>JAJEJO010003630.1:74051-297948 GCA_020662805.1 Glaucomys volans
TTTTATGTTGTGTCTTTCTACTAGGTTTGTTTTTGTAATATCTGTACTTTTGCTGAAATTTTAAAAATTCATTAAGAGACAATACCTCACTGACCATAGGTATAATGTCTGCTAATTCCAACATCTGAATTATCTTGCAGATGCTCTCTGTTGCTTTGTCTTATGAAAATGGATCACATTTTCCTTGTTTTATACCAAGTAATTTTGTATTAAATCCTGAGTATTGGCAATAATATGTTGTAGAAACTCTCAATTCTTTACATTTTTTCCAAATTATTAATTTTTTTTCTTAACAAGCGATTAACCTGACTGGGCACAAACTACGAATATTGTCTCTTTGTAGGAGTTTGTATCTCAGTTTAACTATTTTATCATCAGCAGAAGTGCTTGCAGTCTGCCTCATGCGCAAGTGTTTTAAGGTCGGTCAGCAATTTCAGAAGAATCAATACATAGAATTTGTGGTTTACCCTTCTAGATCCCTTTTAATGGGATTCCTTCTTCACTTTCCTGTAGTCTTTGCCCTAAACTATCCTGCAGTATTCAAACCTTGGGGTTTTCTGTTAGGATTTCTTTTTCCCTGTGCAACACAGACTATGCCCTGCCCTTAGAGTAAGCCAATATAAATAGAAGGCAAATTAAGAGTCAGTTACTTCTTCCAATGTCAATTCTCTCCTCTCCTGAATCAGATCTGTCTGCTTTTTTTTCGGTGTCTGGAGCTTTCAGATAGTTGTGTAGCTCTGTGTGTGTGTGTGTGTGTGTGTGTGTGTGTGTTGTTGTTGTTTTTGCTTTTGAATCAGAGTTTATAGCTGTTATATGAGAGAACTTACATGGCCATAGAAATAGAAAAAATTCAATGTAATGCCTTAAATGTCAAGAAAAATAAGCATGTATTTAGAAAAGTTATATTTCTATTGAACTAGACCCCAGGTCATTTTTATAAGTATGGGGAGAGTCATACAACTCCCTTGCAAAAATTCATTGTAACAGGATATTTAAAATCTCAAAAGTTGTAATTATCTGTAGTTTAGCTAGTGTTGGCATTTAAAGCCTTATAAATAGGATAGATTCAAGTGATCCAGGTAAACCCTCCAATTATACTATGAGAAATTGAAGACCAAATAATTATGTGGTTTAAACACTAACATACATTAGAATTAGTCCAAGTTTCTTGATGGTGCATATCCAGTATGAAGTATTTGGAACATACCCTTGAGATTTCATTCTGTAATATATCACTACACATAACTAATTCTTTCTTTCTATAGGGTGTAGAAATTTTGTGAGCTATGAAGAATCACAGGGAATTCTTCAGTAATACACATAGGTTCATATAATAGGTGATGCAGATATATATTGAGAATTGTAAAATTCTTAATATCTGAACACAAAAATACATCTGAGAACACTTGAAACAAAGGAAATATCTATTAAATACTTGTTCTTTGTTTTCTTTTTACTCCTCATTCTTACTATTAATTGTTCATATTCTCAGAAAAGAAACTAGTACTCTCACTTTTTTGGGAATCTTTGATTTAGTCTTTTTTTTTAAAAAGGTGAAAGGTTTTTTAGCTCTTTATATGTAGCTTTGCCTTTGTTTATTCATCTTATAATAAAGATTATGATACTAGTCCAAGGTGGGAAACTTTATCTGTAAAATGACAGGTAATAGATATTTTAGAATTTGTGGACAACACTTTGTTGTCTATTCTTGTTTGTTTGGTATTTAACAGGTCCTTTAAAGTATACCAATCTTAGCTTGAGGAGCTGTACAAAAACAGGCAATGGGCTGTAAATTGCCAGTTCTATATATGAGACATTCCTCTTGTGTAATGTTGAAAATCCAGATGGGAGAATGCAAGTAAAAACACATTTGGAATCATAGTACATATCTGTGAGGTATTATTATTAATGGAAATAATGAGTCATTGTTATTTGGAGACAACACAAAGTTCTGAGGGAATTGAACAAAGCTAATATAAGTTTAGATGGGGGAAGGATGCAGGAAAATTCTGGATCTTGCCAGACTAATTTGGTAAGAGACAGAATTTTTCATATAGAAATGTGTGATCCTATCATTTATACATAAGCAAAGTACAGAAAAAACTAACACACACATTATTTCACACTATTTCTCTAAAGCCAACCTTTAGCAAAAAGAATCTGGTTACTTTGGGATTAGAGGAAAAAAATGCCAAAATCAACCATTTTTATAATCTCTAGCTAGGTATACACCCTAATTTATCTTTCTCACAATTGGATTTTTTTTATTACTTTTATTTTTGATATTTTTTTAAAAAGTTAAATTTGTTCTAATTAGTTATCCATGACAGTAGAATGAACTTTGACATACTGTACACAAATGGAGCATAACTTCTTATTCCTCTGGCTGTACATGGTGCAGAGTTACACAGGTCATGTAATCATACATGTATATAGGGTAATAATGTCCATCTCATTTCACTGTTCTTCCCATCCCCAGCACTCCTTCCTCTCCCCTCACTCCCATCTGCCCACTCCAAAGTTCTTCCATCCTTCCTAACCTGCCCCCTCCATTATGGTTCAGCATCCACTTATCAGAAAAAACATTTGACATTTGTTTTGGGGGGATTGGTTTATTTCACTTAGCATGATGTTTTCCATCTCCATTCATTTACCTGCAAGTGCCATAATTTCATTCTTCTTAAAGCTGAGTAATATTTCATTGTGTCTATGTGCCACTTTTCCTTGATCCATTCATCTGTTAAAGGGCACCTAGGTTGGTTCCATAGTATAGCTATTTTGAATTGAGTTGCTATAAACATGCTGTGACATGTCACTGTAGTATTAACGTGGAATTTTTCAACAATTGAAATTCTCCCTCACTTCCTGTTTTTAATTTTACTTCATAGTCTTTCAAATGGATATTGTGAATTTAAAAATCAAGACTCATAACTGGAAGCTTTCACTGCTGACTTTTAATAGACATAAAAAATAAGAATAATTTTTAGACATAAAAAATAAGAATAATTTTTATGTCTAAACTTTAAAATACTTATTAACAATGATGTTCTCTAGGAGGATTACAGAAACCAGTTCTCTCAAGAATCAATTCTTATTTAACTCAATTTCACTGACAACTACCTTATTAGTGATAACTTTCAAAATCATCCTAATTTTATGTATTCTTCCTATGAATTTAAAATGATTCTTAAAATAATAACATCTCATATTCTCTAGGGCAAGGGTCTGAGAGGTCTTGCATATTTGTGACTCACTATGAGTTGGAGATCAGCAGATCCTATCTCCAACGTGTGGTAGAAGGTCCTGCAGAGGACATCTTGAGGAACGCAGGCACCGTGCTGGCCGGAGTTTTAGGTGTGGGAAAGCCTATGCTGGTGTAGCTGCAATTTCACAATATGTCTTAGTCATGCCTAAAGTTGGAAGCAAATAATTAAATAACAAACATCATGCATCATAGAACAATCTGGATAATCATGTTAAACACACTGACTAATTTTCTAACTTAACTGTTTGATGAAAAGAGGGGAAAATTGAGTCAACTGATGATACATAGGTATAAGAGGTACACAAAGTTAAGAGAAAGGGGGAAATGCCCCAGAACTCCTAGCTGTGACCTATAGTCAGAATAGGATCAATAGAATGTGTCATAAAACACATACAAATCAGAAGCACAATCTTAAAAATGTGTTTTATGAGTCACACAACCTACTAACATTTTCTCATAGGAACTGCTAATTTCTATGACTAACATTAAGATTTTTAGATTGATGTTGGAAATGAGAGAAACTACTTTTCAAATTATAAATCTCAAAAATAATTAAACTGGTTTAGCAAATCTTGCTTTGTAAAACAGGCATTAAAAATTACTTGTATGACATTCAGGATGACTTAAGAGAGAGAGGAAAAAAGTCTTGGAATCAGATTTAATTTCTTCTCTGTCACTCATGACTGTATTATATCTATCACCACATCTTATAGATTCTATATCTAATGGTGACTGCCATTTCTTAAATGTTTATTGAGCATCTATTGTAAGTCTGGGACATTTCTAGCACTGCAAGACAGAATAGCAAATAAAGAGAAAGAGCCCTTGTTTTCATGGAGTTTAAAATCTAAAAATGGATCGACAACTAGCAAATATAGAAATGCAAACTTATTAAGTCAGTTAGGTTAGTACTCTAAGGAATAAAACAGAGTAAAGGGAGAGAGGTGACTGGGGATAAGGTGTTGGGGGCAGCGATGGTATTTTATTGAAGCTGGTTAGGGAAGATCTCTCTGACAGAGGGAGTTGGGGGAAGGGGGTGGTCAGTGCATAGGACAAGGATCAAGGGCACACCAGACAGAAGGAACACAGATCAGGGCCCTGAGGGGAGAGAGATTGGGGCATTTGAAGAAGAACAAGGGAGGAGTTTGGGAACGACTGGGGAGAAGGCAGGCAAAGGGGTGTGGGAGAGAGCCTGTACCAGGTTCCAGCCTGAAGGGAGACTGGATTTGATGATGGGTCACTGGCAGCCACTGTTGCCACTGGTGCCCCTTCCCACTTCCCACTCCCATCATGTCTCAACATAAAAACAAGAGGTAATAATGGGTTGACACCTCATATCTTTTCTCCTGGGGCCCCTTTCTCTAATGCCTATTTTTACTTTGCCATAATACCTAATTTTCTTAAATCCAGAATGGATCCCAATTTTTCTGTTAAAAATATTCCCCTGTCCAAAACAAAACCTGTCCAAAATAATTTTAATGGCAATCAAATCTGTACTGTACTGTTAGAATCTCTGAAGAAAACGAACTTTATTTGGTGAGCTTATTAAGGGGACTGAATACAAAGACTGAACAGGATTTTGGTCTTGAATATGAAAATTCAACAGTGCAGTACCCTAGGATTAGAAAACGTGGGAAACAGTTATGTCCTGACAGGATGAATTGTTTGTATGTTTCACCCCAAAAGATATGAAAGACTTAAACCCAAGAACTTCAGAACATTGTTTCATTTGGAGTTAGGATTGTTGCAGATGGAATTAGTTCAGATAAGGTCTTACTGGAGTAAGATAGTAAGATGGGCTCTTAGTCTGATATGATTGGCATCCTTACAAGAATTGGAGAAGAGCAGGGCTCAGTGGCACATGCCTGTGATCCCAGCAGCTCAAGAGGCTGAGGCAGGAGGATCGCAAGTTCAAAGTCAGCCTCAGTAACTAATCAGGCCCTAAGCCACTTAGTGAGATCCTGTCTCAAAATAAAAAATGACTGAGAATGTGGCTCAGTGGTTAAGAGCCCCTGAGTTCAATCCCTGGTACCAGAAGGATTAAAAAAAAAAAAAAAAAAAGGAGAAGAGACACAGAGATACTCAGGGAGAAGATGCCACATGATGATTCGAGTCTCCATCGACAAGGTGAGGAATGTCAAGAATCCTTAGGAAACAACAAGGCTAGAAGAGGCAAGGAAATATTTTTTTCCTACAGGTTTTGGACATCTTTGTGTGTGTGTGTACTGTAGCACTTTAGTTTTCCTTTCTCAACAAAGTATTGCTGGGGCCTAATGTTCTCACATAATAGAAAACCAAAAATTTGTCATTTCATAAAGAACTGAGTACAAAAACCTACATAAATTAAAATGGATAGATTTACAGGTGTAAATGCAAACTGTCCAACTCAAGGCAAGTAATAACCTGTGGCGGCAAGGTGGAAAAATATTGGTAAGAAAAGAAACTGGATCCTAAGGTTCAGACTCTTCCACCCTGTTAGACCAGCAAGAAGTGACAACTGGTCCAGGAAATCTTGCCAGCCCGAACAATCCTGGAATAGTCAGCCGGCACATGAATACCCTACACAGATCACTGCTGTGGTCTCAGATTCGCTAAGCCACGACTTCTCCCCTGAATGCATACTCTTACCTCAGGCACCAGGTGACCGAGCCACGTGGACTAAGGGCTTAAATCAAAGATATGCACAGGGCATTAAACACATACCAAAGGAACAGTTAACTTGGATACAAGGTCAAAATCAGCAACAAGTTCTACCATCCAGTGCTGACATCAGATACAAGCTTCAAGGACAAATTTCTTTTCAAAGGCTTATACCAGTTTCATGAGGCTGGCATGAGGTGTATACATTTGCCAGAGCAAATTTATAATTCAGAATCAGCTCATGCAGCAGGTGCCTGGCACCTGCTCAGTCCATCTGGAAGCAATTTTGGTGGACAATGGAGGTGCCCAACTCCTCATACTCCTACTTTCTGATCCACATCTATTGGAAGGTAGACTGTGAGGCCAGGATGGAGTTGCCGATCCACACAGAGTACTCGGGCTCAGGGGTGGGCAATAATCTTGATCTTCATGGTGCTGGACGCCAGGGCTGTGATCTCCTTGTGCATCCTGTCAGTGATGCCTGGGCACATGGTGGTGCCGCCGAATAGCACAGTATTGGCATAGAAGGAACTTGTAAATGTCGACATCATACTTCATGATGGAGTTAATGGTGGTCTCCAGGATGCTGGCAGAGTCCATACCCAGGAAAGAGGCCTGGAGGAGTGCCTCTGGACAGTGGAACTACCCATGGTGATCACCTGCCCTGTTTGTAGCTCTTCTCCAGGGAGGAAGAGAATGCAGCAGTGGCCCTCTCCTGCTCAAAGTCCAGGGTGAAATAGCACAGCTCCTCCTTGATGTCACTCATAATCTCCCACTCAGCTGTGGTGGTGAAGCTGTAGCCACGATCCGTCAGGATTCTCATGAGGTAGTCTGTCAGGTCCCAGCCAGCCAGGTCCAGACTTAATATGACATGGGAAAGGGCATAGGCCCTCATAGATGGGCACTATATGGGTGACCCTGTCACCGGAGTCCATGACAATGCCAGTGGTACACCCAGAGGTGCACAGGGACAACATGGCCTGGATGGCCACATGCCAGTGTCTCGAACATGATCTGAGTCATCTCTCTGTTGGTCTTGGGGTTCAGGGGGGCCTCAATCAGCAGCACCGGGTACTCCTCCAGGGCCAAGCGCAGCTCGTTGTAGAAGACGTGGTGCCAGCTCTTCTCCATGTCGTCCCAGTTGGCGATGATGCCCAGCTCGACGGGATACTTCAGGGACAGGATGCTGGGCTTGCTCTGGGCCTCATCACCCACGTAGGAGTCCTTCTGGCCCATGCCCACTTTCATGCTCTGGTGGTGGGGGCACCCAAGGATGGAGGGGAACATGGCTAGTGGGGAAGCGGGGGCACAGTTTCCAGCAAAGCCAGTGTGCACCTGCGAAGCCATTGTCAATGATGATCTCAGCGATATCTTCTTCCATTGTGATTGGTGGAGCACCTGCAGCAGAGCAGGCCAGCGGCAGCGAGTGAGAGCCCAGTCGACATCTTCATTTCAGACTTGGAGCCCCCACAACTAGGAGGCAACAAGTTGTTTTAAGCCATCCAATTAATTTTAACACATACAGGCTGTTCTATTTACAATAACCCTAGGAAACTAACACATTTCCCTTATGCCCAAAGAAAGAAATTCTCAGAACACGGAGAAGGTAATACCTGAGGCCTTCAATAGGGGACAGAAATAGCCCACAGGGTCCTGGGAGATAAAAAGTTGGAAAAATAAACACCCCAGTCTCTGATCACCCACCAGGGATGTTCATTGGCTGAAGTGACTTGGAAGACAGCAGGGAGTTGGAGCTCTTGATGCCAGTCTCTGTAGGTCTGCTTCCAGGAGCACAGGGGGTAGACAGACACGTGGAGAGAGAGGATCTAGAAGGGAAAGTGGAACTGTTCTGCAGGAAGTCCCTGAACAATTCTGTGTCAGCTTCTCTTTGCTGCCTCATTTCTTGTCCTGTCTTCACAAGGGAATAGGAGCTGCCTCCACGTGTTTGCTTACATAGCCCCTTCTAAATACCATCTTTAACACCTTCTCCAACTATAAAAATTGAACTCCCCTGCCAGGTCCTCTGTGAAACTTAATATGACTAACCTAAGCAGAACTCCCCTGTGCTGCCCCTTTCATAGTGCAAAGTTCATAGTGCTAGGTTACATCCACAAAATCTGTCTGGTTAGGACAAAATTATGGTTAGGAGCTGTTGTTTTGACTTGATTGCAGGGTTCTTCAAAGCTTGGAATGAGTTATGGTCACTATCCCATGTGTTTCAAAACAATGTGCACAAAGTAGGGATTAATACATATTCATTAAATTGAAAATGATCATTTTAGTATTAAAATGAACCCTAAAGCCATCCAGTTTGAGTTGCCCGTGTTATAGAAGTAAAAATCAGGGCCCAGAAAAGTGCAGGTGAATGGACACTCAATAGCAAGATAGGACTAGAATACAGATGTCCATTTGCTCAATCTGGCACTTTTCCCATACGATTATGTAACAAATATAATTCTCCTAATGCTGATAGTAGCAGCTCCAAAGTTATATAAATATAAGATAAATACAATGTAAATGAGTTAGAAATATATGAATAACAAAGCTTTTTAAGATATTTGCATGTTGAGAAAAAAATTCTAAGTATTTGAGAAAATATTTTGAGCTTATTGATTCCACAGTGTTAGAGAAACAGCTTGTGGTATTTATCATTCCCCAAAGGCAGCTGGGTTCTCCCATTTCAACTTGGTAGCAGTATGCTAAATGATAAATAGATAAAATTATTTGCCATGATTTTAAAATAAATATTACTGAATGGCTTAAGCTGGTGGCTTAAAAACTTTCAGAATCATTTAATCCTCTTGCTATATTTTTTCAAGCAAAATGTCATAACTAATTTCAAGTAGCCCACAAATCAAAATGGTCAGTTTCTGATCTATGTTATCTGAGAAAATCAACTGTATTTTGTGACAAGAACAAGGTAGTGCATTTTCTGTTTCCATACTGAATTGTCTTACTCTCAAATTACTGGAAGCCAAATCTTCTCAGTGACATATAACCAGGCGAATGAGAAACTATGAAGGTAATGGACGTGACACTTGCAGTGCTATAATTTGAGAAATTCCCAAGACCACCCTAAATTTCAATTGGTCTCTCGAACTCACAGAACTCAGCAAAGTGTCTTACTTAGAGTTTTGGTGTATTATAGTGGAACGACATGGATTAAAATCAACAATAGGAAAATGCACATAGGGCAGGCTGAATCCAGGGGAGGCCAGGCACAGAGCCACCAGTTGTCCTCTGCCAGTGAATCAAAGCAGACCATGCTCATCTCCCTCTGCAATGGTGTGTGACAGTATGCACAGAGTATTAGCAATAAGGAAACTCACCCAGGCCTTGGTGTTTAGGGCTTTTATTGGGAGTCAGTAATGTAGATAGAGCTGACCAACCACATAGTTGACCTTAGTTTCTGACCCTTCCTGAAGTCAAGCTGATACCACATGACTCTAAACCCCAACCATAAATCACATTGTTAACAGAGTGCATGGCATGGCCTAAGGACCCTAGGTAACATTCACCAAAGAGGCCATTCCAAAGGCTTAGAGGTTGCCTCCCAGGAACTTGGGGCAATGGCCAAAACTTTGGTCAAGGTTAATGTTTCATTATATAAATGTGTCTCCTAAATTTAAATTTTAAATTTCTAGAGATCAGGGTCTCTATCTTATAGTTTCTGCCATGTGCTTAAGATTTCCAACCAGAAACCAACCAAACTTTCTTGGCTTATGATGTCTTTGTGTTACAAGTTATTTTTCATAGAGCCCTTCAAGTCAAAAGAATTTTCTTATAGTAATGAGGTCCAAATAGCTTAGCAGTAGTTTGTATAGTGTTTGACACGATGCTGTGATTCCCTCAAGAATTTTAAATATTCTGTGGTGACCTTATGAGTTGACTACATTTCAGGGTACTTTGGTGCACAATTTGGAAACTACAGGTCTATACAATGTTTAAGTTACTACAGAATAGCTTTTATTCATCGTTTCCTTTAAAAATATTTTGTTGGAATCTAAATATATGCAGAATGCTAGATACTGGGCTTCCACATGTAGATCACATCTGGTCTGGATAGTTCAAAGTGTTTTATAGATGTTACATAGTTAAAAATAAGGAAAAAACTGGGAAAAGGATTATTTTCTTCTTTGAAAAAAATTAGGAAATTCGGTATTCCAGAACTTGATACAGAATCTAATAGATACTCGAGAAATGTTTGAATGGAATTATAACAAGGAAAAGAGGACTTACATACCTTAATTTGTCGTGAATGTGCATGCAAATAACCACCTTTAATAACTAACCTATTTCTCTGTTCATTGGGTAAAAACTGTTTTACTCTTTTTAAAAATAAGATTCCAAAAATTCTTATTTTTTGTTCATGTCTATTATAAGAACAGAAAAGGATAATTTGCATTATGGATTTAAGAGTATTAAGTATTAAGTATGATTAGTTAATTGATTACAACACTATTGTCAATAGAAGCAATAAAGAAGAAATTCAAAAGTGATGAGAAAGGGATGCTGTCAGAATCCTAACCCCAGGAACAGAGAACCGTAAGATACATGTTAAAGTGTAAATAGAGGAGAATTGAGAGTTAATATTAGATTTTCCTGTTTTATTTAAAAAAATGTATCCACTGATCGTGATGTTGTACATAAAAACTCTCCTTAGAATGATTCTTATACCCATGCTATTGATGGGATTATAAATTGATACTAAATTTATGGGATGATGTGTATCAAAAGTCTTCAACATATGTTCATTCTTTTCTGCAGCAACTTAATTGTTAGAACTTTTTTCCTATTGTACATTAAGAATGTACACAAAGGCTATATGTTAATATAAAATATTAATGATATAAGCATTGTACATTTTACTAAAATTTTAAATGATCTATTTTCAATACAGTAGAATTGGTTAAATAAGTTACCACAATACCACATATAGTCAAATATTACATGGTCACAATTCAGGATCGTGTATAGGGATATATGGAGTATGAAAGTGTTCAGGATACAGCACTAAGAAGAGGCAGAAGAGCAAAAGAAACAGTATTAAAATTCCATATACATTTTATACACACAGATGCAAACACAAGAATGAAACACACCAATGTTTTAGGTGATTTAAACAGCTATGTAGAGTAGTGGATAGTAGACAAAGTCCTTCCCTCCCCTCTCCTTCCTCTCCTCCCTCCCTTCTCTTTTCCTCCTCCTCCTCTTCCTCCCTCTTGGTTTCTTCTGTTTCCTGAGCATTTGGACAATTGTTTGTTACTTTGAGATTTTGAACTAATTATGCTGTTGTGACATAATAACTTTTTCATAAATTTTACTGTTTTTGGATTTTTCTTAGTGAATTGGGTGGAAAAGAAAGTGAAATGGTGTGTTCACTTTTCCCTTCTTTCAGGATTCCAGGTTCTCTTCTTCCACTGAAGAAGAGGGGAGGAGATAGGCAAGGAGGAGCAGCATCCTGCTGAAACTTTCAGAAGTAGGCCTATGTAGCTATTATGCTCTTTAATGTGCTCCTCATTAGCACACAGATTTTTTAATTAAAGCATTTCTATTTCTTTTTGCATATTTTGATAGCTGAGGGACTGTTTGTGGACAAACAAGTCAGATATTTTCCATACAATGTTTCGTGGTCTTTAAATGTTATGTATTCCTTCTCCTCAACAGTTAAGAAGAAATTAGTTTTAGCTTTAATATGTAAAAAGAAAATGATTCATAGCTTCTCATATGTCATATCATTTTTCTAAAAGTTAATAAATCTAGGCTTTTCAATTATCTAGTTAATTTCTGGATAAAAAATAGTAAGAGGCCCAAAACAAGCCGTGTTTAAAGGCCAGGGTAAGAAAGGAGCCAGCAGAAAAAACAGCATTTAATAAGGACCTGGTGCGGTGGTACATGTTAGCAATTCCAGTGGCTCAGTAGGCTGAGGCAGGAGGATCACAGATTCAATGCCAGCCTCAGAAAAAGTGAGGTGCTAAGCAACTCTGTGATACCCTGTCTCTAAATAAAATTAAACATAGGGTTAGGGATGGGGCTCAGTGATTTAGTGCCCCTGAATTCAATCCCAGTACAGGCCCCCCCCCAAAAAAAATATAGACCAAAAGCAATTGCCTGTCACTTCTAAAACTGACAATTCTATATCTGAAGTAGTCTTCTGATATTGAAATATGAATTTTGGAGAAGCTGCCTAGTTCATTGCAGATTAGGACATGCTGAGAAAATGGTAGGGGCAGAATGTTAATGAGAGTTGCTGTACTAACAACTTACACAGTCTGCCATCAAATTGTTCAAGTTTTGAGAACATTAAGCTTGTTGGAGTTTTTACTACAGTAACTATATTTTCAGTCAATCCTTTTTGTTTGTTTAGTACCAGGGATTGAACCCAGGGGCACTAAACCACTGAGCAACATACCCAGCCCTTTTTTATTTTGCAATAGGGCCTCACTAGATTGCTGAGGCTAGCCTCCAACTTGAGATCCTCCTGCCTTAGCCTTCTGACTTGCTGGGATTATAGGCATGCACCACAAATCCCATCAGTGCAATCATCACTGGTGCTTTGTGCATTCAGGGGAAACTGATGTTGGAAACACCATTTGACTTTATGTCTTTCAACTAATTTCTACACTGTTGGGGTTCTGCATGCTCCAAACTAGATGTTGGGGGTACTGGGTCCTAAATTCAGTAATGGGTCTATTTGGAAGGTGAAGATAGGGAACAGCATGGTTTAATTTTCACAAAGGCCAGACAAATTCTGTAGGGAAGAAGTCATGGCAGGAAAAAAGGGAGTCCATGGAAGTCAAAGTTATGGGCAGCCTTCAGGAGTCCTAACAGTGACTTATAGTTGGTTAAGTGTCAAGGAAAGCCACTTCCAGTGAGCTGGAACCTAAGGGATAAAGCAAAAAGTGGTGGGCACTGAAAGAGCACAAGTGACAAGTGTGTGGGGAGGGAGATATAAAATTGCAGGAATTTGAGCAATTTGATTCTTACATATGTTGTGGAACGTAAGTTTTTGTATCCATTATTGTTACTCTGGTCTCATTCTCAACTTGTTGCCACCTGCAAAACAGATTATTTTTATGTCCGTTTTTTTTTTTTTTTGCAAAGAGTAGGGGGAGAAGTCATCAGATAGCACACACAAAAGGCACACTTAAGTGGGCTTCTTGATCCCTTGATATGGTTTAAATGAGGTATCCCTCAGAAGTTCATGTGTGAAATAACCCAAGAAAGCTTAGAGGTGAAAGGATTGGGTCATGAGAAGGTACACCTAATCAGGGCATTAACCCTCCTATAGGGATTAAATGGGTGGTAACTGTAGGCAGGTAGGGTGTGGCTGGAAAAGGTGGCTCATTGGGGGTGTGCCTTCTTTTTTTTTTTTTTGGAGTCATAATATTTATTTATTTTTATTTTTTAAAATTTTTAAATTTTTGCAGACTTCATTTTGATTCATTGTACACAAATGAGATACAACTTTTCACTTCTATGTTGTGCATGATGTGCAATCATATCATTCATATAATCATACTTGTACATAGGGTAATGTTGTCTGTCTCATTCCACTATTTTTCATACCCATGCCCCCTCCCCGTCTCATTTCCCTCTTTGTATCTAAAGTTCCTCCATTCTTCTCTCACCCCCCACTCTATATCATCATTCACTTATCAGGGAAAACATTCAGCCTCTATTTTATTTATCACTCCCCCCCCAATTCTATATCATCATTCACTTATCAGGGAAAACATTCAGCCTCTATTTTATTGGGATTGGCTTATTTCACTTAGCATGATATTCTCCAACTCCATCCATTTATCTGCAAATGCCATAATATTCTTCTTTATGGCTGAGTAGTATTCCATTGTGTGTATACAACACAGCTTCTTTATCCATTCATCTGTTGAAGGGCATCTAGGTTGGTTCCATAGTCTAGCAATTATGAATTGAGCTGCTACAAATATTGATGTGGCTGCGTTACTGTAGTATGCTAATTTTAAGTCCTTTGGGCATAAACCAAAGAGTGGGATAACTGGGTCAAAAGGTGGGTCCATTCCAAGTTTTCTGAGGAATCTCCACACTGCTTTCCAGAGTGGCTGTACCAATTTGCAACTCCACCAGTCATGTACAAGAGTGCCTTTTTTCCCACAGCCAGGGGGCGTGCCTTTGAGGTATACATTTTGTTGTGGTGAGGGGAGTCTCTCTGCTTCCTGGTGGTGTGTCCTAAACTGCTTTCTTTTGCCACCTTCTTTTGCCATAATGTTCTGCCTCACCTTGCGCCTAGAGTGATAGAGCTGAGACCACTGAAACGGTGAATTCTCAAATAACTTTTTTCTTCTCTAAAATTGTTCTTGTCATTTCTTTTGGTCACAGCAATGAAAAAGTTGACGAAAATACCCTGTCTCTAAAACAATAAGCAGTTGGGACTGGGGGTATGGTTCAGAGAAACACAGCAATTATCAGGAAATCATTGAGAAAAGATGGAAAAATCCTTGAGTAACATTTAATCTTCAAAATAGGAGTTCACCATTCATGTGTCAGACCAATAAATGACATTGCACTTGGAGTGGTCAAAATTATCCTTTCCAGTGCACCTGAGTACTGGATACATATGATGGACATGTTCTTTGGTGTTACAGTGCTTAGTGCATAACTAGTCACCTTGATATCTACTGCATCTAATTTGGAAAATATTTTAAAATAACCCAATAACAAATTTAAGACAGAAGAATAAATTCTACACACTTTACAGCTCCTTCTTAGCACATGAATGTGTAAATTGAATTCTTTCTCAAGATAAAGATAACACACACACACACACACACACACACACAAACACACACCCCAAAGGTTGGTTTCCCAAAAGTGTTTTCGTTGGCTTTAGGGAACTAAAATACACCAGTGTCTGGGTGACTAATACTTCCTGTTAAATAAAGATAGATCAACACATAATTAAGTTCTGGCTCAAATATAATTGTTGTCCTGGAAACAGTTTTGGGGATGAATATGGTTATGTTAATGAAACTCCCCATGATTTCCACCAATGATCCAATTTATTAATTAGGCCAGACCATCTAGCTACCTTGTGCTACCCATTTAAAAGAGTTCAGGGAAAAAACTCAAACACACACACACACACACACAATTTCCCGAGAGAACCCTGGGGCTCTCCCAAAAAAGGAATAAATAATTGATTACTTATTAGCCCTTGTAAGGGCTTCAATTCCAGTTGAAGTAGATTGAAAGTTCTTCTTGGAGTTCTTGTGGGTTTCAAAGATCCTTCTTGCCTCACTACGCAGAAAACAGTGGTACATAACAGCATTTTGAATAATCCTTAGCATTATGTCTTCCAACTCAATATCCTAAGCAGCCAGCGTTTTCTAGGTCTAGCTCGCAGTATTGAATAGTTTTGTAGGAAGTTCTACTTAATGTGTAGCCCAAAGGGGAGCCTGCCTGCCCTGCAGGGTTTTGTTGAGGCCGAGTGTGAACTCTGGGCGCCAGAGCGCATCTCAGTCTTAGATCACACCCACTCGGGTGTGTGAGTGTGTGCGCTGGTGCCTACGCGTGTGTACGTGTGGGGAGGTGTGCGCCAGAGGGGTGGGGTGAGGGGTGGCGAGGAGGGCTCTAGGTGAAGCACGAGGAGAGGGAGGTCGCCCGCTCCGGCCTCTCCCCCAGGGGCCCAGCCGGCTGGCTCACGCCCCGGCCCCTCCTGGTGCGCGCCGCCGCGGCGCCACAGGCCCCTGGACTCTCGGACCACCGCCCCCCGGCCGCGCGTCCCGCAGCCGGGACCGGCGATGGCGCGGGACTGACGGCCGCCTCCCCCGGGACTCCTCTGCCCCGCCCGGGGCTCGCGGGGGCCGCGGCACCGCCCCAACCTGCATGTGGGGCGGGCGCCCCCGCGCCCGGAGCAAGCGGCCCTCCGCGCCCCCGAGGCGGTGTCTGGCCGCGCCAGAGGACGAGGAGGAGGAGCGGCGGGCCGGGCCGGGCTCCCCACGCACCGCGGCCCGGGAGCACGGGCTCCCCGGAGGGAGCTTGGGGCGTCCCAGCCCCGGAGGAGGGACCCGGAAGCAGAAGCGGAGCCGCGAGTCGAGTCGAGCCGCTGCCCCCGCTGCCCGCCGGCGCCGGGTGGGGGTCCCGGCGGCTGGATGGGCAGCGGCGGCGCGGGCCGCGGGAGGCGATGGGCGAGGAGCAGAGCACGGTGAGCGGCGGCGGCGGGCCCCAGGAGGCGCGGGGCCCGGACGGGGGCGCCGCGGGCCACCCCGAGCCCCCGAGGCCGCGGGGGGACAGCGCCGGGGCTCCCGGGCCGCGCGACTCCTTCTCGGAGTCGAGCGGCGGCGGCTGCGGAAGCGACTCAGGCTGTGCGGACACGAGCGCCCCGGAGCCCACGAGGAGCCGGGGAGCGCCCGAGTGGAGGAAGAGCCAAGCATTGGGGCAGCCCGCGGGACTGGCACTCACCGGGCCCCTCAATCCCCAGACTTTGCAATTGCAGCTGGAGCAGGAGGAGGAGGAAGCTGGGGACGGAAAAGAGGGAGGGGATGAACAGCAGGAGGCGCCCCCCGGGGAGGAGACGGAGCCCAGGACCCACGCAGTGGCTCCCGACGGAGTGGTCCTGGACGTGCTGGGTCAGCGGCGCCTGCCCCCGGCCAAGAGACAAGTGTTTTGCTCCGTGTACTGCGTGGAGAGCGACCTGCCGGAGGCCGTCCACCGGGCCCCCACCACCGAGCAGCCCTCGCCGCCGGCGTCGCCACTTCGGGCTTCGCAGGTGCCCAACCCTTCCAACCCTCCATCCTCCTTCCCCAGCCCCAGGCTGCCCCTCCCGGCTGACCCCCTTTCCCCCGACGGCGGCAGCATTGAGCTGGAGTTCTACCTGGCGCCCGAGCCGTTCTCCGTGCCGGGCCTGTTAGGAGCTCCACCCTACTCTGGCCTGGGCGGGGTAGGGGATCCCTATGCGCCCCTCATGGTGCTGATGTGCCGGGTGTGCCTGGAAGACAAGCCCATCAAGCCCCTGCCCTGTTGCAAGAAGGCCGTGTGCGAGGAGTGCCTCAAAATCTACCTGAGCTCCCAGGTAACTTCACCCTTTTTGTACTCCCTCTGCTTCCCATTCATCATTCCAAATCTCTGGCAGGGAGGTCCCCTTTCAAGCTACCTACTAAGGGAAAAGGTGACAGACACAGTTAATGAAGACCTCTGTCTTAGTTTTTGTTTAAGTGTGTTTTGTTCTCACTGGTTTCCTTGACTGGAATTTAACTCTGATCTGAGCTTCAAGTTTTGGTTGGCATCTGTAGAAGGGGCAAGGTATACAATGAATTGCCTTCTACTTATTTCTTTTACTAGATTGCAAGCAAGAGCTTGCTCAGAGGAGGGCATTGAGACTGCCTCATTGGCCTGGTATCCCAGAAACTAACAGGCAGTGGGCACAAGGTAAACATTTATGGACCTGGTGGAGAAAAGGGTTGGAATTAGTATTTCAGGTCCATGATACCTGATTTAAGTTTTGCTCCCTTTATGTTTTCCAAAAACGTGTAAGTAAAAAAAGAAAAAAAGAAAAAAAATTTCTTGGCTCTTGCCCATTTTCAGTTTTCTTTTTCCACAGTAAAGCTGAAGTACTTTTCTAAGTTTTAAGCCAGCACAGTACTTTATTTCTTTAAGAGAGAAACAAAACAGAAATAGCAAAACAAAGCAAAGGGAGTCTAAGAGGTTTAACCAAACAAGTACTGGTGGAACTTTCCTCCTCTCCTCCTCTTTGAGAGCTTGTTTCTTTTCTTGGAAAGCTTAAGAAACAGGGCAGTTCTCCTTCACTGACGGTGAATGCGTTCTTCCAGCCATTTTCAATCTGTGATGTTGTAGCCAGTGTTTTGCACAATCCCCAATGCCCTTTGATCCCGTGTCTGATTGTCCCAGGCCTATTCATCTTTCAAAACTCTGTCTGTTCAGGTGCCAGCTCTTCTGTGAAGCCTTACCTCATCCTCTAGGCCACTGCTTATAGACTTTTCAAAATATTTCTTCTTATCTTACTTGCACTGAAGTTGTTTTTCAGGTGTCTGTCTGTCTTGCTAGACTGCCTGAACAAAGTCTTGTAGTTTGAAACCGATAGTTTCACGTGGAATCCCTTTCATATACTGGTGTTTAACACTGGCTGAAGTGAACTGAACAGGGCTTCACACAGTGCGGTTTTTCTGTTTTGTGGTTAATCCATGCCTGGATTTAGACTGAAAGTGTGTATTGTGCTCAGCTGAAAATGCAAAGGGAAACTTAGACAAAATGGAATGTTACACAAACAGTAACTTGGCCAAATTGCTGAGATTATCCAAAGGCCTATGAGAAATGATGATGTCTCTTTCAGGCTTTATCCACAAACGGATACTTCAAACAGCAGGAATGTCTGCTGCTTGTTGTGGTTGTTTCTATGACATCACCATCAAACAGATATTGCTGCCATCCACGTGCAAAGCCCTGTGGAGGATTTCAGACATTCCCCAAATATGGGCCTTGCTCCAAAGAAGTCACTGTGAGAGCAGATGTGTACATAAGAATAATACAAAGTAGCATATACTGAGATGTCAACAGAATAACAATGCCAGGTAGCACTTAACTGTTAAATGCAGGATACAAATATCAGTGGGTTTAGAAGTTCAAGGGAGGTGGGTGTTGTGGGTTGGGTACTTGGCCTGCCAGTTTGATTTCCTTGAGGTGGACTTTTTCCTCAAAAATTTTTCTTCCTTTTTTTTTTTTCTTTTTAAACACCCTAAGTTAGCTTTTGGAAGTTAGTGTTTTGATTTGTAATGAAGAAGAAATGGGCAAATGAGGGGGGATACAGCAAGGTGAATCAAGTGATCATTGCAACATATACCCATAAAAACTCCTTTGAAGTGGCACAGTATCTGAAACTTGTCTGCAGTGTTTATTACATATATATTCGTGACCTCCTCCCAAAGCATTTGACAGAAATTTCAATGAAGAAAAATATATATTATCTAAAATAAAAGCAATAAGAAAATGAGTCCTGAATGCCAGACATGCTTCCATCTCAGGGCCTTTGTACTTGCAGCTTCCTGTACCCAATATATCCCTCTGTCTGTTCCCTTTGCTTGCTCTCTCCACTGCTCCTCACTTCCAGCTCTATTCAAGTATCACTCCCTGTGGTCTTCACTGACTCTACACTCACTCCTTGTCTCTCTTTCTGGTTCTTATTTTCTCCATAGCAGGAATTATACGCTGTCTTCTACTTAAGTAGTCAAGTTCCTTGAAGGCAGGAGTTTTCACATGCTTTTTTCACTTCTGCATCTTTAGTACCCACAAGATTGTCTGGCATATAATAGCTGTACAACTAATAGTCATTGAATTTATGAAGAACCTGAGATTGCCCCAGAGACCAAGACTGGGAAGTGGTATTCTACTTGGGCACTAAATTCTTCTGTGCACTTCTTGATATTTAAGATAAAAGACAAAAACAAAGTAGACAAAAATCAATAGGTTTACTAAATTTGTTTTTAAAATTAGGATTAAAAGAGTTTAAATGAACTTTTGACTTGTAAAAATTAGCGTTTCTTCAGTTGGATAAAAGTTGGTTTGTGATTGTAATATTTCTGATTGACTCAAAGCTAAGGTCTCTTCAACTCAAAGGATCTCTATTTCCCTGCCCCTTAAACACTCTGTGCCTTGATTTTCTCATCAACGAAGTGTCATGGCAGGCAGTGATCTGTAGTAACCTACAGGTGCCAGAGCAAAACAATCTTGGACTGCATGGTTACTTTGCTGCCCTGTTGAACTGAATCAAAGAGGCATGGTGAGCTCTTTCTTTCTCTCTCTCTTTTTTTTTTTTTTTTAAGTTTAACAGAAGTAAATGTATCAATTCTTAACTTACAGAGTTTTTATGACCTTGGGGAGGTGATGGGGGATGATAAACTTAAATAAGTATTAGTGACTTTTTCCACATTCTTTTGAGCTTGTGCCATGTACTTAATACATTATTTAACATCATTTAAGAAAATAAAGTAGAGTCTCTATTAAGCATTTTGTGCAAACATTAAAAATGCATATTAAATGTGAGTTGGAATATTGCCTGGTTAAATGAACTTTCTTCTAAAAGGAGATGCTGAGTTCTTTGAAAGAAGATATGAATTTGGAAAATAGGAATGCAAAATTTTCAATGATAAAGTCTACTTCCAATAGTCCCAATTCCAGGGACTGAATGTATTTTAAAGGTTGATGGGTAGTTGTCATCAATATTTCAATACAGAGCTAACAGATTAGGTGATGACTTAAATATCTCTGTGCTCTTTTTTTTCCAAAGCACAGTTATTCTCCAGTTATCACTGTGAGTGGAGCTAGGGGAACTCTCTTAGTGGAATGACTTTACACTGCAGTAGGTACCATACAGTTTCTCATTACCCTGGTAAAGGGTTGAACTGGTGATTAGAACTCTGCTGCCATATGAGGTTGATTTGGAGGCTATAGTGCATCAAGATAGAGATAGTGGAAGTTACCTTGGTGTATATTGCCTGGAAACATACCTCCTTCATACTACAGTTCAGAAGTGCATTTCCATAAATACGGCTGATGTTCACAGCTCCAGGGACGTCTGCAGTCTCCTGCAGGTTCCCAGGCTCTCCGAAGTGCTGACCTTCTCAGCTGGCATGGCCTTCACCACATTCTACTAGGAAGAATGCTGCCTTCTTTGTTCAGTAGAATGCTCTGCTCATTTTAGAAATCCTCTGCAAATGTATTTCCTTTATGAATTTGGTTTAGACGAAAATGTGTTTTTAATATGAAAATTTAATATTCCATACTTTAGATAAAAGAAAGAAGTGAGCATGCTAAAGGGCTTGGTAAAGGTAGCAGCTGTTGTGGTTTCACCACTCTGCTTAAAAGTTCTAGGATTGGCAGATGCGTGGCACCTGTCCAATGAGTATTAATAGAGACGAGCAACACATTTCTTCTGCCGATAGTGAGCTAAACAGCTGCTGGATGGTAATGTCCTAGAATGACTGCTACTGTAGTCACTTCAGAATCAGTGACCTGGGTGAAAGCTAATATATTCTCTTATTAAACTCTAAGTCATTCAGATCTCCATGAATAACATTTCCTTTTCTTTAAACCCTAAAGCAACCTGAATATTTTTAGAAATCTTTGTGTTCAACGTGGAGTTTGAACATAGGTGAATTACAGATGCCAAGTGTGATTTTGGTAGTCCTAAAAGTGTGAAATAAGACTGAAATCTATTTCGAAGTCCCTCTACAAATTTCAAAAGTAAGAATTAAGGTGTACATAAGCCTGTGCTTTTGTGTGTGCAAGACTGATAAGTGTGTGCCTCTGTGTGTATGCGTGTGTGTGTTGTGTGTGTATGTTTGGGAGGTGCCATAATATTTGCTTTCACAGCTTCCTTACTCAGGCCCTTTTTTCCCTCTCCTCTGTGCTTCATTTCTCTTTAATATTTTTTTTACTTCTTGAAATCTGGTTTTAATTGGCATTTGATTTCTGCAGAGAAATCCTCTGTGGGCCAGCAAAACTTGGTCTTCCTGCTCTATGGGTATTTCTCTTTCCTTCCAGTTGTCTCTTCATGGTGTGGAGAAACCCTGTGTTATGCTCTGCTCCCTAAAAGGTCTCCAGTTACATCACAAAGTTCTGCTGACCTAAGTCATCAAACCAATACCTTTAGAGTGTGATTTTTTTTTTTTTTTTAATTTCTCCTAGAGTAGAGCTGCTTTTATACTTGAAAGCTCTTCCTTACTCCTGGTATGAGAGATGTAAAAGGAGATCATTAGGACTTGAATTCTCAGCTCTGTATTAAGAGTTTTTGATGGGCAGTGTAGACAAATAGCTGAGCCTAATTATTTATAATTAACTTATTCACTTATTAGTGTACCACTTAGGTATTTAACAAATACTTATTGGGTACAAATATGTGAAGCACCATGAGATACTTTATAAATATATTAAATGCCCTCAAGGAACCATCTTACAGCCTTGTTGTCAGTATTTTTCCCGACTTTATCTTAAAAAGCTTTTCTTAAAGTGAACAGACACCTATTGGATCTCTTTCTCTTTTCTGCTTCCTCTCTGGGAGTTTTTATTTAACCAGTCCTGAGACAATAGCTAATCTTTTATTAATAAGCACATTGCTTTTCCTCCTAATATGTTTTATCCAAATAATTAATCTGTCCATTCTTTATGTTTTAATATATATATGGGATAAAGGAAAACAAGGAGAGCTTGGATTTTGAGCCCAAGCAATTAGAAAAATGGGGTTGCCATTTCATAGAGGAATATTGTAAGAGGACTAGGATGAGAGGATGTGCAGAGTTTGAAATGCCATTTTAGACCTTCACAGAGGGCTGTTGTAGGCCATTAGTGCCTGGCATTCAGAAGACTGATCTGAGTAGAATATGTAAATTTGAATATTGATTGCATGTAGATGGAGCTTAAAGCCATGAAACTGGATGAGGTTGCCTTGGGAGTGATAGTGGATAAGGAAGGAGGACTGAGGATTGAATCTGAGCATGTCAGTGTGTACAGATGTGGAGTCTGGAATGTATGAAAGAACCAACAAGGAATCTGAAAGTGAGGGGGCCAGTTAGGCAAGAAGAAAATGATATAGAGTACTTACCTACAAGTCAAACAAAGGTGATGTTTCAAAAGCGGAGGGGGGACCTTCTGTGTCCAGTGCTTCCCAGTTCCAGCAGGATGAGGACTGACATTAGCCAACAGATTCCCCAACAAGGAGGTCATTGGTAATCATTAGCAGGGCTGCTCACGGTGGCAGTGGTAGGGTTGGCCTTCTGATTAGAGTGGGTTCCAGAGAACAGGAAGGAACAACTCCATTCTGTACTGTAGCCAATACAATGCTGTATGAGGAAATTCAAGGCTAGAGAGATTCAGTAACCTGCTCAAAGTCACAAAGCTGGGCAATGTCAAAAATTGGATTTAAATTCAGGTCCATTTGGCTCTTTTTTACATTCTTAAAATTTATTACGAGAAAGATTAGTGTCTTATAAATTTCCTTTTCTTTCAAGTTAATGTCTATATTGTACAAAATCACAAGTCTTCTAATCAAAGAAAGAGGATAAATTTAATTATGTTTGGTAGAAACTTAATTTCTACTAAACTTAGCTTCATCTCCTGTAGGAAAATCAACAAGAGTCCAGTTTAGAAAATCGTATTTGGCTTACTGGTAAGGTCTAATGGCAGCATGTACTCTTGTTTTCTTCTTTGCTTTCTAGTTATTACTTCTGTTTCCATTTGAGCTTTCTCTTTTTTTCACTATATCTTAAAGTTTGTGTCCTCATGGCCTCATCTCCTTTCTTCCTTTACACATTATTATTGGGGCCATCTCATTTTTCTCCCATGGTTTCAGGTAACACCTGTGTGCTATTGACTCCCAAATCTTCACTGGTAGCCCCATCACCCTCTTCACCTTTAGTATCATACAGCCATCTCCAGTTGTGGTTGGATGTTCCACCCATAGCTACCTTAAACTTAACTTTTCAGAACTACTTCCCCCTTCCTCCCACACTCCCCAAACCTTGTTCCTCCTTTGAGATTCTCTGCTTCCACCTGTTGTATGCAGATCAGAAACCTGGGGTCATCATTGAGTTTTTCCTCTTTCTCACCACCTACCTTTCAATTAATTCTGTATCCTAAAAATATCTCTCTATTCTCTACCTTTCTGCCCTTCTGCTGTCGTTTCCCTTGCGCAGGCCACCACCACTTCCCACATTCTGACGACAGCTTCCTCCTTGGTCCAGGTACCCCAGTCTTGACCATCTCCATTCTGTTCCCCACCCGGAAGCCAGAGGTGTCTTTATAAGATGCAAGACCACTGTTGGCACTCTTCTCCTGGCCTTTGCCATGGGCCTCTGGCTTTGAGCATACAATGTAAACTGAACAGCAGTGTTTACATGTCCTCGAGTGATCTGACTCCCTGCACCTCTCCAGGCTTTGGTTCTCATCAAGTACCCCTGCAGCCTGTAGCCATATTAAACTTCTTTTTCTACTCTGAACACTTCATAACATTCTGAATTACGAGTCTTTTGCCTGTGGTAGTGTGAACTTCCATCTTAGGGGAATCTGCTTTCTTTTTAGCTCTCATCGCCTCTCCATACCTCTTCATTCTTCTAGTCTCAGCCTTGACATTTTTCTGAGAATTCTCCTTGACCCCCTATGTCTGGATGACACATGCTTCCTCTCTTCTCTGATAGCCCTCTTGAGGTTACCAAACAACACAGGAATCTTGCTGTGAGATTCTGTTTATTTCACTATATGTGAGTGGCCTCTTTTCTGTTCTGTGCTCCTGTTGTACTGAGAAGCTTGCACAGGTAAAGAACTTAGTGATTTTTGTTGCTGTTGTTGCTGTTGTTGTTGTTGATTAATTTCCTAGTTCTTTGTGTGTTGTAGGTATAGAATGAGTATCATCGAACAGCCTTCTGGTTTCCATATGTAATTGATAGGCAGAGGCTGGTGTTGTCAGTGTAAAAACTATTGGTCTAGATAGTGCTTTAGTTTGGATCTTGAATGTCCTGCAAAGGCCCGTGTGTTAAGGCTTGGACACCAGCCTGTGGTACTATTGGGAGGCGGAGGAACCTTTTGGAGGTGGGACTTAGTATAAGGAAAGTAGATCATTGGCAGCATGTCCTTCAAGGAGGTATTGGGAACCTGTCCCTTCTCTCTCTCTCTCTTTTGCTTCCCTCTGGTATGAGCCCCCATCAGGATGTATTATGCTGCCACAGGCCCAAAGCAATAGGGCCAAGTGACCTTGGAGTGAAACCTCTGAAATTGTGAACCCAAATAAACCTTTCCTCCTTTTAAGTTGATTATCTGATGAATTTTGTAATAGAAAGCCAACACAGTTGGCCAGAATGATCTTCTGAACTGAAAAATTCAGTATTTCATTATCTTGCTTAAAAACCTATAAGATGCTCCCACTACCTTATCCACAGATCCTGCTTCCCCACACTGCAGAAAAGGTTTGACCTCTGATCCTCTCAGTCCCTTCTGGCACTCCAGCTCTCTTTTCTCCAACCACAGTGTGGTAACTGCTTCTCAACCTTTAGATGTCAGTCTTAGTTTTAGGTCTCAGGCTTGAACTGGTCCTGCTCTTAATGCTTTTAGAGTCTTCTTACGCTGTCAGCGTTGTACTTTTCACTTCTTGTAATTATATGTTTGTGTGATGATTGATGTTTGATTAATATCTGTGACCCCCCCCACTCCATCCCATATTTTTGAACTGCTTTCATAGCTAGCTTGTAGCACTTAGCCCAGAGAAGAGTTGGTGTTCAATGAATATTTGTTGAAGACTGAGGAAATGGTTAAAAATAAATTACAATATGTTTAGTTGATAGAAGAAGTAAGGTAAATAATTCAGCATGAACTTGTGACATCTTTTTGCACAGTATATTTAAATTTTGAATGCAATGAAATGTCATGGCTGGAGTCTTTATCCTATAGCATCCCATCTATCACTAAGGGGTTTCTTTAATTATAATCCCTGTTCTGGTGACCATGCCTTCTGTTTAACAAATTTCCTAGGCCTGGGTGCTTAAGGTTCCTATTTTATTTTGACCATGACATTGTGGGTAAGGAATCTGGGAAGGGCTCAGCTGGTCAGTTCACACTTGGGGCTTCTCATGGGGTTGTAGTCAGATGTCTGCTCACTCGCTTGACTGGCAGCTGATGCTGGCTGTTGTCGGGGAGCTCAGCTGTGGCTGTCCACCAGAATGCAACATGTGGCCTTGCCAGCATGGCAGTCTCTGGCTTCTTGCTTGGACACTGGCTTCCCCACAGAGCCAGTGACCACAGGAGCCAGGTGGAAGCTGCGTGATCTTTTCTACCCTAACTTGGACGTCCGTCAGCATCGCTTGAGCAGAGCAGTCATAAGTCCACCCAGATTCAAGTGGAAGGGCTCTTAACTCCAACTTCTTATGGGCCGATGTCAGAGGTTTGGGGCTCTAGTTTAGAACTAGCACACACACAAAAACGGAATGTTGTGAACTTATTCAGTAAGGCTTCAAAGCCTGAATTTTGGTCTGATTAAACATTTTTTTTTCATGTCATTTTGTTGAAAGTATTTCTAATTCATATCATTATATTGGTTAATATACGTTAGTGTTGCATTCTTTTTTGTGCTTTACCTTTGAATTATCGTAAGGATTCACTTGGTTTTAAGCAAAGCTTATGTAAAAGCTATTCTCTTTTAGAATTAAATGTTTTAGATTATATTATTGTAAATGAAATATATCAGAGTCAGGTTCAGCTTCTAATTACTCTGATTAGCTTAATTTAAAATTATTGTGAATAGTATAACTTCTTTCCACGACATCAAAATTTTAGCATTAATGGTGGTTAAAATATGGTCTGAAAAATTTTGGAATATATTTCTGCATAAAAAGAGTTGATATAACAGGTTTTGTTTGTTTGTTTGTTTGTTTTAGCACAGGCACATTCTATAGAGAAATGGTATTCCATTTAATGACACCTTAGAATTAGCCATCTTGATTATTCTGTTTCAAATTGGACCACTGTTGAATTTTTATTGTTTCTGATATTTTAGTTTGTGTGGATGATTTTACTGTGTGATTCATGTCTTCTTGAGTAGGTAACTGTTGAAGTTTCCAAAAGTGTATAGTTTGTACTCAGAAGTTTCTTCCTGGTTAAGGATCTGTGAACCCTGAAATAGAGGAGATATATTGCTTTTGTGATGTGGCCTTTTCTTTTCTTTTTCTTTTCTTTTTTCCTTCCCGCTCAGGTAACTGA
Source organism: Glaucomys volans (assembly GCA_020662805.1). Classification (NCBI taxonomy): domain Eukaryota; kingdom Metazoa; phylum Chordata; class Mammalia; order Rodentia; family Sciuridae; genus Glaucomys; species Glaucomys volans. Next base: position 100,693 of record JAJEJO010003630.1, read on the forward strand.
ATTCTGCTCTAATTCATTCACTCAATGACTAATCCCTCTTAAAATCTTCCTAAGCTATTTGCCTCAATAATATTCCCTACTGTAAGATTCAGAAGCTAATTATAGGCTCCCTAGCAAATTACTTCCCTTTTAGTGGTGCTCATTCTTGGTATCTCCTCACGTGATTGTCTGCCATGCTCATTGTTGGTGAGGCTCATCAGCTTGAGTTGTATGTGGCAATTTCAGTCACCACACCTTTTCCCCTTGGTTGCCTAAGAATTTAAAACAGCAGAGAAAATGGAACAATTGCTTATAAGCTATTTTTCCAAATGTTTGGAGTTTAGTTAATTATTAGTTTATGTCTAAGTAAAACTGTTGAAGAAAATCAGAAGTGACTTTGATGTGCCCAGATTGCCATCCACCTGTTCTGTATGAACGCATGACCTTTGTGGGAAATGCAAAGTTCCATCTCCTGCCAGATATGCCCTGGTATTAGGCACAATCCCAAGAGTTGTCCTTTAATCCTACGTTTAACAAGTTTTACCCAAAGTGTTGATTTTTTTCCCCCCTGTGCTATCATTTTTCCTAAGGTTGTTTGTTTCTGAAAGAAACACTGAAAATGACAGGCTCCTAAAATTAAAGAAAGAAATATTCTGTGTGTGTGTTGGTGCTCTGTTAAAATTATATGTGTGTATGTGTGTTTGTGCACACACACACACACACCCTTATATATACATATGCATAGTCTGTCCAGTTTTCAAAGTTATTTATGTTCTCTAGAGGAATATTTACTCATCTCGATTTCTGAGAATCAAAGTATACTCATTTCCAATTGAGTTTATGTGTTTAGGTGTAGTTTCACTCAACCAAAATAGATAATCCTTGGGTTTACACCATTTCTGTTGTTGTTGTTCTGAGTTTTAATACATCACTTCATGAGTCTTTGAGTCTTTACCCTGAAGGTGAAAGAGGAGTTCAGAAGGAATGCTTGGGAGGAAAACACTGGAAGGATAGCATTTTCCCCCTAAGGTTTGCTTGTGTTTGTTTTCAAGACTTTTGAACAAAAGTGTTCAGTCATGCTTTTCTTTTAAAAATCACTAGCATATCTTAAGACTTCAAAATCTCGGAAACAGAATCTTTTCCTGTTCAAAATCATCCAAATGAAGAACTTCAGAGAGATTTTAAATCACTTGTATGTAATTTCAAAAGTTGAAAATTATTTTTAGTTGTTAGAATAGTTGATAATCATCAGGGAAGTTGTGGATCTAGCTGAATCTCAGCAACAGTCTTTGCATAACTGATAGTTGAGACACAAAAGTCAGTAGAAAGATTGAGTAAGCATAGGCGACACATGCTGTTTTGCTGTGTCTGTGTGAGGGGTCTTTTCAGTTACAACAGTTGTTAAAACAAAGTGTCAAAATATATGTAGAAGCCCAGGATCATGTAAAGCTGAACAAAATTTTTCAAAAATCAAAAGCCAGTTCTGTGATGTTGCTCTTACAATGACTAGTGATACCAAAATGTTCTTATATGACCAGTTAACAAGATGCAATTAAAATTATGATTAAAAAAAGTTCCTGTAACTTTTGGATTGTTTTGTATCCTTTTGGCTTGTTACAATCGAGATAGATTGGACAGAGCCCTGTTAGTTTGTTCAGGGTGCTAATGAGGCCAAGGTCAAGCAGGCAGTCTGGTCACAGGCTGGGTAACAAACAGCCTGCTGATCTGTGACTGTACACTACCCACCCCCCCTTGGTCATTTCCTGAAGAGTCTGTCTGCCTTTGATCATAAGACTGTAAGTGAGACATTATGGAGCAATTGCTATTAATCCTCTCACCTCTTCTGGAAAAACAAATTGAAGCACATATTGTATAGGTGATTGGTGAGTTACAAACTTGTTACATAGAGAGGTCCTTTTTTCCACTGACCAAGACTTACTTTCTTTCACTAGCTTTAGAGAATTGGTTCTCTAATGTGCAGTTTAAGGGAATCCGAGGGAGGGAGGACTAAAGTATTGTTATTCTATTAAAACTATTTACAAAGCACAAAGTATTTGCTTAGCACCATGCTAGTCACCATGAGAAGAGACAGTGTATCTTTACAGAGCAGTTCATGATTCATCTTAGAGAGTTTCAATAGGTGAAAAGTAAACTTTCCAGGTAAAGATTAGGGAATAATGTACGTGACTAAATTGGATGGTACTGACTATTGATTTAAGTGGTTCTAGGAAGAGAAACCTGTTTTTGTAGGTGTAGAAAAAGTTGGAACTTGGCTGCCTCTGCAAAGTGCTGGTTGCTGCACAGGGGAGGGTAGGAGAAGGGAGTTGGGGATGGGCAGCTGTCTAAGTGAACTGGAGTGAGCAAGCACACACACACTCAAAACACGCAAGTGAACGAAGACAGGTAGCTGTGATCGGAGAGGGGTGCAGACGGTCAGTGTAGCATACGCAAGTGAAGAGGTGGGTGCTGCATGGTGAGAGCAGTAGTCTGCAGAACAAACTCAACACAGAGCTGAGCTCTCCAGGCAGGAAGCTGAGTGTGCGAAGCCCAGTGTGCACTGGCAGGGCAGGTTTCAAGAACTGAAGGGGTATTGCAGCTGCAGCGGCACAGGGAGTGCAGAGGAGCAGGAGGCGGGTGTGGGTTGGATTGCATAGCTCCTCTGTGGAATCCGTACTTCATTCCAGCTGTGAGGGAAGTCATTGCACATGTGCAGTGTGGTAGAGCTGTAAAATGATCATTAATGCTCGAAGAAGATTCTGGCTTCCATGTGAATGAATTGTGTAATAGGGGTGGGAAGGTGTGTTAGAAGGCAGTTGCAGTAGACCAGGGCAGAGGCGGCAGTGACTTACACTGGAGTTCAAGCAGTGGAAATGGTTCTTTCTGTTGTCCTATTGTTTACTGGATATTTTGCCTTTAAACGGTGTTGGCAGGGCATTGTTGCAGCAGCTCCTCATGCTGGTCCTTGTAGCCCTTTTCTATTGGAAGACCCCAGGGCCTACAGCGGAGGCACTGGCTGGAGCCTGTCTTTCAAGCAGCATAGGCTTAGCCTCTTTTCACTTGATTTCTTCTTGCATTTCACCTGTCTGGAATGGATTTTTGTTTGTTTTTTAACTGTTTCGTTTCACAGACGCCCATGTAAAAAGTCACTTCTCAAAAGATATGGAAGAATCTATTGAAAAGATATCCCTGGGTGTTCTTTGACTAATTCTATCAATAGTAATTTGTCAAAAAAGTTGCCCATTTTCTGCATCACTTTTTTGAAATCTGCTTTCTTTACTGTTTCCTCCATTGGATACTCAACTGTTGCCCTCATCATCAAGAAGAACAAATAGGAACTCCTACCTCCCCTTCCCTCAGATAACAAAGGTCTTACTGGCCAGCAACCTTTAGTTCTGAGAGGATGTTATTAGAATTTTTTGGTAATTCTGTTTAGTGCTTGTCCTTACTTTGTTGAATTGTTTTAGTAACTGTCATTGGCTTCCCGGGTTAATTTCTATTTGATTACGCATATTCCTCTTTTCCTTCTAAATCTTGTTTTTGTAACAGTGTTCCCTTCTGGTCTGAGTTCCACTTCCTCTGCCTTTAGTCACAAAGGCCCTGGGGTCATGGCTTAACTATACAATGGCTGTTTTATTTTGATTGTGGCTGTCTTTTTCTTTGTTTTTAGTAAGAATATAGCGATAAAGTAACTATTTAAACAAAGATTTGCTTTGTTGATTTTATGCTGAGCAACTGAGTTGCCCCTCCCTCCACACTGATTTAGTTCATAGACTCCTGAAGTTGTTTCCTCTAATTACATCCTACACAGATCATAAAATCAATAATATTTCAGATAGAGGTAATGTCAATGTGATTTTTTTTTTTAACTTATGAGGAGACCTCAAGTATTTATCTTTAACAAATTTGTCCCATGGTATGTGTTCAGCCTAAATTTTGGAAGAATATAAATAGTACATTTGATTCACGATCAGTTTCTCAGTTTTCCCTTCCTATAATCCTTACCACTGAAAAATAAATTAAGGAGCAATAGTGTTTAGTAAATTGAAAATATTTCAAATTAGATGGCACGATCAGTCACAGATTCTAGGTAGTGTCTAGAAGTACTTTGGAGTCTTAAATGTATGTAAAGCAATTTGGGAAAAAGTAATTTGAGATTTGACTTTATTGTTTAGCACATTCGTTAAATTTGTAATATCTCATTTCAGTGCTTTGTAAGGAATTTTTCCCCTTATATTCACCTTCATGTTAAAAATCAACTCATTTCAAAGTGAAGTCAATGTTTGCATTAAATTTTTTCATAAGTGTGAAATGGATTTAATTTTTGAATACCAATAGTTTAGCATTTTACCTTAAAAGAGATGTTTTTCCTTAATAGAAAAAAAGTTTGAAGGATAATAAAAGATATTTTTTAATGTTTGTTTTAACTTTTTATAGATAAAGTACTTTGGTATTTCTATAACAAATATGTGGTTGTTGGTACCTCATAATAAGAGAAAGTTTAGTAGTCTAAAAAGCCACACCAGCCACCAAAAAAAAAAAAAAAATTTCTGCATTTTTTTGCGTGTTTATGTAGTTTGTGTATTTTATGTAGTAACTTATTATTTATCATTAGTAGAATATTAATGTATGATGCTATGTGCAGTCCATCATGGAAACAAATTAAATGTTTTACCTACATACCTACCTTCAGAAGGCTTTTTATTTCTAGATGATATGCAGACACTTGTTTTCCCAATCACCTTTGGTGCATCACTGTTACATTTATATTAAAAAAGCCAAATGTTGATGGCTTTCTGGGATGTGCAGGTAAATTACTCAGTTTTTGATGAAAAAATAGAAATGGTTTTGCATTACTCACATACTACCTTTGAGCAAGACAGAACTGTGCTGAGAAGTCATTCATCTTTCCTTGGCTGTCAGGTTTGCTGTGGGTTCATGGGAAAGCAAGAGAAGGAAAGAAGCAGATATAACTGTTATAGTTAAAGGACCCTTTGTGGACATTTTGTTTTAAAAGAAAAGCATACTATACATAGCAGCCTCCCTTTATCTGTGGGGGTACATTCTAGTGAATACCTGAAACTGTAGATAGTTCTAAACACTCTCTATGCTATGTTTTTTCTTGAATATACATACCTGTGATGAAATTTAATTTACAAATTGGGCATAGTAAGGTTAACAGTAATAACTCAATAAGATTGAAAAATTATAACTACATACTGTAATAAAAGTTGTGTGAATGTAGTCTCTCTCAATATACTATTATATTCTGCTCCCTCGTATTGTGATGATGCTAGATGATACTGTCTCTGAGTGATAAAATAACTGTAAGAAAAAAAGACTACAAGAAAAAGGATATTATAGTCCCATTTTCCTTCTTAATACTAATTTAAAAAATCCTAAATAGTAGCAAATAAAACTCAGCAAATGCATTAAAAAGGAAAAAAGAGCACCATAACATTGCAGTCAAGGAGAATTTTCAAATATGCTTTATTTAATATCAACAAATGATTTCATATTATTTATCACATCACTAGATTGAGGGAGAAAAATTATATCATTTCGGTAGATGAAGAAAGGCATGCATTAAAAGTAAAAATAAGAAGATCCTTTGGCTTTTAAGAATGTACTGAAAAATTATACTAAATGTTAAACTTGGTAGTAATAAGGAACATTTCTACTAAATTAGAAAAAAACTGATTTTTGTTGTCATGGTTTCTGTTTGGCTTTTTATGGCAGTTCTAGTCAGTGCAGTACAGACTTGCAGTTTGGAAGGGAATAAAGAGTCATTATTTCCAGAGGATAATACCAGAACCAATTAGAAAAAGAAATTATATTCAGACACGTTCTTAGACATGAATCTGAAAACATGCAAGATGTTTACAAAGAAAATTATCATAAAGGGAAATGAAAGAAGACCTGAAATAGTTAAGAGATGAATTCCATTGAATGGGAAGATGCAATATCCTAAAGATGTCAGTTTTTCTGAATAAATTACAAATATAATGCATAAGTGCCGATTTATTTTGTCTGCACTGAAGAATAAAATCCAGATTAACAAAGAAAATTCCTTATAAGCAAGTAGGGAAAATTTTTCTCTACAAATATCAAGACATGCTTTAAAGTTAAGTGTCTCAGTCCATTTTGGGCTGCTATAACAAAAAGTGCTTAGACTGGGTAACTTACAAACTGCAGAAATCTATTACTCCCAATTCTGGAGACAGGGGAAGTCCAAGATCAAGATGCCAAGAGATTCTGTGTCTGGTGCAAGCCCATTCTTCATGAATGGTATTTTCTGTGTCTCCATGTGGCAGAAGGGACAACTAGTCTCCCTCAAGCCCCTTTTGTAATGCCTAATGAATGGCATTAGTACCCTAATGAATGCAGGTGCCTAATCAGCTACCAAAGGCCCTACCTTTTAATAACATCACCTTGGGAGTTAGGTTTCAGGTTGAAGTTTAGGGGGAAACCAATGTTCAGGCCACAGCAATGTTAATTAAAATAGTATAATGGGACAGAAAAAAAAATGTGGAATTTTTATTGATATCAGTTGATTATCCCTTATCAAAAAATGCTTGGAACCAGAAGTGTTTCAGATTTCAGAGTTTTCAAGATGTGTAGAAAGGCTACACACCTAAATCACCTCTTAAAGAGGAGGTGATTAGAACATGGGGATTGAATCCTCATGAAAGAGATTAGTGTCCTTATAAAAGTGGCTTAAGGGAGCTCATCTGCCCCTCTGCCATGTGAGGACACAGGAAGAGCCACCTGTGAGGAAAAGGCCAGTACCAGACACTGAATCTCCTGGCACCTTGATCTTAGACTTCCTAGCCTCTAGAACCATAAGAAATTAATGACTTGTTTGTAAGTTACCTAGTCTGGGGCATTTTGTTATGGCAGACCAAACAGACTAAGACAAATGCTTTTTATTTCTTAAGTTTTGTTTTCAAAACTCGGAGGTACCGTTGTAAAGTCAGGGATAGAACACTATGATCACCAGATTCCAGATTTCTTCCAACTCTGATAATCGCAATGTTCATCCTCATATTATATCCTAGTGAAAGACAACATTGGCTTGTTTTTTAAATAAGCTAGCATTTTTTTTTTTTTTTTTTTACTTGATAGCACGCTTTTACAGATCACAGTATAGCATATCACAGTGGAGATGGTTGGGTTTAGACTCACCATCTTAGGTCTGCTGCTCCCTGGACCTGTGGCCAAAGTTCTGGGGAGTCTCTCCAGTGGAAGTTAGAGACAACACTACAGAATTATTCATGTGTGTAATCACTGTCCTCTGCCTTCAGTTCTTTAATTGCATTTTAAAGCAAATTTGAGACAAGTTGCAAAAGTGAGGGAATACAATTCAAATTTCATTCCAAGTGCACAAAATACATTTGTTGGCATTATTTTTGATCTTTATTCCTGCTTACAAGCTCAAAGATGATCATTTCTATACATGCTTTATCTTCTTTTGTAATCATGTTATTGTCAGGTGGACTCCCCCAACCCAGTTGAGAAGGTACGGCTTCAAGGCAGAGGAAGGGGAAGACACACATCAGGTGACAGATTTCCTCCAAGGTTATTTTCAAATACTGGTCTCAAGTGTTCTTTAGGTTTTTACGAAGATACTGTATCTATAGCTTCTCTTTGACCTCTTCCTCCAGTTGTCCTCAGACATTGCTTTAAGGTATTTTGACTATTATACATTCTATATTTGTTCTAGAAATTGTACCTAATTATTTCAAATAGATTTTTTAAAGGTCAATTTAGACCAATCATTGAGCAATAGCTTGTCAATTCAAAAAAAAATTTTTTTGAACATCTATTCCTTCTCTGTGCCATATCCGCAAACATTTCCTTAAAAGGCAAGGTGGTAAATATTTTGGTATTTGCAGGCCAAGAAGCAAAATCAAATATTACTTAGGTAATTACATCATATAAGAGAAAAAATATAATAAAATTGCACAAATTTTATTAATAGAACTAAAAATATAATAGTAATAATAATACCAGAATATTTTCAAATTTATAATGTGTACCTATTAATGTATAAAACAAAATTATTTTGAGATAGCTTATATTTAATATTTTGCTTAATTAGAGTTCATTGTTAGTGTTCTCTATTAATATTGGTCACAAATATTTATTATACTGATCTGTTTTGAAATTTTACATTTTTCCTCATTAAAATAACTTTTCACGCAGGTAGGTAGTGCCAAATATTGATAATAGTTCATCAGCTTCTTTGCATATTCATAATTTGAAAGTCCCCCATAAGATACTGTCCTCCATAAGATACTGTTAGCTATAGTGTCTCTGTAAAATAAATCAAATGCTTTGCCATCTAATTCTGTAACCAGATAATCAACACTCCACTCTGTCTTCAAAGCATAACACTTGTACTCCATTTATCTTCCTTCTTTTTATTTTAATATTTTTTTAGTTGTCAGTGGACCTTTACTTTATTTGTTTGTATGTGGTGCTGAGAATCGAACCCAGTGCCTCACACATGCTAGGCAAGCACTCTACCACTGAGCCACAACTCCAACCCCTTCCTTCTTTTATATATGTTGATAAAAAAAAAAAAAAGATGTCACAGTCAGGCAGTATGTGTGGCACTTGAAATGCTGTCAAGTTATAACTGTGTCACTGTGATTCATAGTGAATTAGGCAGAGGTGGGAATCAGTTGGGATGTTATGTACTCTCTCTGTCATAACAGCTCAGCTCTCAGCTACCGTTGTACGAAGCACCCATAGATAGCGAATGAACTATGAGCATAACTGTGTTCCAGTAAAACTTTGTGAACACTGAAATTTGAATTTGATATGATTTTCATATCGTAAACTATTCCTTTGATTTTTTTTTTTCGTTTTAGCCATTTGAAAATGTAGAAGTCATTCTTACTTCATAGGCTATAAAAAACAAGCAGTAGACCAAATTGGCACTTTGGCCAAATGGTTCCCTGAACTCTGTCCTTTATCATTGATTTTTCTCTTTTATTAGAGCTTTCCCGTCAGCATACAAACCAGCTGTTATTGCTATCTTTTTTTAAAAAACCAAGAAAATACAGACACAAGTTCTTTCTGTGATGTTTTGTTTCCTTGCAGCTATGTTACCTGTTCCCTGCTCTCCTTATAGTCCAGTTCCATGCAGAACTTGACTGTGCTCCCTCTCATTTCTTCTTTCCATTGTCCATTGAACCCCTTCAGTTAAGTATTGTCTCTACCTTTCCACTGTGACTATTTTTATAAAGATCACCATGACCTCCTGCCATGCTCAGTGTTGAGTATGTTACTTAATCCATGCTCTGTCTTTGTTTTTATATTACTTGATTTCTCAACAATATTTGACACAATTGATCACTCCCTTTTCCTTTAAATATTTTCTTCAGGTAGCTTCAAGGACACCAGAGTTTCTTCCACTTGGATTTTCTTCCTTCCACATTGGATATTTCTCTGTAATTTTCATTAATTCATCCCTTTTGAGTTACTTCTTAACTCTTATTTTAACTTTAAACATTCTTGGTCCTCTTATCTTCTCTATATCTGCTTACTGCTCTGATGATATTATTCAATTCATGGTAAGTATTCTCTGTGTGTCACCAATTTTCTAATTTGTATTTACAGTTCAGGTTTTTTTCATTGAATTTCAGATTTATCAGACTACAAAATATATTTCCACTTGGATGTGTAATACACATCTCTAATTTGACATGTCAAAAACTGAAGTTTCCCTCTCAGTCTGTTCCATCCATGATGTTACCCTCTCAGTTGATGGCTACACCAATTTTCTAGCTACTTAGATTAAAACTTTAGAATTGACTGACTTTTCTCTTTCTCTTATACCACAGTCCTGTATTTCATGCACTGCTGTATAACACTTTTAAAATATGTCCCAAAGCAAGTCTGAATCAGTCTACTTCTCACCATTTCCACTGTCAACCAAACCACTATCATTTCTCTCCAAGAATTCAGTAAAATCCTATCCTCCCTGCTTCTGCCCTGCTGCATTTGTAGAGTGTTGTCCACAGGAATCATTTAAAAATTCTGTCATGTTATTCTTTTATATTGACTCTTCAGAGTAAAGACCAAGTATCTCACAGTGACCTATAAGGCCTTACGTGATACATGGTGTTATAGTTTGAATCTGGAATGTCCCTCACAGGCTCATGTGTTGAAGGCTTGGTCCCCTAGTAAACAGTGTTCAGAGGTGGATTAAATTCATCCATCGCTGAATGGAGAACTGGTAGGTGGAAGAAACAATAGGCAGTGGGGCATTATTGGAGGAAGTAGGTCACTGGGGATGTGCCCCAGAAGGATATTTATTGTCCTTATCCCTCCATCCCTCTGCTTACCAACTGCCATGAATTGAACAACTTTCCTCTGCCATGCCCTTCTGCCTTGAGATTCTACCTCACCTCAGAACCAAAGCAGTGGAGCCAGCTGACCATGGACTGAAACCATGAGCCAACCATGAAACCATAAATCCTTCCTTTAAGGTGTTTTTTCTAGGTATTTGTCACAGTGATGAGAAACTGACTACCACAGTGACCCTTTTCCTCCATTTGTTTCCCTTCTGACCTCTGTGACTCCATGTGCCATTATTCCTGCCATTGCTCACCAAGAACTGGCTTCCTTAGACTCCTTGCTGTTCCTCACTCTGTTCTTCACTCACATCAGGCCTTTGCCCTTATTAGGACTGTTACAGTAGCTGTTCACTCTCTCTAATGACTCTTCTCTCTGAAATTTACGTGGCCAACTCCTTCTGCCTCCCATCCTTGCTCAAATGTCAGCCTCTCCTAGTTGCCTCCTTTTAGCATCCCATGTATAAATGCCACCAATCTTCATCCTCACACTGGTCTTCATTTTCTCTTATCTGCTCTAATTTTCCATAGCATCATTATCTTCAAATAATGTTGTGTTTTATTTATAATTCTTTTTATTATCTTTACTCTGCAGATTGTGAGCTATGATGACAAAGATTTTGGTCTGTTTTGTTCATTCATGAAGCCTGAGTGCTAGCCACATAGTAGGTGCTCAAATAATTTAAGTACTATCTTGAGTACAATTTTGTAAGTCATTTTTCTATATCTTGAGTATTAAGACTTTAGAGCTGTCAGGGATTTTATATTATAGACTTTAGATCTGTGTTACTAGACACATGGTGCTATTTAAATATAAATTAAAATTGATCACAATTAATTAAAATTAAAGATACATTTCTCTGCTCCAGTTGCAACATTTCAGCTGCTCCTGTGACAGTGATTGCTCCTGTGTTGGATAACACAGGTATAGAATTTTTCCATCATCATAAAAAGTTATATTGGTTGTTATATTTGTCTTGCCGTGGGTCCTTGGATTCCACAAAGACATAGTCACAAAGACAAAGATCACAGTCTAGAACTAGCATTGAACCCAGGGCATCCAAAATGATTTACAAACACTGCAAAGTAGTGCTTCTCATATGAATGCCTTGGAGGTCTTATTAAAGTTGCAGATTCAGATTCAGCAACTCTAGGATGGAGCCCCAGCTTCTGCATGTCTTAAGATGCTCCAAGATGATGGCAGCCCTGCTGATCTGGGGCATCACACTCTGAGATACCAGACTGTGGAACATATAAATGTTAAGGAGTACTTCTTTTAGCATTATTTAAGTAGGACATTCTTTCACTCATTTTTATCGCAAAGGTGTTCTTTTGTAAGCAGAATAACATTTCCCAAGTAAAACTTCCTGATACCTTAAATACTGGTCTCCTACAAAGCTACATATATTAAAACATGTTTCATATTAAATGAAAATTTCATAATTATAGCGTAGCGGGAGTAAACAATAAACTAAGAGGCTGAGGCTGTGTACATTCATTTTAAGTATGTACTTGACACAAGATCTTGGTAGTACTTAACGTTTCTATGTAATATGATGCTGTTTTGCTGATTCCCATTGCAAAATAGTGGATGCTGTCCGCTCACTCTAGTTCATATAATGAAAAGTTTAGAACAATGAGATGGAGGAGGCTTTTCTGTTTGAAATTGGCTTATTTTCTTATGTTAAGAATTTAGTTGTTTTGGTAGGTATGTGTTTTAGTCAGGTTTTTCACTGCTGTGACTAAATGCCCTGACCAGCAAAACTGTAGAGGAGGAATGGTTTATTTGAGGTCTCATGGTTTTAGAGGTCCTACCCCACAGAAGGCTGGCTCTAGTAGTAGTAATGTACTCCTTCTCCATTTTATAGGTTAAGAAACTAGTGTCATTGGATTTGCCTGTGATAGAATGATTGCCAAATTTCTACAGCACCATGACATAACATTTATTTGGTAACAGTGAACTTCAGATCAAAAGATGTGTATGGTGTCATATGAACTTTCTTTGCCCTGGACAGTTAGGCCAGTTATTCCTAATGTTTATTTAAGACCATAAATGTGAGAGACATCTATTAAAAATAAATTTCAAGGTCCTGCCCTGAGAAATTCTGATTCAATAATTCTGGGATAGAGACCAGGAATGTGTATTTTTAACAGGTTTTCTGAATAAATGAATTAATATAAATAGAATGCTTAGAACAGTAATGGGCAGATAGGAAATACTAATAAATACTAGTTCTTCCTTCTCCTTTCCCTCTTTCTACCACTATTATTAAAATTATCTTTAGATCATCTTAACCAGAATTTGGTTAGTTCTTCTTTGATGAAGAGTCTGAGGAAATATGATAAAATATGATTATTTGCCACTTGAAAAAACATTCTCTCAGGGCTTTTTAAATACTTCTTGTACTTTTCCTGATCCCGGAAATGCAAAGATGAACCTACCACTTTTTTAAGTCTAGGAATTATATCCTAGACAGAGTTACACATAAAAGCACTTGTCTTACAGTGTAGTGGGTGCTATGTTGAGGAGGGTGCAGGTTGCTGCGTGCAGCTTAGAGGAGGGACATGGAGGCTGACAGGGAGGGTTTATAGAGGACAGTGAGGCCTCAGGTGAGATCTGAGTATAATTAGGAGTTAGCCAGGTAAAGAAGGGGCCTAACCAAATATGAAAGAACCCTGGCTGGGAAAGCATAGCTCCTCCAGTGAATTGAAGTGGCTTAAGCTGGGGGACTTCGTGTGGGAATCCTAGCCCTTTTTCCATGCAAAGGTGTAAGGGCCTTCAGCCCGCCATCAGTGGCAAGTCAATGAAAGTGGTAGAAACAACACTTTGCATCTTAGAAAACAAGTCACTCTAGCTAGAGTGCGAAGAAGGAATTGAAAAGAGGGAAGGTGTCATGCTAGGAGGAGGAGGAGAGAGCCATTCTAGAAAAAAATTAATTTCAAAATGTTAGAGAAAAAGTATGCATAAGGGGTGTGTGTGTATATGTGTGTGTGTGTTGTCTTTCCCTTATGCAAAATTTTAAACATATTTCTAAATGGGCAGAACAGCATGATTTTCATATGCTTATCACGCTAAATTGGAGAAAAAAAGTTATTAGTAAGACTTTTTAGATAGGCACAGAAGTTTCTACAACCTACTTTTATGTATATCCTGAAACTACCATGTCTTGAGCTGCCCAGTGTTTTCTGTGCTAGCAGTATTACATTAGGCAGTTGTATGGCATCATATTTCAAATTATGCTTTCATCTTTTTAGGAGTAAGAATTATATTTGAAAACCTTACACCTGTTACTTGACTCTGAGTTTCATAGCTGTGTCTGACTGTTGGCAGCCTCAGTGCTTTGGAGCTCACTGACTGAAAGAGAGCCCCGAGATAGTTAAGGATATAATACAAGAATGTTCCAGGATCCAGGGATATACAAGTTCATTTGTAAATTTAGGCTACCCGTACTGTGCTAAAGTGGGATGGTAAGTATTCAGTTATTACCAGCGGATAACTTATGATTTCATTATTAAAGAGTTAAAGCAAAATTACCGCTAGTTTTTGACTGTATTTGTAACCTTGGATAGGTTATCTATGGCTTGTCAGTTTTTTAATGCCATCACCTTCTTGAATCATAATTTATTAAAGATTGCCTCTCCCTTATCCCTTAATTTTTTTTTATATTCTGAAATAGCATACAAATAGAATATGTAACATCTGGTCAGAGTTTTAAAAACAAGAGTAAAATGAATGTTTGCATATTCACTACTGTTCCTAAGAAATAGAACATTAAGTATCTCTGAAAACTACCCCAGTGCTCATCCAAAACATGTCCTGTACTCTCAGACAGACCTAACCAACATGCTGGATTTTATGAAATCATTTATTAATGTCTGCATCCCTAAATAGTTTTGTTTAATTCAGCCTGATTTTACTCTTATGCAAATTAAAACATATTTGGTGTATTCATTTGTTGGAAGATTTGTTAAATTCATAGTTGTAAATTTCAGAGATTCATCCCCATTGAAATATGTGACAGGGTTTACTCATTTTGAGTGCTCTTTTGAAGTGGAATACGTCCCCATTTTACATAGACCCTGTACTGTTGAAACTCTTCGATTTGTTTCTGTTGGTATTCACTGTTATCTTTACAGTCAATTCATACACCAGGAGTTTTTATCCTGGAAAGGTATTGCTGCTTCACAAGGCTGTGCAATTTTCATTTGGCTTGGTATTGTCAAGTTGTTTTCCAAAGTAGTTTTGCCAACTGATGAAATTTGCTCTTAGAGCTCATGAATGTTTTTGTTGCTCCACACTCTAAGTGGCACTTTATCATATCATATTTTGGCCAATATTCTGGGTAGGAAAAAATGTATCATGGTTTAATATCTACATTTCTGTGATATATAATGAGACTGAATGTTTTTGTTGTTTTTGAAGATGATGGTCATTTATATTTCTTTGCTTTTTCCCGTCTTTAACCCATTCTTTTGTCTTTCTTGGGTTATCTCCTTTTTATTGATTCATAAGGGTTCTGTTTTTAATACCCAGAATACTAAACCTTTGTAAGTTTAACTCATTGTTTCCCATCATATGCTATATGTATGCTATATGTAGGACACCTATAAAAAACAAATTGAGCAATAAATATACCACTTATGGTCACTTCGAAATAAATATTATGTCTTTAGTGTTCTCTTCTTTTGAGAAAAATAATGGGTGAATGATTAGAACATTTGAAATATGTATAAAGAATATATAAGATCTAAATTATAATTTCCAATCAATTTTAAGGCACCACTGTCAATTTATCTAAAATATTCACAGAATAAAAAACATAGGGCTTAATGGGTTAAATATGGTGTAAAGATCATCTCCTGGTTTGTGGTTTTCTTTTCTATTCTTTTTTGGTATTCTTTTTATGGAGTTTGATGGTGGTGGTAGGGTTCTGGGAATCAGACCCAGAGCCTTACACATGCCACTGAGCCACCCCCAAACCCTATGAAAAGTTTTAATTCTCTTCTATCCATTGTAGTCTGAAGTTCTGACCCAGTTCTTCTAGGGATGTCACTCTCCTGAAGTCAGCATCTATAATCTGAGGTAGGTTAGGTTTTGTGTTATTTGAGGCTTGTATGGTGCAAGAATATTATTTAAGACAAAGAATACTACCATGAATATAAAATTATGTGCCAAAGTAAGTTATTAGAATGAGAAAATAAGTCATGACAATTACAAACTTAAAAAACTGACAAATGCTATAAATATATAATTTAAAATATTTGTTACCTACTTTGTATATCTTCATGTTTCTTCTTACCTATTTATTTTTACTGTATACAGTTTGCTTATTTGTATGACAAAAATTTTGTAATATAGTTTTGAAAGACAGACTATAAAGATGACCCAGGTTTTCCTCAAATAGTTAAATTATAATGTTTTAGTACTGATTGTTTACATGTAGGACACATACCTTCTCATAAAGACTGACTTATAGTTGTCCTGAAGGATTGTGTCCTACAAACTCAGACATGCTGATAAATTCTGTTTTATATCATTTTTGTCGAAACATAATTTTTCATTTTTGGTTCTGTTTTTAATTGTTGAACTGACAGAAGGGAACTTTTGACCAGTCATGGAGAAGCAAATCCTCTGCTTAATTTGTTTTGTGTTGATGATTGGAAGGATTTTTCTGCACACAAGTTTTTGGCTCCTCTGTTTCTGACCTTGTTTCTCCTTCACTATTCAGAAACTTCCTACTTGAGCTCTGTAGGACACATCGTGATACAGTCCTTGTACCTTAAGTCATGACTTCAGATGAGTCAGTACAGAAGGGTACGAGGTATTCCTGGAGGTTATTCTCCCTAGGGGTGTGCCAGTTACTTAACTATATCAAAAGCGACTATAAATCGTAGACCTCCCAAACTCCCCATCCCCACCTCAGATTCTCCTTAGGCAAACCTGAAAAATGCTTTCTCACAGCTGCGGTAATGGTAGCCAACACAGTATGGAGGGACAGTCAGAGTGGGAAATGACAGAATTCTTGACCAAGTGTAGCTAAAACTTCTTACCTCTTAAAAGCTCATGACTAGATACACACATTCCCAAGTCCCTGGAGAAGCCTAAGCAAATGAGAGACATTGTCTGTTCCCTCTCCAGCCCAGAGCACTGCTGTCTTTGCTGGTTTTCTGTATGTTCTCTTCAGTTTTACTTTCTGTTTCTCCTCAAAGTCATCTCTGGACCCTGTCTTCTCAGTTAATTTATTTCTCCAGTGTTTGTTTTCCCTTTAAGTTTCAAGCCCTGTAAGTACACCTTTCTTTAACTTCATCAATTCCCATTACTTCAGCTGCCCTTATGTGGAGATGATGCCAGAATTTCAATATTTAACTCTGATCTGTCTCCCAAACTCCAGCATCCCTTTTGTGATGGTGACCTGGAGACATCTCCTAATAGACACTGGTCCTCAGATACCTCAAACATGTCCAAAAGGAAGGTTTTTCTGTTTCCTCCAGATCACTCCTGTCTGCCTCCTTTTCTGTTCCTGCCATTTGCATCCTCCCTACCACTTCCTTCTGCCTTGATTATCTGTGTTGCCTCACCATTTCCCACTCTTCCTGTGGATTCTACCTTACATGTCACTCACACCTCCCTCCCCCCCACCCCCCCACCTCCTTTCCCCCATTTCAGGCTCTGAGGGACAGACTGCTATGGGGTATGGAGAAGGGGAGTGAGGACCAATTCAACCGGTTTTCTAAAATGATGTCATAAGCCAAAAGTTTATTTAGATTTTCACTTTGTCTATCATCCCCAAATTCAGAATTCCTTCAACTACCATTTCCTCCTACACATTGTTCTTAAATTAGTCATGACCCTTATCAAATTTGAACTATTTGTCAGTGTAATATAACAATGCCTATAAATTATAAATTTGCAGTGGAAAAGGAATCTATGTGCTCATTTTGGTCAAAAACAATACCTGATATATAATAAGCACTGAATAAATACATGATGAATTGGCTCCTTCAAAAGTGCTTTTTGCTGCAAATTTTTGTTTTCAAGTACAGGTTGTGAGCACCCTAATCTGAAAATCCAAAACTCAAAATATTTCAGAATCCAAAACTTTTTGAGTGCTATCCCAATGTTCAAAAGTTTTCGGTTTGGGGGTATTTCACATCTCACATTTCTTAATTGTGGATGTTCAACTTTTAAATATTACCTATGTAAATATTCTGAAATCTGAAAAACTCTGACATCTGAAATACTTCTGGTCCCAAGCAGTTTATCTTTTTTTTTTTTTTTTTTTGGAACCAGGGATTGAACTCAGGGACACTTGGCCACTGAGCCACATCCCCAGCCCTATTTTGTATTTTATTTAGAGACAGGGTCTCACTGAGTTGCTTAGGGCCTCGCTAAGTTGTTGAGGCTGGCTTTGAACTTGTGATCCTCCTGACTCAGCCTCCCAAGTCGCTTGGCTTCCAAGCAGTTAAGAGAAGGGATATTCAACCTCTGAAGATTTATCTGTTTATACCTTCATGTATATTCTAGAGCTTGTAGTTAACTAATGACAGTATTTGACGTCAAACCCAATTTCATCTTTCAAGGTGACTTAGTGCCTCCAATAAAGAAGGAAAAACATACTCTTTACTTTGGCGAGGACAAGCAAGGCCTGCCAGCTCTTGTTAGCTCTGGTTCAAAGTCTCCCAGTCAAGTTCAGAGAATGGCTGGTCTTGGGATATTTTATTTTAAATTTCCTCTTGCAGGAACATCATTCCCGTTTTAGCCTGCTTGTGACATCAGTGGTTAACCGCAGGTGCACGAGGAAGTTGGCACTTGGAGCTGGCAGGGATTCATTTCTTCCTCAGCTGACGCCCCAGCAGATCTCATCTCCAATTTCACTGGATGCTTTCTGTCTTGTGCATACCTTTTAAGTGTATCCCTTCTCTCATTTCTTCCCTTTTTAAAAGAGAGCAAAAACTAATGGTCTTTTTTTAACTTGTTATTTTTCCAGATTTCCAATTTTAAAAATTGTAGTTCAAATTCACTGTTGTATTTAGTGTGATATTATGGAAAAAGCATTATTCTTTAGGTATATGAACTGCAGTTCTGCCAATGCCTGAAGTATAATTACAGGTCAGAGAGGTAACCCACCAGTGCCCTGTTTGCCTAAGCTTGAAAATGGGGGTGAGTGTTATCAGGCTGCTCTGGGTAGCAGATAAATAATAAAGACTGCTTTGAAAAGTTTTAAGCAGTATTTTTTAATGTTGAGAAATGTTCAGCCCCCCTTTAAAGGGAAAAATGTATAGATTACCTGCTATTGACTAAACACTGTAATATATACTAAGTGTATTTATACTTTGTACATACTGTATACATATTCCTCTTAAACAGTTATATAGCTATAAAACTGAAACATTCACAAAATACAATTACACCCCAGTTATATCACCAACAAATTATCTGCAAATTAACAAGATTGGGGTAATGAACAATGTTTTCCTTTGCCTTCTGAAAGTAAACCAGTGCAAACAAGTATGGCATTGATTGCTGTCATTAATCATGTGATGATTCCATTCTCTCAAATCTTGTGTCTGATTAAGCTACCAAGAACCCTTGGTGTATGTAATGGGGTCCATCATTCAGTACTTCCACTCTCCATTTATATCTCTGTTCCTTCCTCTTTATTGCTTGGCAAAGTACAAAACCTTGCCACATTGTGCAAAAATCTTGATTGTAAATTAGTGTTTTAATGTATTTGAGAATCTGAACACCAAAGATGCATTCTATTTAAATGGTGTTAAGAAATGAATAATCACATGAAAAGTTTCATCTTAATAGCTGGTTGAAGCAAAAAGCAAAATTGCCTTTGTGACCACAGTTAATAGTGATTATATATTAGAACTTGCTTTGAGAAACACTAACCCTTAATGTTATACTATATGATGGATTACATATAACCCAGCACATATAAACACGAGAATGCATATAATAGATGTGAAATAACAGTTCTGGTTTGTTCATTTTCCTTTTTATATGAATACAGACTGATGCCAGGAAAACTTTTTTAGTGCTTGAAAATCACAACTGTTCATTCTTTCACTCTTAAATATGTATTATTTCATAATTTCCTAAAGAAATTTTGATCCTTACATTAATCAGGTATTCTAGGAAAACATAATACATTTCATATTTGTATGCATATTAGAGAAATTGACACGGTAGAATATAATTTATCTGAGTTTATTGACTGAGATATATGAGTGTCTGCATGCCTGCACTCTAAGGAAGCTTTCTCTGTTCCTTACTGAATTATATTCATAGTCCAGCAGTATACTACATTAGTGGAAGGGATAGTGTTGAATTAATTATTCTAGCAAAAAGATATTTTCAAAATGAATAAATTCCTCAGTTCCAAGAATAATATACTTATCTCAAGCACCTTTTGTTCTTTTATATTTTATGCCATAAGGTGTTTTCAGAACACCTATACAGAACACCTATACTTAATAGAAGTGTAGTGTCTGAAAAAATATCTTTGAATTGCATGCAATGGAATACATTCTAAAATGACCTTGGAACATAGAATCTTAATTTTCCAGTGATCAACTCAGATATTACTTTTTACTTACTGATTTGGCATTTTGCAGAATATTAATTTTTAAATTGTCCTTCGATTTCTTTATTGATTAATATTCACTGCTGATTTATGAGATTTTTCTTGTAAGGAAAGTTAATGAAGGCAAAAGTATTCCTAGGGATTAGAGCTCTATTAGGAAATGCTGGGTTCAGTATTTATGTGAAATTCCATGTAAATTTCCTCATATTCTTTCTATGTTTTCTCTTGTTATTAGTTTCTCCATGCCCATATTCCACCATCTTGCCACCATTTATTTTTAGAGGGTACACATTTGAGGAAAGTGGTAAAGGGAGTTGTGTTTTCAGGCTTGTTGGACTTAATTTGAGAACTGTAGAATAAAGGATCTAGTAAACTGCGGCAAGGAGAATCCCATATTAATCCCATATTACTACCTATCCATATCTTATAACTTGGCAGATAAAGATGCAATAGTAAGATTTCTCAACTACGGATTAAAATATAATAACAAATAAATGGAAATAATTAAGTAGATTTCTTCCTTATAATTCTCAGAAGTGAGTCCTTTTCAAGTCTACAATTTTGAGCAAAGTATAGAATTTCTCCCCTATGTGGTACAAGTACCTGCTAATGGAATCCTACATGCACCACTGCATGGATTTTGTATTAATTTGTGCTGAGAAAGGGAAACAAACGATTATGTTTTAATGCTGAGTGGTGTGATTTAAAGCAATGATAAATGAAAAAAAAATGCATAGCAGCTGAAGAACAAGTGTGACTCCCATCAATTATCCCTGACAGATGAGAGAGTGTGCCAAGGCAGACCTGTAGAATTGCTGTTTCCATCCAGGCAGGGGGTGCTAAAATAGTTTTTACATGTAGATTTGGGTGCTATTGTATTCTCAATATGAAACAAGATCTTTAGTTACATAAACTTTTATAAAGTCCAAATTCCTAATGGATGGCACACATTGAATTATTTGGTTTTGTTAAAAGCAAAATACTGAAGAGACTACTAATCCCCCCAATGGCCTACTTTGGTTATCCTCACTGGGACATCTTTCTTTTCTTGTTAAAAGTGTCTTTCATTCTGGTCTGTTGCTACTAAGTGTTAGGAAGCTTGTTTGGCTGCTGAGGAATTTAGCTTCCACTTTCCAGGCACTGGAACAATGTGCTCATTGGTGGATTAAGTAAACCATGACCTCAAACCTTCTAATCCTCCCCATCACAAGCTTCATGGTCTCTAACTGGCCCCAAGTCCTTTGAATTACTGTCCTACTTTTGCTTCCATCCCTGAATCTAAATGCTGTCATCGCCTCCCCTTGCCTCCCCCCTGAGACTACAGGAATTATTTGTTTTTCTGTGCTTTATTTTGGTTTCATTCTCATTTACTTCCTTTCTTGATTTTCATCCCAAAAGTTATTGTCATTGTTGTTGTTGTTATGACCACCCTCTTTTTCTCTGCATGCTTTTGGTTGTTTGACTGGGTCTGGCTCTGTACTTTCCTATTTGAAGCCTTGCTGATCTCTCCCCTCCTCTTTCTGTCAGCATGCATATGACTTTTGTGCCAAAAAATGTGGCTTAGGAAAGTTCATATTCCATGTTATAGTGGAACTTTCCTCATGACATTGTTTGTAGCTAAGTACTTAATGAACAGTGTGGAATCAGTTTGGTCTGTTATGTCTAGATGAAGGAGAGAGTCCTGTAGAATCAAGTCAGAGGAGGCTACTTGGTGTATTGTAATGATTCTGGATCCATAGTAAAAGGCAAAAATATAAACCAGAGGAGCCAGGATGTTGTAAAATCAGGAAATTTTGATAAGAGTGAAGGAGAAAGTTTTTTAAGAAATTGTAGATAATATTTAAAGTTGTGATTTTCAACACAGAACATATGATATAGTGATTAGTATTGACTTTTAGTTTACAGTACATTGATTTGAATGAAACTGAATTCTCATGCTTTCCTGTTTTCTTCTCATTTGAGTTTCTATCACCAAAATGTCCCCTTAGGCACTTATAATGCATAGCTGTGATTGCAATTTATGATTTATATTTCATAAGTCAACTTAAAATATATAGTTTCATGTGATTCAAATTTAGATTTGTAAGAAGCAGAATCAAGAGGAAGCATGTTTCTATAATCTCTGATAAGAAATCGGAGCAAGTATATCATAGTGAAAAACAGCTCTGGCCCTGGAGTCGGACCAGTATGGATTAAAATGCCAGCACTGCTGCTTGGTGGCCTTGGAAAAGTTGTAAACTTTTCTAAGCCTCAGAGTCTTCCTGTTACAATGGAAGTATAGTAACTAGTAGACAATAAAAACTCAGAACTTCTTGCAACATCATCACCATAATCATCATCATCATCATCATCATCATCATCATCCAGGGTGCTGGAATAAGTCTTAAAGATCCATTGCACAACATGGTGACTGTGGCTAATAATAATATTTTATATTCCAAAATTGCTAAAAGAGTAGATTTTAAATATTGTCACTATAAAACATATGAGGTGATGGATATGTTAATTCACTTGATTTAATCATTCTATCATACATATATCAGAACATAGCCTTGTACCCAAAATTATATACAGTTATTTTTTTGCCAAAGAAAGTAAAGATAATTGTGTTAAAGGAAAAGGCAAAATTTTTGTGAGCATCTATAAAGTATCAGTTATCAGACATTGTAGCATGCAGTTTCACTTGTGTTATGTCCGTCAGTCTTTAACATTTCTTTGTGAATCTTGTGATTTTAGAAGAGAAACAGTTCCAGAGAAGTTAGGAAAGGCCTGCAATGGGAGCTCAAAATGAATTGATTCCAACATCTAGGTTAAATTCCATAGCAGCCACATGATATCCGGCTCTGCAAAAAAACTGCACTTGAAATACCTGTTTTTAAATTAGATTTTTGATTCTGATTTCTCTTTTTTAGGATGGTGAGTTAAAGTTGTTTGTTTTTTTTCTTTAAAGTTCAGAAATCAAATAAGGTTATCTTTCTCAGGTAATTCTGAAAAAAAAAAATGTCTAGTCAGAATGTTAGACAATTTCTGGAGCATGCCAGTTATATTCTTTTGATATAGAGCATGTGTTTAATCTTAACCTTGTTATAGAGGTATGGTTCAATTGTGTCCATGAAGGTCAGCAGACAGCTGGCACAAGAATGGCTATCATAGGGTGGTGGCTTCCTCCCTCCCAAGCATTAGCCTTCCAGCTCTAGTTGAGTGCCTTTCCCTCTGCCTTTCTATTCCAGACTCACCCGCCCCTCTTCCCCTTCCAAGCAGGATAGTTTTCCTGTGACTGAGGAGTCCCTTGGTTAGGAGGAATGAGGGTGGATGTTGAGGGGAGATAAGCAGAACAGAGAAAACTATCCCTGGGGAGAATAAATGTCTGGCAAATTCAAGATAACAAGAATGATTGTCTTGCCTGGCTAGGGAATTGTCCCCAAAGGCAAGTATAGAAGTGTTCTGAGTCATGATAGCATCATTGGAAGAGGGCAAACTCTTAGCCAGGTTCTGGAAAGGCCTGCATCTTTATAAATGGTCTTTCATTGTGTTAACCACAAATCTTTTGTGGAAAGGGAGAAGCAGAATTACAAAGGCATAAATATATGCATAAAGGGCAAGGGCCATAGCTCATGGTGAGTCTGATTTGTTTCTTAATTAGTCTTCTTACTCTTAGTCACACAAAGCCTTTGGATTTTTTTTGTTAATAGTTGACTTAAGGAGATTAAAAAAAAAAACTACTTTCTGAAGGCCTTTAAGTGGGATTTATAGCTGCAATGGGACTGATTTTGTGAACTCAGCCTCAAAGCTGGTGCCTCAAGCCACTTGGGGATGTCTGAAGCATCTTGACAGTGAAATACCAGCAAAGTAAGACATCAAGGGATAAAAAATTCTGTGCGAACATGTTGATTCTGCAGTTTGAAGACAGATATGTCTTGCATAACATAAAGGTTCAAGGTGAAACTCCTTAATGCTGATGAGAAAGCAAAAAGACATTCTGTTTTTCAGGCAACAGAATAAACTTGATCTCTGCAGGAACATCATGATGAAAGCAGATAAATCTAGATTGAATTTTTGGTCACCAAGTGCTCTTCCCTTAAACTTCCTGAAACAGATCTTCAACAATTCCTTTGAAATCATTTGAGAGAATTTTTCCCTTAAACCTAAACTTTTGAAATCTTGAAGGAACTCTTAATCTTTTAGAATTTTTAAGGTATAATGATAGAAATTTATGTGCTATTTTACATTTTAAGTATAAATGGGTTTATTATTTTTGATTGAACTATATTTCATTAGAAAATTTTTAAGTATAAATCATAAATTAATTAAATATGGTTTTCCATAGAACATAGGGCATTAAGGAGTAGTTAGGCATTACCAGAAATTATTCTTATTTATTTAGGAGATTCAGGCTTGATTTATATCACTCTTTCTAGAAATAGTATTTAAAATTCAGGTGAACATATTTTATATCTTGTCCTACAGCCTTAAGGAATAGTTAGAAGTGTTGTCTGTTTGTAAGGACCCTGTAATGGGCTGTTAATTCAGTGGTATTGTTTGATGTGCTCTGCCAGGCTCAAGACAGTGCTGTCAAATCTGTGCCATCTCTGACAACTCCTGCAAGTGACCAAAGACCTGGGACTATATGTCGAGAGCTCCTGCTTTGTCTGAGATGGCTTTGTCCATAGTGGTGTCATTTAAAGTGTGAGTGAAGAGTGGAGCATGAGTAGAGCACCACTTGTGTTGGAGATGTTTATGTTGTAATAAAGAGAAAGAGGTCTGAACTTTTCACTTGAGATTCCAAAATTCACATTGTAACTGTGATCCAAGAATTAAAAATTTTCAGTTGAAGGCGAGGTGTTATCTAATGCAGATGATGAATAATTCTCAACTCTTTAACTTTAGGGCAACAGAAAAGATAGAATTTTACAACCTCACTTCCTTAGCATAGTCTGTAGGATCATGTAATTTTGCTTGTAGTTATTTTTTTCTATGTATGTTATATAGTTATTATTATTGAACAGAAATTTCCAGAATACTTTTTCACTTAGGTTTATTTCATATATGTTTTCCAATGTGCTTTACAGACTTTAAACTTAATTTTTATCAAATCATACTATTTCAATAAGTGAATCTATAACAATGGTCTTCTATCATTGGACATTAAGATGAGTTCTCAGTTTTGAATTTTATTACTAAAACAATGATGGACATCTTTGTTTATATAGCTTTGTGAGTATTTTGGATTTGTTCTGTTATGATAAATGTAATTATTTTATATATACATGTCATATATGTTTATATTCAGTATTAACATATAAAGTTCTTTGTTTTTTCCGTATGGGAGATTGAACTTCTGAGCCACATCCCCAGCCTTTCTGTTATGTTTCATGTTGAGACAGGATTTTGCTAAATCCTTAAGGCCTTGCTGAGTTGCTGGGGTTGCCTCAGCCTCCCAAGTTGCTGAAATTACAGGAGTGTACCACTGCACCTCGTTAGTGTGTAAAGTTCTTTATAATTTTTTGAGATCTATCAATTAACTTATTTTTTCTTCATTTCTAACTAGCTTGTAAAACAGCTTGTCAGTTGAATTATTCAATGATTGCACTTTTCATCTAGAATATTTGTTTTCACCTTGGTTTTTCCACGCAGCATTATTTTCATGTAGTGGTTTTTGTTCTTCCTGGTGAACATTTAAAACCTACCTACTTTAAAGTCTTTTTCCATTTATTCTGTTGTCTCCATTGCTTGAGGTGTGGCCCTCTTTTGTTTATGTTGACAAGTGTTTCTTGCATGTGTGTTTCCTTTTTCTTAGCCTTAGCTTGCACTTAATTGTAGTTGTAGCCATCTTTGTTGGGTAAAAAATGCACCATTTTCTGCAGATGTCCCTCATGTTCCAGGTAGAGAACCACACTGACAAAAAAGCTGAGTGTTAACCAGACCTGGACAGGTCATATCCATTGTCATATCTGCTTGGGGTTCCAGCAGGGCGTCTCAGAGGCATTGTGAGTGTGGACATCTCAGCTATTAGCACCGTCTAGGCTTCTATTTCTTGGAATGACTCTTTACCCTCAGTCAAGGCTGATACTCTTAATAGGTATAGTTGTTACATCTTGAATGTACCCCCCCACACACACCTATGGTAGGACCTTTAAGAGGTGGGGCCTAATCAGAGGAAGTTAGGTCATGGGGGTGAAGGAGATATGGGAACCCTGGACCCTTCCTGTCTTTTCTTGCTTTCCAACTGCAATTAGGTGAATAGGCTTCTACCACCACCCACTCCCTGCCTGTGAGGTGACCCCCAAAAGCTCCTGTGTTAATACAGAAGGTGAAATGAATAAACTGTGAGAGCCATAACCTCATCAGTAGATTAAGCCATTTGATGGATTAATAATTTGAATGGATTATTAGGTGGTAACTGCAGGCAGGTGGGGCGTGGCTGGAGAAGTAAGTCCCTGGGGGCAACCTTTAGAGATTATGTTTGTTTTCTGGCTCCTCATGCTCACTGCTTTCTGGCTATCATGAGCTGAGCAGCTTTCTTCTGCCACACCCTTGTACCATGATGTTCTGCCTTACCTCAAGCCCACAGCAATGGAATCAGCCAACCATACAGCAAATCTCTGAACCATGAAGTAAAATAAACTTCTCTTCCTTTAAGTTGCTCTTGTCAGGTATTTTGGTCACAACAACAAAAAGCTTACTAACACATACACCATGATTCACTGTGCCTCCACAGGTCCAAAGCAACAGGGTCAACCAACCACGGACTCTGAAACCATGAGCCAAAATAAACCTTATCTCCTTTTTAAGTTGATATTATCAGAGATTTTGTCATAGTAATGGAAAGCTGACTAACACAAAAGGGTTTTGTTTAATCTTGAAAAATGGAGCAGCTCTTTGTGGCTTTGTGCATTTAACTCAGGTCAAGACTTCCTTTCTCTTCCTTTGACTTTTGCTGTAACTTATGTCTGACCTCTTCCTTGCAGCTAGGCTTCCTGCCTTTTTTTTATCTTGGAGATTTTCTTCTCTTCGTTTCAAGCTTAATTAAGTAGTAAAAATGTTTTATCTTATTTAGTACTTTAATGTGTTTGTGGCTAATGGAGAGATTTTCCTTAGACATTCAATTCACCATATTGAACTGAAGTGACTAAATTACTTTCCCAAAAGGTTTATATTATACTATCAGTAACACACGAGGGCATTTGTTTTTCAGTACTGACATTAGCATTGATTGTTGTCATTTAAAATGGTTCTTTCCCTATAATTTAGTGATTGAAGATGGTACTTCATTACATTTATTTCTATATCTCATTTATTCCACTCATTCACAGAGAGTAAGGGAGTAGATAGGAAGCAGATCCCTGAAAAGTTGTGTCAGAAATGTACATTCATACAGGGGATTTGTTCCTTGACTTTATACCATTTTTTCTGTAACTCATATTTGTGGACCTGTTGCTGGTGCTTGAGTAAAGGTATAGAATAGGAGAATCAAGGCCAGTATAATTGGCTCTCTTCTTACCATACCCATAAACCAGTTCCTGAAAGGGGTGTGAGGGTAGTTTATGTAGAAGGACACATTCATTGGGCTGCAGGAACTCCTGTAGTTTCTTCAAAACACCTCATAGACACGGAGCCTGAAAAATCAGCTTTTTTTTTTTTCTATTTTGGAAGCAGAAGTGATTTTCTTTCAGTTGATGTCATCTCTT
This sequence comes from Glaucomys volans, assembly GCA_020662805.1. NCBI lineage: Eukaryota > Metazoa > Chordata > Mammalia > Rodentia > Sciuridae > Glaucomys > Glaucomys volans. The sequence goes on from JAJEJO010003630.1 coordinate 128,314, forward strand.
TCTAGGAAGAAAAAGAAAAAGGAGAGGGAGAGAGATGGAGGAAATTAGAGAAGGAAAATTTACCATGGATCATGCAGCAGTGTGTCATGATGTCTGGAACTTCAGTGCACGGCAGCTGATTACTTGTCGTATAATTAGCTATAGGCTTACTTTTCTGTCCCTGTCCCCTTCCCTTTTTTTTTTTTTTCCCCTTCTATTATTTCCCTTTGAAAGACATGGAGAAATATCAAAGCCTTTGCTTTCTAACTAGTATCAGAGATAAACTGCTGATAAGCTGCATTCCATTTCCATGCACACGTGGAGAGACATTTCTGCAAAAAAAACGTTTAGAGCCTTGCAGTTTTATTTCCAATTGACCTTACCCATGTTCTGTTATAGAATCATAAAAAGTATTTAGATTTCCATTTTTCTCTCACTGTATTAAACTTTTTTCATTGAATAGTATTTTGGTTTGTGCTTGTCTTCTTCCACCCCCTTTTGAGATGTGAAGACAGCTCAGCATTCTTTTTTACTAAACCTGAGAGTCAGACAAATTTTCAGACCAGCAGGTTTGGCCTTCACAGAAAAAAGAGGAAGAGAAGATGGAGTTGGCAGCCACACTCAGGGAGTACTGTCTGTTCTCTGCATCTCGTCCATTTCAGATAATTGAAATGTGCAACATTTTCTTAAGTTATTCTGCTCAAGCATTTGCTGTAAAGGAATGAAGATGGAGTTATTAAGTAGCAGATACACTCTGTTTATTGGGACTAAAAATTATTTCCTCTTAAGATGGGAACAGCCAGAGCATAATGATTTACCATGATTATATTTATTCCAGCTTATTAGTATTAAATAAGTCCAACTTTAGTTTCAGTTGAACCTTCTCATTGTATGGTGTTAATCAGCTATAATGCATGAACTGACTTAATTAAAAAATTATAATAAGACTTCAGATATCTGCATTCTATAATTGTCTTCTAAATAAACGATTCATGAAATAGTTCAAGGGAACATTGTTTTTGCAGATTTGAATGCCTGAACCAATTTCTTTTATTGTGATGGAAACTATTTCACACTGACTCTCCAGGAAATTTTGTTCAAAAGTGCTTTAATTAAATTTATTTTATTCAATAAAAAGAGTTTAGGGCTGGGATATAACTCAGTGGTAAAATGTTTGCTTTGTATGTGCAAAGCCCTGGGTCAATCCCCAATGTCAAAAAAGAAAACAGAAAAGATCATTAAAAATAGTTCGTTGTGTAAAACAAAAAGTAGACTTTGAGAGTCCAAGAAAAAGTAACTGCTTTTGTTTAATTTGTTCTTCGACCTAGGCTACTTATTGCTGTAAGCAAAATTTACAGAAAGGGTACTTTGCTTCTTTAGTCCTGACTTCACAGGTTAAACCAGGGACTTCGGGATTCAGTTTCCCTTAGTAGTCGCCCTTGCACTGCTGTGCCTGGATGCAGTGCAACAGATGAACAACTCGGCAGTGATCTAAGATCAGCCAGCTTCAAAGACCAACCCTGCCTGGTTTTCCATGGTTCCTAAAACTCTTCTCTTATACTCAGATTTCTATTAAGATATGCCTCCAAAAAGATGAGGGGTGAAATTCATCTATAACCTGAATAGATTAACACTAAGCCATTGATTGGCATGTTTGACACATTAGCAAACTAGATTTGTTAAATTGCTTTAGAAAGTGGTAATTTTGAGGGTGGTGTGTTAGTGATATAGGTAGCAAAGAACTCAAGAAATGAAATAGGGATGTTCAAAGAGAAGGAATCAAAACACCTAAGATAAAATTTTTTAAAAAATTTTTAAGTTTTGTATTTGACTCCACAAAAGTATATCTTCAGGGACACTGTAAAGCTAAGGACTGAAAGTAAATACTGAGTATAATTGGTTTGTCACCTCAAATGATACAGGTAGTAATAGCCACCATTTACTGTGACTGTGTCTGTGTGTCAGATGCCATCACATTCTCTTATGTCATGATAGCCTGACAATTTAGGCATTATTATATTAACCTGAGAAGTCATAAGCCAGAGGCTCAGGCAGATTAATCACTTTCTGGACTAGAATAAGTATTGGACTGAATTGCAAACCTGCATGTAATTATTCAAAAAAATCACTTGGTTTACAATGTTTTAAAGCTTGTACCACTACTAATGTAGATGCATCTTTTTTTTTTTAAATAGCTTCAGTAGTTTTACATGAAGAGCAAGGAATAGTTGAGTTCTGAAAAAATCACCTTTAATTTAAAAAACACTTAATGGAAACCAAGTATTATTTCTTTCATGGCATTTTTCTGTCTAGTCCTTGACTTTCCTTTGCATTCTGTTTTTCTTTATTCCTTCTCTGCATATCCACTTACATCAATGCTGGTGTTTAAAGACATTCTTTTTAGTAGGATATTAACTGCCAGTCCTAGTTTTTAATGCTGAGTTCTTGACTTTCTCCTTTGTCTTATAAGCATTTTAGTGTGAGTCAAAGGGGTCACATTAGGAGGTGCTGGCCAACTGCCACTTTTAAATCAAAAGCCACTTTCTCCTTTTAAAAGAGCAATCATTGAACAAATACTATTGAATCTAACATGAAGACCTAGGTTAATAAAAGAGGTAGGGAGAGGTGGATTGGTATCTAGTCATCAAGAGATATAAGTGAAAAGATGCAGTGAACTATGAAGGAATAAAAAGGAATTGAGACATTTTAGAAAAGTCCAAATATTTAAAATATAGCACATATAATACTAAAATAGACTGCATTTCTAAGAGCTAACCTGATTAGTATAATAATGAGTATTTTTCAGTCTGGGTAGCTTACCTGTTAGAATATGAGAGGTTTTTGTGAATTAATATTCATTGATAAATATGAGATAACCCAATTAATATAACATTTAAAAGTATTCTGTTATTTCTTCAGTGCATTTCTATTTATCAAGTGTTTTACTTGATAAATATTGTGAAAAGTGTTGCGTATCCACATTACAGATGATGGTTCAAAATTGTAAAACTTTTGGTCTTCTATTTTAAAATGTTTTCATAATGATTTTAATTTTACATGACTCTCGTTTTAATAAAGATGAATTTACAACTAAGGGTATTGTACATATTCCTAGAAAATATTAGTTTTGTTTTTTATATATATTTATTTCACTCAGATTTTTCATGAATTCGTTCCTCTTTTTCCCTTGGTGATCCTTAGCGCAATACAGCAGCCCATGGCCTGTACAGTTACTTTCACAGTGTGCTGATGTCATTAATATTGGAATAAATTACATGTGATGATTTGCTTTAATTTGATTTTTGGTTTTCTTGGCAATTCTATGACCATATTTGAATTTCTTATTCATGTACATTATGTTTGTTGACTGTATTCCACTTCCTTTTCAAATTCTGTTTCATAAATCCTTAAATTGGAGGTATCTTTTCAGAACCTGAATTAAAACATCTCTGAATAACACAGTGTTTGTCAAGGGTAGTTTTTCAGATACATAATATGAAATATTTGTTTTCTGAAAGTTATCATTTCTATCTTGATTTTTCTTAAACATTTAAAAAGGGATTGAAAAATATTTGAAATAATTGGCATTTAATTTTGATTTATTTCATTTATTCTGTATATATTTATGGAGCATCTACTCTGTACAGCATAATCTGTTAATTGTTCTGGGGGTATAGCAGGTAACCAGAATGAGTCCTGACTTTTTGAAGCTTATATTCTAGTGGAAAAGAAACAGATAATAAACAAATACATATCGCAAGACAGTGAAAATAATGGTTATTACTAACAGAAGACCAAAACCAAGAGGAAGAAATACTCCATATTTATTCATCATATTTCAGTTATTCATTGTACTACCTCACTGAGCAGCTACAAGAAAGAAGACATTTGGTCAGGTAGATCTAGTTCCAAATATGCACTTGAACATCATTTACCTACTGAATAATATTTACCAGATAAATTACATATAACAGCACAACAAGAAAACAGTTCTTGTTTATATGTGAAATGAGTTAGTATAAATCCTAGATATTCATGCCCTCTCAGCACCATGCACAAGTCACACTATCTGTCTCTGTTTAGAGAAGGAGTTCATTTTATTTAAGATTTCTGCTTGTCTGCTTGTTGCTTTCTAAATGGGAATGGTTTCTGGACTGAGCTCAGGACTAATGTGTGCAGAATTCCAGAGGGCACTGTCACCCAGACAGCTCCAGGGAGTGCTGTGCACATTGGGTTCCCTGGAGTCATGTGAAATGGCTGGCCCTTACTAAAATAAGTGATTCTGGGAATAGATTAAAAGCTCATCTCTGCCTTTATCAAAATACCACTGCAGAGAAGGTAGGAAGAGTTTGTAAATAACGATGATAGCACTGACTTACTGAACCGCGCTGCATTCCAGGCTGTACTCAGAATGCCTTGCATAGTTTAGTTCACTGAATCCTTAGAACAACACTGTGAGGTGCCTACAGATAAGGAAACTGAGGTACAGAGAGAAAGATCAAACTATAATTGAGTTAAAGCCCTGCTTTTCCCCTGTTTATTATTATGACTAAGTTATTTGGTATAGCTCTTAATTAAACAATATTTATGCAGTTTTGATGCACGAACTAGCACATGACTCCAACTCTGTGTTGATTATGTCAACAGTAAATAGAACCATTAGTTTCAGGAGGTAACTGAATCTTGGTTATGATCAGAAGCAGTGCAAAATCAAACACACCAAGCCCAGCTTTCATTTTTCCAGTGACTCATTCACTTACTGGGGTTACAATTTTCTGAAGAACCCATTTTTGTGGTAAAAGAAAGTTGCTTTTTAAATTAAAAATTAATACCATTCCATGCCAAGTTCATTTACCTCATAGTGTAGTATTGTTGGGAACTTGGTCATGTGCTGGGTTGAACTTTTCAGCAAATCCAAAACTGCTTAAATAAGCCACGTTGACCCTGCTCACAATCTTACTTTTTAGGCTACTGTGCACTGAGATGAAAGGCCCTGTGACAATGTGAATATACTAACCACATGTTTTTATTTTCCAAAAGCAACACCATTGTGCCTTTTAGATACTTAGTGTCTGAAGCATTGCAGACTTTCACCCAACTCCTGATAGCCACTTAGCAGTTTTCTTCTTTCTTTTTGGTTATTTCAGTTTTTTTGGTGTCATGTGTATACTATCTAGCTTTTATTAGAAGATCAACTAAAATTGTTGATATTCCAGAAAGGAAGCAAAGGGACACATTAACTAAGTAGTCTGAACTCACGTCTTCAGAAAGCTGTGTTGCTTTACTTAAAAAAAAAAAATTCTTCATAAAATTAGTGCTGATTTTTAAAGTAGCCTTATATTAGTTAGATTATCAGATGTCTTTAAAAATTTATACTTTTATAATCAGCAACTTTATAGGTTTTAAGAAAACAATTAGAATGCACACATAAGTATGTACATGTAAATGTATTTATAGGCTACTCATCACTATTATATAATAGATAAAATGTGGAAAACTGTAAATGTTGAATAATAGATTAGTTAAATACAGAATGAAACTCATGTGGGCATTTAAAAATATTTTATAAAAGAAAATTTTTGTGATATAATAATTATAAGTGCCAAGTTAGCACATACATAGTTTGATTCCTCTTTTCTTTACTTTTGTATATATACATACACTAGTTGCGTAGAATTATAAACATGAATATTATAGAGGAGTTACAAATATGGATATTACTATATGTAGTGATATTTTCTCTGTTCTTCGGATTTTCACATGCTATGAAAGAAAACAATAGTGTCAGAAAGGACATAAGTCCTCCAAAATTCATTTCTAGAGATGACATTTGAAAACAACCTCACGGTGCTCTAATAAGAGAATATATTAACAATGCATGCTATGTGATAGAATAAAATGTAATATAACCGCTTGAAAAATTTAACATTTGCATACTAATATAAGTAGGTCTCAAAATGCATTGAGTCTTAAAAGTATACAGAACCAGGTATGTCAGTTCTATATGTGTCTGAACAATTGTTCGGAAAGGATAAGGAGGCTCACCAAGCTGAGGAGTGGAAGAAGAAATAAGGAATGAGGGGGAATGGGACTGGCCAAAGGGGACTTCAGCAGGTAGATGATTAGATCAATAGAAATCTGTAAGCAGACACAGCAACTTAATAGTAGATGGAAGAATATGGTTCTTTGATTATGTTCTTCCATTATTTGTACTTTTCTAGATCTTAAGAAATGTTTCAAAAAGTTAAGCACCAAATTAGAATTGAGAAAATAAAATGAAATATAGAAACCTCTTAAGAAATTTTATAGTGAAGAAGAACAGAGAGAAAAAAATCAGAAGCTTGAAGGGAATAAGCTGTCTATTGAGGGATTTTTTTTTCTTTTTAAAATGGGAGATATTGTAGTTTTATTTTCAAATTGCATTATGACTCATCTTTGGGTTGCAAAATCAATTGCTGGGTCATTGGTACATTTGTTTTCAATGGATTCTATGCAGAAAAGAGTTGACGGGCTTCAGACTGCTCTCCACAGAAAGTCAGACCTACAAGTTTGGCCCTCAGCTGACATATGGAAGCATGACTGGTAAGCACTGGCTTACACTGATGTAAAGCTTTCCCTAAATGGTGTGAGTGGCTTGCTGTCCAACTTGTTGGTGCACACGGTGTAGTTTATGCTGAAAACTCACCTGTGGGATTTTGGTGCTTTCTAGGTACAGGAAGCCCTTGTGAACAGTCCATCATGAAACCTTGGCTTGCTCTTTTGTACTTTTCTTTTTCTATGTTGGTACTAGGGATTGAGCCTGGGGCACATTACCACTGAGCCATGTCCCCAACCCCTTTAAATGTTTATATTTTGAGATAGGGTCTCGCTAAGTTGCTTAGGGCCTCATTAAGTTGATGAGGCTGACCTAAAACTTGGGATCCTCCTGCCTCAGCCTTCAGTGTCTGGTACGTGCCAAGTGAACTGAACCAGACCCAGAAATTCAAGGGTCAAATGTTTTCTCTCATATGTGAAAGCTAGACCAAAATTAGAGAAAAAAAAGAAAAAAGAAAGAAAAAGATTGTGTATGGGGGGCAGGAATTCCATGAAAATAGAAGAGAGATCAGTGGAGTGGAGAAAGGGGATTGAAGGGGAGAAAGGAGGGACTGGAAACGGGAAGACAGTTGAATGAATCTGATCAATCTTTCCTGTGTACACATACCACAGTGAGGCACTCATTTTAAAAGTGTGAGGCACTCATTTTAAAAGCTATAACTAAATAGAGAAAATATCAGTATAGTAAAGGAATCGGGGGAGGGAGGAATAGAAGGAAAAGGGAAATACTGAGGACTGAATTGGAGCAAATTGTATTTCATGCTTGTATAATTATGTCGAAATGAACCCCAAAGTTATGTATATCTATAATGAACTAACAATAATAATAATAAAAACCCCTTGGGCTCTGTGTCTCCGCTGACCGTCCTGGGTGGACGGCACTTCACACCACTGTTGCTGGGGGTGTCATGCACCCATGGGGAAAGGACTCCTGGAAACTTGAGCCTGGCTTGCTCTCGACTCCACCCCAATGCACCTTTTCCCCCTGCTTATTTTCCCTTTTGCTGTAATAAGTCTTAGATGTGAGTAAATATAAAATGAAAAAAAATGACTTGGCCTTGAAAATATGTTTTATAAACCACTTTAGACAGCATTGCCTTTCAGGGCATTCAGTGTGTTTTATATGAAAAGTTATGACATTTTCTTTGAATTTCATGTAGAAAAAAGTTCTGCTTCCCCAGTGAACTGATGTTGTCCTCTTGGGGATAGAAACAGCCGCATGCCACTGTATTTTCTATTTGCCTTTGCCCTGGTGGACTGTTAAATGTGGGGATTAATTGAAGCTGTTACCCTGAGCGAGGGTTTTTATTCAACAGTTTTAGCTCTTTGATGAACTAGCAGGTGTTCTTTTACCTCTGTTTTGCAGGTTTATTACATTTGTCTCTCTTGTCACAAGTTGCTTTAAGTTTGTGCTATGGAATTATAAAGTAGGTATAAAAACAAGTAATATAGGAATGTATAAAATAACAAGGATAACCTATGGCAGGGAGAAAAGACTTCGTGCATAGGGAATGTTATTATAGGAAGTATACACATTTCTCTTCCCTTGGTACTCGGATCATGTGCTGTGTAGGCCTTTAAGCTCAAGTGTCTATTAATCCTGTGATTAAAATAGAGATTGAATTCCTTCCTTAATTATGTATACTTAAATGTCAGTGACTTTGGAGGAAGTTATTACATCTTAACTGAGTATATATTTTTACAGTATGGGCAATCGTCACTTTAATCCTTCTGTCAAATTGTGTTCAGTAGTTATTTTAGCACAAGGATAGTATTATAAATGAATTAACATATTCAATGGCAAAAGGTTAAAATGAAACCTATAGAATTACAAAGCCAGCGATATAGGAAAGCGTTTGTTCACTTTATAAAAGAAGTTACCAAATATTTTATTCACTTTACAAATAGGTTACTCTGTGTTTCCATCAATCAGATTTTTTTCAGATGCATTTAAAATATTCTTTGTTACACCCGACCCTCTAATAGTACATAATCGATTGAATTAGAGTTGTTACAAGTGTAACTAGTCATTTCTATAACTGACTATTCAAGAGTTTGAGCTAAGGTAACATGGAACTATTAAAATTTATAGAGACACGGTATGAAGGTACCTTACTTTGGCACCAGCAGAGATTGAAGCTGGTATAGAAACATGTAATGCTACTGCTTTATATCTGTATTTTGTACAGCATTTTAAATAATTTCTTAAGTCTCCCACCTTAAATTTGAGGAAAATAGTGCTTATCTCTATTTTTATCAGATCAAGTGATTTGATAGAAATCCAGGGGGCACTGGTTGAATGAAAAAGTAGAATTATTTACAATATTTTCTTTCCAGAATTTGGCTTAATTCATATCTCATTTTGATACAACAGAATGAGCTCATTGTATTTATTTCAGGAACAGATCTCCGTGAGCACAAGGATTTTCTTTGAAAATATAACATCTTGTTTGTTTTTGCTGAAGGCTTTCCAAACACATTAGCATTCAGGAACTTGAGTTTTAACTTACAGGGATTATGAGAAAAAGGGAGAAGACAGCAGTGAACCAGAAATCCAGATTCATTTTAGGAGAAAAGTAGTTATAAACAGAGATATTTAAAACTTATATGATTAAAAAAGGAATACCAAGAAGAAAGGTATTAATCCACACCACTGAATCTCAGAAAGTCTTTGGTATAGGTGGTGGCAGAATATTTCGGTGATGGTGGTAAGTTGTGGGACTAAAAGCAGTAGGATTAATTGAAAACCTAAATACAGAAGAGAAATGCCATTCCCCTCACCTCTCCCTACCTTGCACAGCTGGGAAGATTACTTCTCTCCCAGAGTAATGAAGACTGGAGGTCTAGCAGGTGGGCTCAGATATACTGTAATAAGGTATTCTGTACTGAAAGTAGGAATCTGTAGGAAGTCCATGTAAAGGGTGGTAAATTTCCCTAGACTCTTTGTGGCCATCTGTTCCAGTACGAGCCAGCTTGCCATTTGATCATAATGTGTGATCAGCCATGAGGTCAGCTCCCAGATCTTCCATTTACCTTCTTACTGCTTCATTCTTAAATATGAATTTCATGAAAACTCTGCAAGGATCTCCACCAAAAAAGGGGAGATCAAGGAAGAGAGCAGGCAACATGGAATCCAGGAAGCAGGGGGAAAGTAGCAGGTCTAGCATCAGTCCGTGTTGTAACAGGACAGAAGGCTTCAGAAGGTGTGCTCCACGAAAGAAAAAGTGGGACTTGATTGACTAATTCATCCAATTTTGTGGGAAAAATAGTCTTCAGGGACCTTTTAATTCAATTGGAGGATCTTAAGAAGCATTTGTGATTGGAGTATATAAAGCTAAAAAAAAATGGGAAAGAGTAAATATTTAAGTCCTAAGAATACAATACACAGAGATATTTAAAACTTATATGATTAAAAAAGGAATACCAATAATATAATATAAGAAATGTAATTCTTATATTATAAGAATGTAATATATAATGTAATATAAGAAATGAAAGGTAATTATGACACACTATCAGGGTAAATAATTAATATTGCTTATTTAGTCATTTAATGATCTAGATGTAGATTATTAAGGCATTGGACTATAACTATTGGGAAGATGAATACAAGTAAATAAAATGATAAGATATGTATAAGAGTTCTAAATTTTAAACACCAATAATAAAAATCCAGTAGACAGTTTCTAATATAGGTGCATAAGCAAATATGGGAATGTGAAGCTACCAAAAGAAATAGCCAAGAGTCGAAAGCTCTTTGCCTGTGGGGAATAGATTTTAGGATTGGATCTCTTTTTTATTATCTATCTCTTAAGAAATATTTTGACTTTTTAAAATAATGCACATGTTTAATATTGATAAAAGTAGAGAGAACAATCACATGTGAATGACCTGCCTAACTTCAAGTTTTAAGTTTCTTAGACACAACTGAATTGACTTTGCTATTTACCTTCTGAAAATCTTTAATTTTGTCATTTACAAAATGGAGATAATTACAATAATTATATCATAATAAAATAACCCCTAATTAATATTATGAAGAGAAAGCAAGGCGATGCATACAAAACTCTTAGTATAGTGTTTGGTACATCTTATCAGTGTTGGGTATTATTAATGTTATTCTGATATTTTACTTCAAGTATTTGATACTCTAATCCACTGAATTTTTGTTAGGCTAAGGGAAGTCAAATTATATCTAACACTTTGGTCTTGCTTTATTACCTTTAAAGTTAAAAAACGTGTCTGAATATTAAATGAATTTTCCATTAAAGGTCCTATCGTTAGTGCATTTTAATTACACAGATTGGTGGATTTGTGACATTTGCACATACATAAAAACACAATTTGATATATTTCACTCTCCCATGCATCCCCACCATCCCTTTCTCTCTCTCTTTACCCTAATATGGTAACACTTCTACTTTCAAGGCATCCTTTTTCCACCTTTTCTTCCCTTTAAATTCCACTTATGAGGGAAAATTATGATACCTTTCTGGATGAGCCTGTCTTATTTCACTCAAAATTACATTTTTCAGTTCCATTCATTTTCCTAAAAATGACAGTTTTGTGCTCATGGCTGAATAAAGCTTCATTGTGTATATATACTACACTTTCTTTATCCAGTCATCAGTTGATGGATACCTGCGTTGATTGTATAACTTGGCTATTGTGAATTATATGTGGATAAGAATGTGTCTGTCAAATATGCTGACATTAATTCTTTTGGATAAATAGAAAGGGGTGGTATAGTTGGATGGTATAATAGTTCTATATTTAGTTTTTGAGGAACCTCCATACTGATTTCTATAGTGGCTGTACTAATTCACATTCCCACTAACAGTGTTGTGTTCATCAGCTTTTCATCACTGACCAAAATACCTGACAAGAACAACTTCAGAGAGAAAGTTTATTTTGGGCTCAGAATTTCTGAGGTCTCACTTCCTGGTTGACTGACTCCATTGCTCTAGACCAGAGGTAAGGCAGAACATCATGGCAGAAGGGTGTGGAGGTGGAAAGCTGCCTGGCTTATGGCAGCCAGGAAACAGAGAGAGAAAGAGAGCATGTGAGCAAGGAGCCAGGGATAAGATATGCCCCCAGTGATCTGTTTCCTCCAACCATGCCACACCTGCCTATAGTTACCACCCAGTAGTTCATTCAGCTATCAGTGGATTAATATCCAGCAAATGGATTAATCCATTAATAGGATCAGAGCCCTAATCATTGCCTAAAAGCCCCACCTTTGCATATTGCTGCATTGGGGATCATGCTGTCAAAACATGAGTTTTTCAGGGGAAATTCTAGGTTGAAATCATTGCAAGTATACAAGAAAAGCTTTTCATTGCAAGTTTTCTATTTTAAATTGGAGTTAGTTGTATGCTATTTTAAGTAAGTTTTTAGCTTATATCTACTTAGTTGAACATTTCAAAAACTTAATTCAAAGGCAATTTTTAAAGGTCTTATGTATGATGATAATGCTTTCTTTTTATTGAGCACATGGCATAGTGTTTGTGCTCATTGATGGTTAAGAATAGGTGTGCATATTAGTCAACTTGCTTTAGCATTGAAAATTCTATTCAATTGGGAAAAAAATCTTTCTGTGTTATATGTTTGGGAATGCAAAGCTTTGGATTATGTTGGCTTTTTAGATTCTGTGCAAGATTAATATTATTGTCAAAATCTGTCTCTGAATACTTCTTATGAATATGCTAAAGAAGACCACAACAATATATAGTGGCATTGTGTGTATTTTCTGAACTATTTTTGCCACCTGTACTCTGCTTGCATACTGCAGCTAACTTTTTAGGTGGAATTCTTTATTTCTTCAAGTAGATTGAATACGTAGGGCAAAATATGATAGAAAAACAAGAATATATAAATATACTTGCTTACTTTTGCAAAGAGAAACATAGATATGATAAACTAGAAGCAATGAAATGGTTTACCTGTAGAATTGAGTGGGAATGGGGTGGAAGGAATATCTGAGCATCCTCTTCTGAGTGTAAATATTGAACCAACTCATTTGAGAAAACTGAGTATATTTTTCATGTAGTTTTGATTTTTGAGTCATTTTAATGTTTTCTTGCAAAATAAAATGAAATAAAAATGGATTTTTAAAAAATGCAAGCCTGAAAGTAGAATAAGAACAAAGGAAGTAAACTGTTTCTTGAATTAATTGCATAATCAATGAATGAGTTAATTTGGACAACTTTGAAAGGCAGTGCTCTATGTACTTATTGAGGTATGTTCTAAGCATAAAAATAATTTCAAATAAATCTTAATTTTTATGTAATGGTTTTGTTTTGCAAGTTTTCTCGTATGTTAATTAGAAAACTTTTATACGTATTGGAAAATAAAGCAAAAAATATTTTCATATCAGTTTTCTGACTGTGGGAGAATTACAAATGTGTAATAATGGAAAGTGAGAAATTGTACTATTGGGTTAGAATTGGAGGCATTCATCTGAAATTATGATTTAAAATATAGGAAAGAAGATAGGCAGATGGACAGGCAGGTAGATAGGTAGGTAAACAAGTAGATAAAAATAGCCATGATCACTGAAAGGCACTAGGGCCATTGATACCCCAGAAGAAATAAGTGCATTTTTAAAGCTTTCATCTTTGTTTCAAAATGTAATTTTCCACTTGAAGGAACAGGGTTCTGTGGAGAATCAGCTGATTACAGCAGTTGGGCAAGGAATTATTCAAGACTAATGCAGACTTGTCAAAAAGATGCTGACTTAAAGTGGTCTCTGTTGGCCATATTTGGGACATAATAAATGGAAATTCAGAGTCTATAGTGATAGTTTTTTAAAGTGGCATGAAAAATTCTGTCCTGTACAAAAGAGCACCAGTTAATGCAGAAGAAATAACAGAACCATAGCACCACCATTCTGAATCTGCAGGGCAATATCTGATGCAGGAACAGACCGTCAATGGATGGTGCAGCCACTGGGCGAAGTGTCACTGGTGAACAAGAAGGTTCACATCATCTGGTACCAACTGCAAATTGCATGCTAATTACAATAGAGATCTGGTAGACGTCACCATGAAGAAGTGATCAAGCCCAAGTGTCTTGGGCAGCAATGAGAGAAAGGAAACATGTGCTTCTTCATCAAATGTGTGGGAAGGACCTAATACCACAAAGTGTAACTCGAATTTCATCGTGGGAACAGAATTGACAAATCCAGGTTGTGAACATTCTACCAAACAACTGTCCTGAATTTTTCAGATTTTTAATGACAGAATACTTCTTAAAAGCTGAATGATTAAAACAGTTGAAAGAGAAATGACAAATTCACTGTGTGATCCTTGATAGAATTCTAAATATTTTTTAAGACAGCTATGAAGAACATTTTTGGGAACATTGGGAAAGATGAATATGAAATTTATGGAAGGCAAAAATTTTATCTCTACATAGTTTCCTGATGAGACAATTATATTGTGATTAAATAAAGCAATTCTCCTACTTTAAATGGCTAAGCAAAAAAGGAAAGAAGAGGTTTTGTGTGTGTATGAGAGAGAGAGATGAAATGTTTCAAAATAGAAAGCTTTTAGTAAATTTCATAGATAGATTATGGAATTACGGCCTTGGTTGTGCTGTCGTTCTTTTCTCTAAGTGCTTTAGTAAATTCTTTACCATTACAGGGACCTGGTGAAGATTTTTAATTTTGCAAAAAACTTGGAATCGAAAGCAATCAGTATATTTCCTAAAATGGGATCTTAGTTAAATGTTTTGAAAATACATGATCAAATCATTTTGAGATATTAAAATGAAAATCTAAGTTGCTACTTGAGGTATACGCTGAAAACTATCTTTGTAACTTCCTTTCCTTTCGGAAATCACCTGTTACCTTTTTGGGGGAGGGAGGGATGAAAACTCCTCTGCTAAAATAATATACATTAAAATAATATATTGCCATTTTCACATATCAAATTGAAGTTGCATGTACCTTGTGGCTCCGCCAGTTTACACAGAACAGCACCACAGATCCAGGCAAAGGACTGTAAGTGGTGTGAAGGTGCCCCACCTGCCTCAGAGGCCAAGTGCTGTTCTGTCTTCGTGTTGTTCTTCTCATGCAGTGCTACTGGTGAGAGTTTCCTTTGTCAGACTTCCCACCATCAGCAGGACTTGAGACAGAGCTATTTATCCTGATGACAAACAGCTCCCAGTACAATTAAGAGACACCCTCTGGCTTGAGGTCAGATGTCTGCCATGGTCTGGATTATTCTATTTCAATTTATTTCAACAAATAAATTCTAAGTGCTAACTGTATGTAGGACAGAATCCTAGTGCTTCCTAAGATACCAAGAAAAATAAAATGTGGTATGTGCCTGCGAGAAGCATATAACCCAGGGAAAGAATGCTGAGACCATTAAATCAATATCTGTTATTAAAAGGTAGAGAATAGAAGTGATTTAAGAGGCAGATAAACAATATGCTGTGAGCACTTGGTATTCAGAGGTCTCTTGTCTTTTAGTACTATCATGCGGGTCTTTCTCAAAATGGAGGGTTGGAGCCCAGTCATTCAGATGGTTTCTAGAACCATGATTCGTGGATGTGAGATTTGGCTGTATATTTTTTAAATTGTCCTGCTTTCTGATGTTAATTATTGCAGCTAAGCTGCCAAGTAAACATCTGTTCAGGGTCAGATTCTGGATAAAGACTTGCTGTTTTGGCTTGTCTTGCTGGAAACTATTCTTATTTTACATAGGTATTATATAATCTCTGTGGACACTGTGTGGTGTGTTTGAAGCATCAAACTGACAGGTCAACACATGGCCAGAAAATTCACAGAACAGGGGAAAATACCACATATATTTTTCTCTATATTAAAGCTTATAATTAGTGAAGTGCACATACATTAAAATAGTAATATTGCCATTTTTGCTTGCCAAATTAAAGGCAAATGTTTTGGAGGTTTTCTCCTGTTGTTTTTGCTTAGATACTTGCTTTTTAATGGTAGTCCGTAGCAGAGCAAGGTGTGGTAAAGTGATCACTGTTGTGGATTATGAAAAGTAAATGTGGCATTTAGAAAGCAGTTTGGCAATATGTGTTAAAAGTCTTGTAATGATCACATACTTTGGCCTAATAATTCCAATTCTGGGAATTTATCCTAGGAAAATAATCTGAAGTACAGAAAAAACTTTATAACCAAGTTGTTTATTGCACATTATGTAAAATAGCATTAAATTGGAAACAGTGTTCATGAAGTTAGCTGTGGTTCCTCTACTTTTTGAAGATTACACAACATTCAGAAATAGTGATCACACGTGGCAGTAACATGGAAAAGACTCAGGTTCTATGGAAAGGCAAGGTAACAAAGACAATTTAGAGTACATGCATGATATACTATATTTTATAAGGAAATACATGAAAATAGTCAGGTTAGTAGTATCTGGATGATAATACAAAGTCTGATTTTTTCCCCCTTTTCTGTTTTCCAGATTTATTTTAATATAACTATGTATCAGCTGTGCAAACACAAGTGCCCTCCTTTTCCCTAACTGAAAAAATTAACTAGGAAGATAAAACACTGTGTTGTTCAGTAAATAAGTTTACCTACCCCTAGGACTGTTATTAAACATTTCCCAATTCTCCAGGCCTCCAATATGCTGGGAATATTTTTACTTCTAGCAAATGAGGCCCAGACCAGAACTTTTTGATTTTTTTTTTTTTTTGCATGGGCAGGGGGTGTTAGGCAGGATATGTTTTGCTCTCTCTCATAAAATGATGAGATTATTGAACAGTTAGATAAAACTTACATAGCTCCATTATGTATGGTAGGAATTCAGTGAATCTAGGGATCTAGTCAGGCAATAAAGGTGAAATTAGTGCAGTAATTAAAAAAAAATCATAACCATCCGTGCACTTTCACCTTAGCAGCCTAAAAACACTTCAGGGTAGTTGAACTAGGAAAGGTAGCAGACCAATAAAGAGGCCCAGAATGTTCCCTTTCCTGTATTTTACCTTTTCCTTTCAGTTAGCATATTGTGTGTGACAGGTGAAACCATATTCAGCCAAGAGTGTGGCTGTTCCCTCTGGGGGCCAAACTTCCAGCATGAGTGAGATCTTTCCCCTGGTAGCTGTGACTGATTATTTTTAATGTTCTTACAACTACTAATCGTTTGGCTGTCACCTCACCCTCCAGAACCCCTTAAATTAGTCTACAACTAGACACAGAACATTCTACCTACAAGGCCGTGTTACATACTAGACAAGCCAAATACACAGAATCATGTTTTTTCCACTTTAATTGATTTTGTATTTGGACTAGTGGCCTGGTTTCTCTTATCCCCATATCTCTGCTATTTGACCCTTGGCCTTTTCTGGCTGCAGACACATTACCTGATCATTATGTAGAAAACCTCACACAAGCTATATGAAACTCTTTTTTAAAATTTCAACAAATATTTATTAAGTACCTACTCTATACCATGGGATGAGCAAAGTATTAGGAATTAATAATAAGTGAAGCATGGTTCCATCCTCAAAGGGTTCATAGGATAATGGGAAAATCAAACAATTATTGCAAATAGAATAAATAAAATGATAGGACTAAGTATGTGTTGCTACAAGAGGATATATTATTAAGGATCACCTGTTGCAATTTTGAGAGATTAGGAAAGTCTCCCCAAAGTATTTCATATCTAAGATAGGACCCAAAGGATTTAGGCAAGAAGAATATGTGTGAAGTATGTCCTAGATAGTGGGACCATTTGCCTGTCTGTAGGACTGAAGAAGATGAACATTAGACTTGTGTTTTAGTCAGCTTTTTTGTTGCTGTGACCAAAAGACCTGACAAGAATAACTTAGAGAAGTAAAAGTTTATATGGCTCACAAGTTCAGAGGTTCAGTCCAAGCTTGGCCAACTCCATGACTTTGGGCCTGATGTGAGACAGAACATCATGGTAGAGGAAAGCTGCTCAGGATATTACAGAGGACATTATACAGAGAAAGAGCTCCGCTTTCCAGGAACAAAATATAAACCCTAAAGCCACATGCTGAGTGACCTATTTCCTCTGTCCACACCCTGCCTGCCTATAATTGCCACATGGATCAATCCACTGATTATGTTACAACTCTCATAATCAAATCATTTCACCTCTGATCATTCTTGCATTGTCTCACATCTGAGCTTTTGGGAGACACGTCATGTCCAAACCATAACATTCCACCTTTGCCCTCCCAAAGCTCATAGTCATCTCACAATGCAAAATATATTTAGTTTTGCAAAGTCCAAATCCAAAAATCTCATCTGAGTTCCAAGGCAAACACTTAGGTGTGAGACCCTTTAAAGATCAAAGCAGATTACATATATCCAATATATAATGGTACAGAGTAAACATTTCCATTCCACAAAGGAGAAATAGAGGATTGTACCAAAATCTAGCTGAGTAAACAAATACTGTAGCTCCATGCATAGTCTAGGGCACACGGCATTGTGATGTTCTTTCCAAAAGTTTTGTGTTGCTCCACCCCTATGATTTCGGGGGTTTCAGCCCACATAGCTGCTCTCTTTGCTTGTTTCTGCTTGATTTCTGCAGCTTTCCTTGGCAGATGTTCCATATTTCTGGCATCTCTTAACCTTGGAGGTCTCCTCTGCATTTTTGGCTTACTTCTCACATCTTCCTGTATCACCATCTCAGAAGCTGCCTTCAGGGATTCCAACACTGCTACCCTATTTCTGGCCTTCAAGACCTTCCTTTGAAATCTCAGTAGAAGCCTCTATGACCTTGTAACTCCAGCATTCTTCATTCCTGCAGATCCAACACTATGTTGTTGATGCCAAGGTCTGCTGCCATCTTAAGTCTTAGCCAAGCCTCCTAGAACCATGGCTGAGTGGCTGAGCATAGTGAAACAACTTCTTAGGCCACCCTTTGCAAGCAGGGTGCCCTCCTGGTCTCTTCTCAAAGGATGATTTGTTTTAACAACCTTGAGAGCCTGACATGGGTTTGATCTTACCATTTGCTTAGTTATCCTCAAGCCATCTTTCCTATTGTTTCTGGGTAAAGAACTTAGCATCCCTTTAGTGGCTGTAATCTCTTTAGCAACCACACCTTCCTTAACTCCAGTTTCTGGCCAAATTTGAAGTTTTAAAAAAAGCTTTGGCTCTGTCTTCTGCTCCTGATACAGTAAACCTAGCTAAAGCAACCAGCAATATTCATATCCCTTCTTAATGATGTGCTGCCTTGAACTTTTCCTCCATTGCCTTGAACTTCCCTCCAGTGGATTTAATTAGTTCATCACCTTTAAATTCAGCCTCAGAGAAAGGCTCAGGACATGGATGAAGTATAGTCCAGTTTTCAATAGAGTCCTCCTCTGGAACCTCATGAGCCCAGTGTTTACTGTTCATAACCCTATCGGCATTCTAGTCTTCTGAGTTCTCACCAGAGTTGTACATTAAGCTCTGTTCACAACATTCTAGGGCTTCTTCAGACAGCATATCTAACCCTTCCCAAACTCTCCCTCAAACTATTCCCAAAATCTTCTGAACCTCATGCTCAAGTTAGTCACAGCAGTGACCCCACTTCCTGGTACCAATCTCTGTTTAGTCAGCTTTGCATCACTGTGGTCAAAACACCTAACAAGAACAACTTAGAGAAGAAGTTTATTTTGGCTTACAGTTTCAGAGGTTCAGTCCGTGGTCAGCTGACTCCATAGCTCTAGGCCTGAGGTAAAGCAGGATATTGTAGCAGATGGGTGTGGCAGAGGAAAGCAACTCAGGACATGACAGTGCTAAAGCAGAGAGAGAGCTCTGCTCACCAGGGAAAATATAAACCCCCAGACATATCCCCAGTGACTCTTTCCTCCAGCCACACCCTAACTGCCTACCGCCCACTTATTCCTTTTGTGGATCGATCCATTGATTAGATTATACCTTTCTTAATCAAATCATTCTACCTCTGAACATTCTTGCACTGTCTGACACATGAGCTACTGAGGGATACCACATATCCAAATTATAATAGACTGCTTATCAAAGTATCATACACAGAAAAGCATTAGCTGCCTTTGAAGCATTTAAGAATTCTTTGTGGTCACTAGCAACATGTCATTTTTATTCCAGGTGGCTAATTTTGTAGAGTCTGGGTAGGAGTCTGCAGTGGTCTAGGAGAAATTTGTCCAGGCTTTGGCAGTGACTAGGTTTGAATTAAGCTTCAGTACCTTCTTTCTAGTACCTTTGGGGAAGTTGCTTATTATATGTTTGAGTTCCAGGTAGGTCTTTGTCAGGATTAAATGAGGTAATTGATGGAAAGTGCTTAGAATAGTGCTTGGCACATATTAAACATTCAGTAATGTTAGCTGCAGTTATTGTCTTTTAGTTCATATGACAAAGGCAGAAGTTTCTGATAGGTTTATGATTCAAGCCTTTAGAGCACTGAAAGCAGAAACAGATCATCAGTATCTGCATTTCTGTGATAGAAGGATGACATAAAGCACTACATTCCTGTTTTGAATAGATAACATAAATGGTGAGAAAAAAAAAAAAGGAAAAAAAACCAACTCTGAAAAAAAAGGTGTTATTAGCTAACACCTATGTGAAGTTCCATGTTTAGACCCTTAATTCTCTAGGAATTGCCCTGTTTTCCTGGTCTCATGGAAGACAATGTGGATGTACAAATGATGGTTCTGCTTAAATTTTTCTCCTTTACTGGGTGAAAAAAATGAAAGCAAATGAAAAAGAGCAGTGATGAAATCATAGTATGATACCATTATTTTTAACATGTAAGGAATAGTAGTGTCTGGGACTCAGTGAATATTCATTAAATAAAATTTATTAAATGAATTTGTTGAATGAACATGATATCAACTATCCTATTATTGCTAACAGTATAGTTCATATATTTATCTTAGTCTCCCTTTTTTGGTCCCTTTGAAGTATGTGATGAAAGCTAATGTTATCTGCCCCAACAGTATAGAGGTGAACAGCACACAAAGATGATTTGAGGACTATAGATTATGGTGTCCTGATATAAATGCATACATGTGTGCATCCATGCGCTTCTGTACACATACACCGACACTTGTTAGCTTTTCGTAATGACCAAAACATCCTCATAAACAAAGGAGAAAATTTATTTTGACTCATTGTTTCAGTCCATGGTGGACTAGCTCCATTGGTTTGGGCCTGAGGTAAGGCAGAACATCAAGGTGGAAAGCTGGTAGAGGAAAAGCTGCTCTTGTTCGTGGCAGCCAGGAAGCTGGGGGAAAGAACTGAAGACAAGAAAACCCTTCCAGAGCACTCCCGTAGTGTCCTGCTTCCTCCCTAAGTCCCACCTCCCAATAATCCATTTAAATTATTAATCCACCAAATGGATTAATCCTTTGATGAAGTTTGAGCCGTCATGAGGCAGTTATCTTCTGAAAGCCTCACCTCTGGACATAGCTGCATTGGAGACCAAGCCTTTAAGTGCATGAGTCTTTGGGGGACATTGCAGGTCCAAACCATAACATACAGATGCCCGCAGGCACGCACACACACACTGCATGCTGTGTACTTCCAAAGGATTTACTAAGGTGTGTGTTAAGGAAGATACAATTCAGTATGATAAATGTGGTAAGAGCATGAAATAAAATTGGAAATAACTAATACAAAATTGCAATATATAAGACACTTAAATTATACACTTATTCTCTCTTTACTCTTGCACCTATGTTTCACTTACCAGAAAAGGTATGAATTTTTTAAAACAACTTAATCTTTAGTTTTATTCTGTTAAAGTATCATGATATGTTTTACTGTTCTTCTACAGTTCATGTAAGTGTTCTCATGTCTGTTTTATGACTTCTTACATATTTATCTTAGCTAGTTTTGTTAAGTGAATTGTGTTAAGTGAATTGTTATTTCAATGACGAATCCCACATTTCATCTGTCTCAATCCTAATACATCAGCAAATATTTACCTTGTTGGCTGATAGAAAAGGCAAGAGGCTTTAATTATATAAGGATCATCCAAAGAAATTAAAGTAGAGTTACAACAGGGGTTTCTAAAATGTATTTACAGTGAATCACAATATTTCGCCCTGAATTTTCTAGTCCATTTGCTATCTGATCACAGCTTTTCAGTTTATAGTGTTTCCATTTACTATGTATGTCTTATTGACACCTTCCTATTACATTCATATTTTGAAAAGGGATTGCTATAATTCTGAATGTTTCCTCCTTATTTTGAAGGCATAAAAATTCTAGCATCAAAAGAGAAGATAGTTAAAAAAATTCTCTTCTCTTTTCATATTTAAATACACTTTTATTTTGTTCCTGAGACATATAAAGAAAATTTGGTCTTGTCTTTCCACTAAATAGTATTTTATATCTGGAAATAATGAGTAGAAGCCAGGAAGAAGGAAAGTCTTTCTTTCTTTATTGAATCTAAAAACTCCAGGTAATGAACAGACTATTCCTAGAACTGGGTGGATGGTGCACAAAGATACTTTGTTTTGGCATGAAAAGGCTCTGTTGAAACTGCTGTTTTTAAGTTTAAGAACTATGTTAACTTGGTTTTACGTCTAGGAAAGCATTGATACTTGCCAATTTTTAAACACCAAAATCTGCAGAGGAAAAAAAAATTAAATAGTTCTGAGTTAAAATATAGAACAAGCCTTTTTAAAAGTGTCAAACTTGGATTACCTCCAACTTTACAAGTATTATCATAAAGAGAAATTTTGTTGCTCTATTTGTTAAACAAATTGGAAGGAAAGTTTGGGGATTTTTTTGAAATAAAAAAATTATGTTGACATCAGCTACATGAAAGGCACATTGCTTTCTGTGAATTAGCTGAGATGATGACATCACTGGGTGGGATTCCTATGGGGTTAAGTCTAGTTAAGACATAGCTGCTTTCTAAACTGCACACTAACAAGGTAGAGACAAAGCCCAGAATCCATTGGTGCAAAGTCATAGGATATGAATTAAGACTACTGCACATATTCAGAAACAAACCTAAATAATGGTCATAACTCAGTTTTAATTATTGTAATCTGATGCTTGTTTTCAATCCAAAGATTTGATTGCTGGTGTTGCCATTAATTCTGGATTTATCATAGACTGAAGCCCAGCTAACACATAGGTAAAAAATAAATTGTACAATTAAAGTTTTAACAAAAATGCCCAAACATTAAATAAGAACAAATTTTTTACATCTTAGAGAATCAATTTTTAGAGATTCCTTCTCTCTCGATTCATATGTTTTCTCATGTACTGTTGTTTTGTTTATTTTTTTAGTTGTAGATGGACACAATACCTTTGTTATTTATTTATGTGGTGCCGAGGGTCGAACCCTGTGCCTCATGCTTGCGATGCAAGTGCTGTACCACTGAGCTAAAACCCCAGCCCTCTTATACTTTTGCACTCTTGAAAATAGTTCTGTTATGCTTTCTCATCTAACATTTTTTATATTATTTTTCATAATTTTTCCTACTTAAGACAGAAAATAGCCAGATGGCCTCATCAAGATCCTTTTCATTCTTCATGGTTTAACTAAAAGCCCTCTTCTTCCATGAGCAGTCCTAATGAGTTCTCCGGTGTGCCTCTGTGCCCAGACTGGTTTTTTTTTTTTTTTTTTTCCCCTGGAGGTGGTGGTTACCAGGGATTGAACTCAGGCGCACTCAACCAGTGAGCCACATCCCCAGCCCTATTTTGTATTTTATTTAGAGACAGGGTCTCCCTGAGTTGTGTAGCACCCTGCTTTTGCTGAAGCTGGCTTTGAACTCGAGATCCTCCTTCCTCAACCTCTGGAGCTGCTGGGATTACCGGCACGCACCACCATGGACTGTGTTATTAATGTCTGTGTATGCCTGTCCTGATTAATGGGAAACGACCACAGAGTAGCAGATTATTCATCCTTATATTTTCCACTGTAGCTCTTCGAGTGCCTTGCCTTTGGGTATTGAATTGAAATTAATCCATAGAATCATTTACAGCAAAGTGACTTAGTAAGAAATTGAAGTAAGAAGAAGTGAGCAAAGTCATAGGAATAAAATATTAGCAAAAAGAGGGCAGAAGGGCAGCATTAGTTTCCAATGAAGTAGAGAAACAAGTTAAGTGTAAAACCACCAAATAGGGAGAAGATTATGAAAATATAAGTCATAAGCCTTCATGCACTAAGCACTGTTGTAATCAAGTATATATAAACCAAACGTAGGACTAGAAGTGCAAAGATAATCGAAAAAATTACAGAATTTTAATACTTTTCATTGAGAATCAGATTAAATAGACAATTTATAAGAGCATAGCAGAATTGATTGAAATAAAGTGTGACTTTATAAACTTCTGTATAGAATCTTACACCTCTTTTTTAGAGCAAAAATTTGTGATGTCCATGAAATTTTTTTTTTAAAAAAGATAATATAATTGACCAAAAAATAAAACCTTTTATTTTTTTGGAAAGTAAGGTTTTTATATTATACTTACCCAAGTCATAATCAAGTGAAGTTGAAAAAAGATAAAAGGAAAACATTTAAAACCAAAAATGATTCAGTTGCATAACAATTAAGAAACACATTTAAAGGAGAAAATCACAGATTATAAACTTCCCAGAACATAATGAAGACAGAACATTTTATACCTCAAGTTTTAGAGCACGGCAAAAACTATTCATTGCTAACAAGTAAAACCTAAAAGTAAAAGGGACTAAGAAACTAATAAAATGAGAAAAGGAACAGAAAAATGAGTCAACTGAAAGTAGGAAGAGAAAACTCCTGAAGGGTTAAAAACAAAGGAAAACAGAAAGAAGAAAGCAATACAGTGGATAAGCAAGTCCAAAAGCTGGTTACTTGAAGAAATGAATCACCCTTAAGAATGAGATTCAGGACTTGGGTTGTGGTGTGGTGATAGAGTGCTTGCCTAGCAGGTGTGAGGCACGGGGTTTGATTCTCAGCACCACATATAAATAAATGAATAAAATAAAGGTCTATCGACGCCTAAAAAATATTTAAAAGAATGAGATTCAGTGATTAAAAAAAGTAAAAAACAGACAAGATGAGTTGAAAAAAGAACCGCAGAGCGAGATGGAGGAAATAATAGTCCATTACAACAGAGGTGAAAACTGAGAAGTAGAAGCTTTCCTTGGAAGAAGATGTGTCCCAATATCTTTGTAGTAATTAGATCATTCAAGTTTTCCATCTCTTCTTGGATTAATTTTGGTAACTTATAATTCCTCTTATAATTCCTATGACTTTTTTTTTTTTCTTTCCAGTTTTTACCAAGGTTAAAGAAAACTTTTTTTTTCTCCAGTCGTCAGACCACACCTGCACAATGGCTTTGGTTTCCAGGTGTGTCACACTTGTAGAAACCAACAAATCTGGTAAGAAAGACAGACTTCAAATGACATGTGAGGAAAAAGAAGTGTGTACTCTAGTTTGAATTTGAAGTATCTCCAAACAACTCACAGGCAAAAGGGATGATCCTTAGCCCGTGGCACCTTTGGGAGGTGGTGGATCTTTTTGATCGAGGGGCCCAGTGGAAGGAAATTAGGTCATTCGTGGCATGCTCTTGAAGGGGATATAGAAGCCTTGACCCCTCCTCTCTTTCTCTTTGCTTCTTGGCTGCATCTCAGATATTTTGTCACAGGGATGGAAAGCTAACTAACATAGGATGTTTACTTTGAAAAGACTGAAGGGGTATGATAGCTGTCTTCACGTACAGCTGGAAGCTTCATTACCAAGAATATCAGGTAAACACATCTTAGAAGATCAAAGAGAAAAATGAAAACACCCTCTCATGAACAGGAAGAGATTTGGGGGAGCTGCTAGATTACCTGGCCCAACATGTCTGTTTTATAATCATTTTCCCTGAGTCTATTGCCATTAATGTGCCCTTAGTGGCACCAGTGTGCCTACTTTCAAATCCTCAAAACTACCTTGTATTTGCAAGGTTCAATTTCTTATTTCGTTGTTCGGAGTTGTTAAGAGAATTTTCTGACTTGTGGAAAGGCACAATTACTTTCCATGACTAAACTAATAACTTTCTTTTCTTTTCTCCTTCCATATTTTTGTATTGGTGCATTGTAGTTGTACATAATGATGGGATTTGTTGTTACATTTTTGTACATGCACATAGTGTAACGATATAACTTGGTCCATATCACTTCCCAACACTTACACAATCCCTCCTTTCCTCCCACTCCCTGGTCCCTTTCCTCTGCTGATTTCCCTTTGATTTTCATGAGATCCCTGCCTTTTTTTTTCCTTTTTCTTCTCTAGCTTCCACATGTGAGAGAAAACATACAACTTTTGACCTCCTGAGTTGGGCTTATTTTGCTTAATATAATGGTTTCAAGTTTCATTCACTTTCCTTCAAATGATGTAATTTCATATTTCTTTATGGCTGAATAAAACTTCATTGTGCATATATACCACATTCACTTTATCCATTTATCTATTGATGGATACCTAGGCTGATTCAATAGTTTGGCTATAGTGAATTGTGCTACTATAAACATGTGAATCAATGACCTTTACTTTGGGCATTTTCAAGATATTTAAACCTATCATAAGGGCCAAGAGAAAGAAACTAATGAAGAAGGAGAGAGAGAGGAGTTGCAAAGTTTCTTGTGGATCTGTGAAGTCTTTTAAAATTTAAAGTTGTTTCATAAACTAGTACCTAGGTTTTTCATGTGTTCCTGTTCATCAAAATTGAACATGAGGGCAAGATGTTTTGTTAAAGCTTTCCTCTCCCATTAAAGCAATGCTAATTATTACTCTGTGGTATTGGTTCAACTGAAAATATTTCCTATGTTGTATCATGCCTATTACTGTGCATTATGTAGTTTGTACTTTTGTTTATATGCCTTTAATAATATGCTTTTAGAGGGAGAACACTGAATTATGAATGAGAATTCTGAATTATGAATGATTGCAGAATTCAAAATGTTCTCCTAAAAAAAAAGTAATAAGCACAAAAGTGTGTTTAATTTCTAAAAGTAATTTTGTGAAATATTGCTTTGTAAATGTTAAGGAAGACAAATACTCACTTTCGCTGAGTATTCCCTATCTACCGGGTATTGTTCTAGGCATTTTACATACATTAGCTGAAGAACCTCTAATCCTCCCAGTTTGGCTGGTATATTTCCACCCCAGTTTTACAAAGGCAGATACTAGTGAAGGAAGAGATTAAGAACAGAAGAAGATCAAAAGAGGGGCAGAGCTGGTTTGACTCTGGACTCTATTCTCATGAGTACTACATGCAACAGCTTTTTAAGCTGGAGCTACAGGTTTAGAAAGCTTAAATGCAGTTTTGATTTTTTTATAAGATAGAGTAGATCTCAGTATTATTTGATTGTAGAGCTGGAACAGATGCGTCATGATGAATTAGTTCATCTCTAAGAAAGTTGGTTGACATGCCCCTGGATATGCAGCACACAGGGCACCAAGGCAGCACCAGGACATTGTGGCTGATTCCCACTTCAGGGTTCTATTAAGAAATAACCTGCTTAGTGTCTTTACTTTTAGGTTATAAGAAATTGGAGTATCTCATTTAGATTAGTGATGCAAAAAAGTATGTAACATTTCAACAAAATAAACTCAATTTTCTTCTGTAAGAAATTTCCCCACTCTAAAATGGAATCAAATATCTAGTTTCTTTTTCAAATTCTGCCTTTCAGAAAGTTAATTTTATCTTGGTTAAGTATGTACTCAAACTGTTTCTCTGAGCACATGCCACACATTCATGTATCAGTCAATTTATTCAGAAATTTGCATAAAATACCCTTCATAGTAATATTCTTCAGGGATTAATTAAAATTAGGGAGTTATCTTCTCAAAGATTCACTGTTTACTCCTAAAAAATGGATTGCTTGCCATCTGATAACATATCTCCTTGTATTTTTCTCAGAGAAAATTGAATTATAGTTATGATTCTTTCTAATAATTAAGGAAGAAATGTTTATTTCCCTTTCAAGTTCTCAATATCAACTTTCTACTCACCTATTAAATAAAACTTCTTTTTGTAATTTACCTTAAATTATTCTTATTGTGCCTCTTCACTGTGAGGTTTCAAGTCTGTTTAACTGTCCATTGGAGAGCAAATTAGAACTGTGCATTAAAAATACAAACATGTTCCTTTCTATCTAGCAATTCTGATTTACGGCAATTCATCTTACTGAAATACTTGTGCACATGTGAATGATATATGTATAAAGGGGTGTATTGCAACATTGACATTGCAAAATATAGGAACAATCAAAATGTCCATCAAGATGGGAAGGAAGACAGACTGGTTACTGTAAAGTAGAATACTTTAGTAGGCAGTTACTAAAAACAAAGGATTAGAAAACTCATTGTAGGTTGATGTGAAAAATTTCTAAAATATTTTATCAGATAAAGCAGGGAAAATACTCTTTACAAACATTTGGGTTTGACAGAGTATATATATTTGCATTTCTCATATGTGCTTTAAAAGTTTCTAGAAGAAAAGCCCCATCATTTGGGGAGAAGTGGACACTTATAAGACAGACTCACTAATTATGTGTCTACTTTGTACTTGTACGCTTTGGTATTTGAACTCTGAGAATTTATAATCTTATAAAAAAAAACAAATTAAAAAATTTTAAATGTACCTAACTGAATAAATGTTTGAAGCACGATAATTCAGAGTGAGGAGGAGGAAAAGAAGTTTAAATAACAAAAACGTATGACTGTATGTAGGAAAATACATTTGGACTGGTTGTATAAAACATTAACACCATGCTAATTCTATAGTTATTATTTTAACTATTTAAACATCATTTTGATGAATCTTTAAGTACGGGGAGACCTTAATTAATTATTTCCAAATTATAGTCTTCGTGGTTTTAATGTGTTTTTGCAGATAAGTCCTGAAGTTGAACACGCTTTCATGTGTTTACTCGTTATTTGGGTATCAAATGCATGTTAAGTCTTGACTGTTTTCCTGTTGGGGTGGTTGCCTGCCTTTTTCTTATTATTTTGAAGTACTTTATTCTGGATATGAAAGAAATGTCATTCAGATATATCAAATACCTTCTCATACTTTGCATTTTCACTCTCTTGACAATATTTGTTGGTGAACAGAGATTTAAATTGTATTTAGTCTTATTTATCAATTTATTATGGAAAGTGTTCTAGTATCATCTTTAAGAAATCTTTCATTTCCCCAAAGTTATAAAGATAATTATATAATTATATTCATATTCTTCTTGATCATCATAGAAGTCTTCCTTTTTCACTTTTCATTCACACACACACACACACACACACACATACTTGGTTTGAGGTAGGAATCATGACTAATATTTTTCATGAATATTTAAGTAACCCACAACAATTTATTGAAAAAATAACTATCTTCCCATTGCTCTATATTGTCAATATATCTCGTGCCATATATGTATGTAGTTTTATTCTGTACTCTTTTCTGTTTCACTGTTGTTGTTGGTTTTTTTTTTTTAATCTAACCTTATTCCAGGGTCAAACTATTATAATTATTGTAACTTTGTAATTAGTCATATGACTTGTAGAACAAGTTTTACTACTTTTGTCTTTCAACATCATCTCCGTTCATTCAGGCTCCTACAACAAAATCCCATAAACTGAGTAGCTGCTGAAGTTGGATTTTTTTTTTTTTTTTTTTTTTTTTTGGTACCAGGGATTGAATTCAGGGGCACTCAACCACTGAGCCACATGTCCAGCTCTATTTTGTATTTTATTTAGAGACAGGTTCTCACTGAGTAGCTTAGTGCCTTCCATTGCTGAGGCTGGCTTTGAACTTGTGATCCTCCTGCTTTAGCCTCCCTAGCTGCTGGGATTACAGTGTGCGCCACTGCGCCCAGCTGTAGCTTGATCTTGAATGTCTTTCAAAGACCCATGTGTTGAAAGCTTGGTCCCCACCTTTACACTATTTGGAAGTGGTGAAACCTTTAGCAGGTGAAGGCTAGTGGAAGAAAGTTAGGACCATGCCCTCGGAGGGGATGTTGGCACTGTAGCCCCTTCCTTTGCCTTCCTTTCTTTTTTGCTTTCTGGATACCTGGAAGTAGACAGGCCCCTATTGACATGTGCCTCAGCATAATGTACTGCACCGCCACAGCCCCAAAGCAACAGGACCAACCTCCCTTACACTGAAACCTCTGAAACCATGAGCCAAAACAAAACTTTTATTAAGTTGATTATCTCAGGTATTTTGTAACAGTAATGGAAAGCTGACAAACACCATAGCATATAAACAACAAATTTGTTTCTGATAGTTCTGGAGACTGAGAATCCATGATCAAGGCACCAAGAAGTTGAGTATCTGGTGAGGGCCTGTTGCTCATATATAGCATGTTTCCTCACATGGTAGAAGGGGTGAGGCAGATCTCCAGGGCCTCCCACTAATCCCATTCGTGGGAACTCCAACTTCCCGACGTAATCATGTTCCAAACGCCCAACCTCCAAATACCATTACGTTGGTAATTAGGTTTCAGTATAAGAACTTTGGGGAACATATTTGGACCATAGCAAGAATCATGTCTCTCCATGCATATTTTAGAACTGACTTGTAATTTTGAACAAAACTTTCCTCAAAAATAAAAAAAAAGAAGGAAAGAAAAGAAAAGAAGGAAGGAAGGAAGGAAGGAAGAAAGAAAGAAAGAAAACCAAGTAAGGGAAAACTGAAAATTGTATTGAAATTGCCTTGAATCTATAACTCATTATAGGTTGAATTTGCATCTTACTGTATAGAATCTGCTAATTCAAGAACATAGACTGTCTCTCCATTCATCTGCTGCTTTAATTTCCTCAAAAAATACTTCATAATTTATATGTGGAAGTATTAAACATCTTTTGTTAGATTTATTCATATTTGATATGTTTGATATTACAAATGATATTGTCTCTTAAATATTTTATATTTCTGGTTAGCATGAAGAAATACATTTGATTTTTCTATCTTGGCTTATTCAGCAAACTTTCTAACTTCATTTTTAAATTCTAATAGTTTATCTGTAGATTATTTTAAATTTTCTGCAGATACAATCATGCAATCTAGAAACAATGAGAAATTTTAAATCCCTGTTTATAATTGTTTTATTTTCATGTCCTTTTTGGTCTGCTTCCGTTGGCTGTGAGCTCTCTAGTAGTAGTAGTGGGCATGATGCCCAAATTAAGAAGAAAGTGTCTAATATTTCACAATTATGACATTTACTGTAGGTTTTCTTATAAACGCCTTTTATCCAGTGAAGGAAATT
Organism: Glaucomys volans; assembly: GCA_020662805.1. NCBI lineage: Eukaryota > Metazoa > Chordata > Mammalia > Rodentia > Sciuridae > Glaucomys > Glaucomys volans. The sequence goes on from JAJEJO010003630.1 coordinate 159,063, forward strand.
TTCATGTGTTTCTAGTGTGCTAAAATCTTATCATATTTATTTAATTTAAATGTATCGAAATTTTTCCTGTCTGCCATGATAATCATGTGGTTTTTCTTTTTATTTTGTTAACGTGTGAGTTACAGCAATTGATCTGTGAATGTTAAACCAGTCTTGCATTCTTAGTATATGGCCAGCTTTATTGTGATATATTACCTTTTTATGTATTGGTTTTATTTGCTAATATTTTGTTTAACATTTTATTTAGGATTTTTGCATCTGTGTTTATGAAAGAGATCAGTCAGTAATTTTCTTCTTTCAGTGTCCTGTGCAGGTTTGCCAACTTTATATAGCAGCTAGTGCAATGATTTCCTACTTCCCCTCTTTTCTATAAGAGCAGTTGTGTATTATTGGTGTTATTTCATCTTCAAATGCTTGGTAGAATTTACCAGCAATACACCTGGAGCTGAAGTTTTCTACCTGTAACATGCCTTTTCCTCTGATTGCTTGTGATTGTTTCTGTGTTTGGTATCTGGCACATTCATGTGGTGTGTCTTAGGGTGGCGTTCTTTGTATTTATCTTGCTTAAAATTGACAGAACTTCTGGCCTGGTGTTTTTCATCATTTTTTTTTTTTTATTCAAGGTATGTATTACAGGGCTCTGTAGTATCTGCTGAGTAGAAAAAAAAGCACATGTATCAGTAGAGCATTTGCCTTCCTATCATCACTGATGATAAAGTTACAGGGAAAACTGAACCTGAAAAACAAATTTGTCATGATGTTGCTTGGCACAGCAATTAGTGCATCCTCCGGGCTTGTAGCTGTGCTTAGCATGGGGTAGATGTCATGTGTGTTTCACGTTTATGCTTTTGTTGTCGTATTCATGTTTCGTGTTTCAGGACAGGAAATCTGAAATTCCTTGGTATTCAGTGAACAGAAGACCAAGGCACCCTATAAATTTTCATAACCAACCTTAAAACCATGTTCAAAGTCATGAATTATACATTTCATAAAGTGAGTTTTGAGGCCCCAGGTTTATACTTTTCTCTGTCCTTTTCTTTGGAGGATTTAATTAATTAATCTTCCACTTCAGAGTCCGCCTTACCTGAGTCACTAAATTGCTTTGGAGGGCTCCCAAGTGCCAAATTAGCCATCTACCTCAGGTGTTAAGTGGGTAATAATGTTTCTTACTGACACCTTGGAGATTATTTTAGAGTTAAGTAATTTTTTCTTACAAGAATGGACATGATTTTGTCCAACAGACTCAGAGAGCACATTTTCCCATGATATAAACAGTGGAATTATTGGTGAATGTCAATTATTATATAGCCTTGAATATAATAAAAATGCAAAATAACTTGGTTTTAACTATGTTAAGTACATAAAATCATGTAAAAAAAGTTAATTGACATGTTTAAAACATTAATATGATATTAACATTAATATGATATTTGGGAGATATATAGATAGTTTTTTAAAAGACACCTAATTTTTTAAGCCCACATAGGAATATTTATGAATGAGGTAACATGATGTCTGGCATTTGTGTCAAAAATAATGTGACAAGACCATATGGGTGAGGGCACAGAAGAAACAAGATTGGCCATAAATGGACAGTTGTTTAATCTGGAGAATGATTACTTAAGGATTTTATATTAATCTGCCAACTTTTATGTACATTTACAATTATTTCTAGTAAACCTTTTTTTAAATACCAGATAACTATTAAGTGAATTCGTGCCATCAGGTCCCAAGTTGCTAGACGAAACTAAAAAGGCTAATTTAGTTGCTGCATTCTCAGCTTCCATGAATGCAAGATTTATGGCATAATCTACTTGATATTGTGGACTTCTTATATTACCTATCACATTGTAGGAACTCAGTACTTTTATGTATCAATGATCTTTGTTTCTATTACTGAAAAGTTGGTTCTGAATAATTTCCAGCAATTGTGTCCTTTTAAACTGTATTTTATTAGAAGTTTCTCAGTAAGTACCACCCCACCAGTCCTCAAGCTATTTAAGTCAAAAACCTAAAGTGGATTCCTCCCTGTACTTGATTCCTAATAACTAGTTCATTACTAAATTCCATTGGTTCCCCTCAAAAGAAGACTTACAAAAGACTGGCAAGTGTATGAAACAATGTCCAACATCACTAATCTTCAGGGAAATGCAAATTAAAACCACATTCAGATATCACCTCACATCTGTGTTAAAATGACTATTCAAAAAGGTGAGGGAAGTGTTGGTGAGGTTGTGGAGAAAAGGGAACTTTTGTTCCCACTGATGGTGGGGGTCTGTATTACCACAGCCATTATAGAGGTTCATTAAAAAATTAAAACATACATATGATCCAACAATCCCACTACTCTATATAAATGCTAATACTCATACATGTTACATATATACACTATATACCCTCTATATTCATGTATATATATATATATACTGTATCCTCTATATACATGTATATATATACTATATATATACACATATACACACACAGAGGAAATAAAATCAATGTTTAGAAGAGATATTTGCACTCCCATGTTCATTGCAGCATTGTTCACAATAGCTAAGATATGAAATCAACCTAAGTGTCCATTATTTAGGTAAAGGGAAAAAAATTAGTTATATAGGCACAATAGAATACTATTCTATTGTGTCTTTAAAAAGAAGGAGATCCTGTCATTTGTGACAATATGGATGAACCTGGAGGACTTTATATTGAATGAAATATAAGCACAGAAAGACATCAGAACTGCAATTACATTGGAATCTAAAAACTTTGAACTCATAAAAACAGGAAGTAAAATGTTAATTATCAGGGGTTTGTTTGGGTGTGTGGGAGGAGGATTGGGAGATGTTGGTCAAAAGATTCACTTAGAAGAAATAAGTTCAACAGATCCATTGTACAGCATAGTGACCAGTTAATAACAATGTGTTACAAGCTTGCCAAGAGTTTTAGAATTCTCACTTAAAAAAAATAGGTGAGATAATACATGTTAATTAACTTGATTTAACCACTTCACAATATATACATTTTTTAAAACAACATGTTATATACCATAAATGTACACAATTTTTATTTGTCAGTTTAAAAACATCCCATGTATTCCACTTTTGAAATACACCCACCCCATCTCTCCATCTCTGGCTACCTCTTGCTACCAACCTCAGCCATTCATTGTCTACTACCTGGACAACTGGTGGAAAGAGAGTCACAATGCAGAGAACCACTCTTCTCCCAGCCTGCACTTCTGCTCCTGCACAGTGCATTGTCCTAGGATGATTCTTTAAAAAAAAAACGTAAACAAGACGTTACTCTTCCTTTTAATATCTTTAGTGATTCATATTGAACTTAGAATACAGTGGAAAGCTGGGCACCGTGGCACATGTCTGTAATCCCAGCAGGTCAGGAGGCTGAGGCAAGAGAGTCTTGAGTTCAAAACCAGCCTCAGCAAAAGTGAGGCACTAAGCAACTCTAAATAAATTACAAAATAGGGCTGGGGATATGGCTCAATGGGTCAAGTACACCTGAGTTCAATCCCTGGTACAGAAAAAAAAAAAAAAAATTACAGGGGAGACTTACCATTACCAACTAGGCCTGGGTGATTTGTCTCCTGCCTGACACTCCAGTGTCATCTCATGCCGTTCCCCCTCTCAAGTAGTGTGTTTTAGTCACTCTGTTTTGTGCTTTGAGGACAGGTACAGCAGGCACATCTGGCACCTTCTTCCCTAGGGCCACTGCCATGGTTTGCTTTGCAGGCAGTTTCTTCCTCAGCATGACAGGCCCAGACACTTCCCCAGAAACTCTCCCTGAGTGTAGTTCCTTGGTAACACTGGTTACAATCTCTCCTTTTGTTTACTTATCATTCATTTCCTCCAATGTGATGTTTCTCTCTCCTGTTATCTCACCAGAAGTTCATCTTAATGCCTGATCCATAAAAACCACATTTTACTGAAATTTAAGATGTGATCAATTGTAGGATGCAGTATTATGTTATGTGCCATTAAGAAAGTAAAAGCACTGCAAATTAAACTGTGGCTAATAACTATTGATTATAAAACAATCTTGACTTTTGAGATGTTAAAATGATTTTTAAAGTGCATCCTTGAATTAATGGAACACTTATTTGTAGAATAAATAAATGAATGCACTTTGCTTACTCAAGAGTTTTTGTTTGGCAGTGATCTTTTGAGAAATTTATTTTGTAAAATGATACACATATATAAGCCAAGAGATCAGACAGATCGTGAGTAACACTATGCATGCAAAAGGCATAAAAAGACTGATGCTGTTGGTATGAAGAAGTATGATATTGAAAATATTATGTGAAGAATTTTTCAGATTGCCAGTTATTGGCTTATTGACAAGAAGTCCAGCCCTGAAAATGAAATTGGCTTTTGTAGGAAAATGAATGGAACTAGAGACCATGTTAAGCAAAATAAGTCAAACTCAGAAGGTCAAAGATTGTATGTTTTGTCTCATATATGGAAGCTAAAGAGAAGGAAGGAAAAGAAAGTGGGGTGGATCTCATGAAAATCAAAGGGAGATCAGCAGAAGAAAAGGACCAGGACTGAGGTACAAAGGGTGGGAGGAAGGGCTGGGGAGTGACATGGATCAAATTATATTGTTAAATTGTGTGCATATATGAATATGTAATAAATTATGTACAACTGAAATGCACCAGTAAAAAAAATGTGGACAGAAAAAATACCAAAAAACAAACAATAATTTCAACTCTGAATTTGTAAGTCTGTAAGTCTTTAGTTGGCCAGGAAACTTGAATTCTCAACAAATATTTCAAGCTATTTGTGTGCAGTTGTCCTGGAAGTAGATTCAGCCCTCCACTGTACAAGGAAAGAAGAAAAGACGGGGTCAGATGTTGATACACTGATAAAGCTGGTAGTGGGAAGAGAGGGAATAAGCATCTGATTTCTGAATGTTCAATAAAGTACTGTAGGAATGTAAAATGACTGTATCATTGAGTCAGTATGATAGGAAAAGGATTTGGGAACTCTGAGAAAAAAGAGAAGGTTTGGAATAGTCAATAGGAGAATATGAAAGTGAAGAGGAATTTTCTATGGAAATAAAATGGGTTTGCAGACAGATTTGAGAAGCACCAAAACAGAAGACAAGGCCCTTGTTGGATGTTGAGTGGTAGGTGACCCAGTGTGGTTGACGAGTACCCACTACTGAAGGAAAAACAAGATGGCCTGGTCCCTTGAGCTGCAGAGGATGGTGGGCCCTAAACTACATTCCACTTCCCAACAGCTGACTGTGAAATTGCTGTATCCATAGTTATCATATATATAGTTAAAATTAATAAACTTGTAGGTTGAGGGAAACTGGATTCAAATACTGACCTGGGAATCCAAAACTCAGTTTCCAAACCAATAAAATATACTGCTCCCTAATAAACAAGAGCCTTTAAAGTGGCTCTGTGTGTGTGTGAGCTCTGTGTGTGTGTGTGTGTGTGTGTGTGTACAATGAAAAGAAACTCTCATGTGCTAAAAACTGAATAGTGTTCTATTTTTATAGGAAAAAAAGCAGATTCCCAAGGTGGCAACTCTACTCTCATCCTCTGGTCCACGTTCATCTGCACTGTCTCATCTTTACGTACTCACGATCCATTCTTACTGCTCATCTTTAATCCCCTCTCTAAGGTGTGATCTCTAAGTTCAGATGTGCTGTTTAAGTCAGTGTCGTTGGGGGATGGGAAGAATATGGGCATCCTGTTCTGCGTGCTGTGCGTCTTCCTCCAGGCCTTTGTCTGTGCTGTTTCTTCCATCTGCTTGGAACACCTTCACACTTGCTTGCCAAGTCCTGCAGATCTTAAGATCTTACTGGGAACCTCCCTTCTCCCCAAAAGCCTCCTCTGAACCTCCCCAGTAGCCTCCTCTGAAACTCCCCAGTCTGAGGTTGCCATGCTTCCCCATGCCATCCTCTGACACCTGTGCCCATCCTGCCAGGTGTATTCACTCACTCAGTGTCCTTACTGCTTCTTTACTGATGGACATCTATCAGGCTTCAGCCCCTGACCCAGTACAAGGCTCAGGATCGGCCTTCATAAATGTCAACCGAGGGACTGGGGATATAGCTCAATTGGTAGAGTGCCTGCCTCACAAGCACAGGGCCCTGGGTTCAATCCCCAGCACCACAAAAAAAAAAAAAAAAAAAAAAAAAAAGATAAATGTCAACCGAATGTTAAGAGGGAAGTATTTCATCATTTTTGAATGTTAAAGTTCTATACTTCATCAAAGCAGACTTCTCATTTTGGAGTTTTGTCTACATGAAATCTCCTGAGGACTTCTTTCTTAAAATATTTATTAAAAACCTAAACGGAAGCCTGGCAGGGTGGTGCACTCCTGTAATCCCAGCAGCCTGGGAGGCTGAGGCAGGAGGATCATGAGTTCAAAGCCAGGTCAGCAACTTAGTGAGGCCCTAAGCAACTCTTAGTGAGACCCTGTCCCTACTTGAAATTCAAACACAGGCTGGAGATGTGGCTCAGTGGTTAAGTGCCCCTGAGTTCAATACCTAGTACCAAAATAAATTAATTAATTAATAAATAAATAATAGTAGGAATCACTATATCATGATAACACCATAATGAATAATAATAAAATCTGAGTCTGTGAACAGACCCATCAAAAAAAGTAGAAAATTGGGTAACTATTTTAAAAACAAAAAACTTTTTGGGTCATATTTTTATACAGTAGTAACATCAAATAAGTAGCATTTTGTCCTTTCAACAGATCAGTAATGGTACAGGGGTTTTTTGAAAGTCAGACTCTTCCTCAGATCCTCCCACTTCATATTGTTTCGTTCATATCCTTCACAGTATTAATTCAACATGTCAATCTTATGCATCTCTTCAGCTTCCAACTTCATAACTACTTTTCCTCAAATTTGTGCAGTATAAACAGCAAAGGGGAAAGTTACTTCGAATTTGGGCTTTTTAAGTTTTCATTGCTCTTTGTGATTTTCTCCCACAGACCTTGTGGCTTCCTCCCCTTTCTGCCTCAGCCTTCATGGTGGGTCCTTCTCATTCAGGTGGATGTGTTTGGATCTCTCAGAATGTCAGTCACTCAAGTGTAAATCAGAGCTGATAGTCATTTGCGATGTGGAGTTTTCAGTGCATGCCTTTGCTAATTAGGAAGGGCAAAGGCGATTACAATGGATGTAAGGAGTTCCTGCTCACTAATAAAGGGCAGAGTCTAGCTCCTCCTTATTGGAAAGTTGTTTGTTTATTTCCTTCAGGTTTTAAAAATCAGTTGTGTCCACATTTTGTGCTTTAATATTTTAATGTCATTTTCAACGTTATCCATATCTAGTCTCCTGTACAAAATGCTAAATATATCATTCCAGTGTATCCTCTCCTGATAAAGCTCTGTGTTCCTCTGAAAAAAAATTAATTTTGTGAAGTTCATTGGTGGTAGCCAGGGCTCATAACAATTCTTATTTTGTTTTGCACCTTTGTGTTTGATTTAGTTTTCTTACTTGCCCCTGAGAGACAAGTAGGGATTCTGGAGACATAGGCACTAACTTACTTTATGTCCATGGCCTGGAAGGATCAGGAAAAAAGAGTTATTTTTGGCAATGACTTTCAAACTACAAGATACATAATACATGATGCACAATATACAAGCTACATAATATACTTTACAAAATATCTTTTGTCCTTTTAAAGTAAAATGTGCCTCAAGTTTAGTGCTGAAATATTCTACAGTAATGTTGACATCTGAAACACCTTGTAGTTGGCACATGTTCTGAATGCTGGCTGACTCTGCAGTTCCTGTAGTTGGCACAGGGTCTGAATGCTGGCTCATCCTGCTGTTTCCAGGAGGATGAGATGGTAGTTTGTTTCCTTGGTGAGCCTGTGGCTTAGGTTCACAAATATGATCAAGTGTGATCAAAGAAGACTAAACAGGGAATAAATCAGTATGGAAAAATAGTGATTGTTTTGGGGCTGCCTAATACAGGTATCAAAGTTGATTGCCCCTCATTGTTGTCTTTAAAAATAACAGCCAGTCCTTTACTGCAGTCATGAAGTATACTGTATGCAAAAATGAAAAAGAGAAACTTAATAACCAATGCCACCTGCTCTTTCACACAGGTACAACTTGGCCAAGTAGAAATCAAATGCCCTATCACAGAGTGCTTTGAATTCCTGGAAGAAACAACTGTTGTCTATAACTTAACGCATGAAGACTCCATCAAGTATAAGTACTTCTTGGAACTTGGCCGCATTGATTCCAGCACCAAGCCGTGTCCTCAGTGCAAGCACTTTACAACCTTTAAGAAAAAAGGACATATTCCTACCCCTTCAAGATCAGAAAGCAAATATAAAGTAAGCATGTTCACCAGAGTTGTGGGTTAGATGTCACATGATGGGAGCAGCCATATTGGGCCGACTTGTGGTGGGCATTAAGTGGGCTTCCTTCCCTTCCCGGAGCCTAAGGTGAGCATACATTGCCTGTGATTCTGAAAATGTGTGATCTGGGTAGACTGATGCCAAGAGGGCACTCTTGAGGATTTAATTAAAGATTTTTTATTGACTTTAATCATGTTGAAAATCCATCTGGTAATGTAATTGAAAAGATAATCTTTAGAGTAATAGTCATTATCATTACCAAATACTAAGTTAATACTAAGGCTTTTTTTTTTAAGTATGAGTTTGATCTTGACCTTGTCAGTGATCCTGATGGAAATCTCCTCTAACTCTATCTGTAAGAAAGAAAAATAGTATAGAATGTTATTCATTCTTTACTCAACAAATATAGAATGCCAGTGTATGCTTGACATTATGCTAAGTTTAGGGGACACAAAAGTAAAGGTCACATTGTCCCTGCTTCAGAAAATCTAATAAAGATGTCTTAGTCAGCTAACACATATCTGTTACTATAACAAATAACTAAGATAATTGACTTAAAGAGAAAAGGTTTATTTTGTCTTACAGTTTTGGAGTCTATGATTAATTGGGACTCTCCTTGTGATCAGGAAGCAAGAGAGAGTTAGGGGAAGGCACCAGATCACAGTCTCCTTTGAGGTCTCACCTCCTAAGTTTCTACCCACTCCTACTAGTGCCATCCTGGGGAGCCCACCTTTATTTACCATTTGGGCCTTCAGGAGATGCTTAACATCAACTATAGCAGAAGGTAAAAGGGATATATGCTCTAATATATCAATTCAATTGACAGTTCAATATGATTTTAAAAAATGAATGCCACCGCCACTACCACCCGCCCCACTCAACCCTAGTCATATAGGGTGCTTTGGGGACACTTGCAGGAATAGCTTCACTGAGGAGGTGGAGTTCTTCAGGCACAGTGGAGAGCATTTCAGAGCAAGGGATAAGGAAGAGCTCAGGCCCAGAGGCTGATGCCAGGCCCTTTGAAGCAGCTTTGCAGAGCTGGTGGGGAAAGAATAGTGAAGAGCAGCTTGGCAGGTAGGTAAGAGCAGGTCATGTTGAGTCTTCTACACTGTGCTCATAAGTTTGCATTTAATTCCATGGGTATTACAAAAGGTCATTGTGACAGCTTTCACAGAGGCTGTCACTGAAGGCTGGGACACCAAGGCAACAGCTGTGGGAGGAATCTTTAACTCATGGCCCTGATTATTGTAGAATTACTTGGAGAGATTTTAAGATGCATAGGTGCCCCAGGCCCACCCCAGAACAATTGTCTTGCAAAGTTTCGAACCTCACTGGGTGACTAATAGGCAGCAGAGTAGAGAACATTTTCAATAAATGAAGCAGAAAACCAATGAGACTGTGGCAATAGTTTTCATCCTTGTTATTACAGTAAATGGCAGGATGAAGTGGTTTCAAAGGCTTTTCTAAGTCATCTCCATTTAAGGTAAGTTTTTGCCCATGTTCTGAGTCTTGGAAGCAGGGGTCCCTGAGTTATTCTTCCTGTGGCTTTGAGGGAGACCTGATTGTGGTTTAGCAAGTAGCTTCCTCTGCCATTACAATGAAGAACTAGTCAGAGCCTCTTAGTGACTAATTGATCTTTGCAACTGCTTGACTCTCATGGTTAACATTTTTATTTCTGGTTTTTGTGACCATTAGTGTCTTTAAGGTGTAACTGTCAGGAAAGATCTTTCATTAATTTCCTGTAAGAAATGTTGTTTTTGAAATTACAAAATTGTAAAACTAAAATAATAACCTTACAGTGATATTGACTACTGACTTAATATCAATAGAATACTTTTTTGATTCTATATGTTTTTATGTTATTTTCTTAATTTTATTCTAGTTGTATGTTATTAATATCAGGAAATTTTTAGTTTTAAAAGTATTCTATAATGTAGGATATTTTATTTTTTTCTGAATTATATTTAGAATTAGATATAAGTGAGGTTATTTGATAATCAAAACGTACACATAATTGAATCAAAGTGGAAATCATTGAATAACTTCAATTATTCAGTTGAATAATAATTAAATGAGTAAAAGGATCATTTTGATACAATTACAGCAGCATGAAATGTTATGTCTTGTTTCATCTAAAATCCTGCTGTAATGAACATGATTTATCACAGTGCACATGTATTGAGAGTGAAATATGGAAAAATTGCAAATATGAAATTCTATATGTATATAATTTTGAGTGAACCAAAGGTATCCTGATAATATGTCCCAGTGATCAGGCTTCCCCTGATGTCTGTCAGAGGGCTGTAGGTTAAGAAGAGAAGCAGGGGCAGTTGGGCCAAGATCTTAAATCTTGCAGATGCAATTGTTTGCTTTTATAAGCACAGGAGCCGTAAAGTTGCTTTGGGAAGAGGAGAAATTCAATACATACTAAATGATAATGAAGCAGTTAAAATCCTCAGGTGTGCATGAGAGTAGAAATCTCAATATGTGTTAGTCAACTTTCTATCATGTGACAAAATACCTGAGATGACCAACTTTAAAGGATGTTTCAGAGTTTCAGAGGTTTCAGTTCTTGGCTGGCAGGTTTCATTGCTTTTGGGCCTCTGGCAAAGCAGAAATCATGGTGATGAGTGGGTGGGGAGGCCAGAAAGCAAAGAGAGGAGGAGCCAGGATCCTAACATGCCCTTCAAGGGCAAGTCCTCAGAGACGTAACTTCCTTTCCATAGGCCTCCCTCCTAAAGGTTCCACCACCTCCCATTAATACCCCAGACTGGTGACCAAGCCTTTAGCATCTGAGCCTTTGGGGGACACTCCAGATCCAAGCTATGATAAAATATAAAAAGAAGCTATAAAGCAAATTCAAAGGAAAGTAAAGCTACCACCAAATGTGGAGATAATTACCCTTTTCTACATTGTACACAGTTGTAGGTATGATTCAAACACTTCTTGGTGCTACGACGTGTACTATTTTTAGTATAACTTTTATATAGCATTTCTCATCATTAAACTCTAAGCTGTACATTAACATTACCTGATTTACATGCCCATACCTGTTTGGACTTTATAGGTAAGGAAGGCACTGACATGTGTACTCTAGCAAATCCCTGTGACATTCATGGTTGAAGACTAGTACTCTAAACTGGCACAGAGGTCTTCCTTCTTTGTGGTGAACAGATGGACATCTTTCATTTTGCTGTATTTTATTTTAATTCAATTTCCCCAACAACAGAACCCACTTCCAACCTGTTATAACGTATCGTAACTTCAAGAGTAGTGAATTCAAGTACTCACATGCAACAAGTTGCATGGTAAGGCAACTGCCTTCTGTTTGTATCCTTAAGTGGTTTTTGTAACTGTTGATAACTCCCTTGTAATGTTTATCTCAATAGTACTAGTGCTTTTGTTTTGTTTTGTTTTGTTTTGTTTTGGGCAGTGCTGGGATGGAACCCAGGACCTTGCACATACTGGGCAAGAGATCTATCACTAACCTATATCCCCAGCCCAAGAGTACTGCTTTTGAGTCATTGAGTTACAGTATCTTGATCTAATGTTATTCTTTGAACATTTATTATGGTTTTTTGTTCCCTGTGGACATTTAGAAGCACTTAATATAGTAGGCTAAAATTGTTGAAAATGTTATGGCTGAGTAAATGATTCTCACATGAAGTTTGAGATCTAAAATGTCATTTGGGGATTTCATTTTCACGTATAGCTCTTTGTAAAGACCATTCGTTAATTCTTTTGTAATCACCACATGGAAAAAGGATGAACAGAGTATAATCAATAAGCAGTAGCCAGAACTTTTTCATGCCCATTTATCTTTAGAAGCCCTAACTCAGCAACTCCAAGCTGGCAAAATTTTGAAAAATAGACCTTTTCATTGTCTTCTGAACATTATCGAACTCATACTATACCCATACTATATCAAATTAAACAAGTATGTTCCTGAATGAGAGATTTACATTGAGACAACCTTACCTCTGGTCAAATCCAGTTTTATCCTTACATTCCTAATATTTCTGTCTTCTCCCCGAAACTCATATCATGACATCAGAAAGTTTTATGATCCCATTTCTACAATGTTGACTTCGATTTCCAATTAGAAATTTAGTTTCTAACCTAAATAGTTCCTGTAATTTATTAATGCAATGCCAATTGCCCATCAATTCAGGAACATGTTAATGGTGGGAAATAAAATAAAATTGTGACTCTAATGTGCTCATGTGATGCCTAGAGACAGATATCATCCACACCCAAAGTTTTTCTCCATAGCAGCTATCATCTGGGATTTTTATGGTGCATTTCTGTACCTGTTTGCTTAAAGTCTCTTTTTCTTACTAGTCTCTAGAGACCAGGTCTGGGCTTGCTTCATTCCCTGTTTCATTTCCATTCACTCTACATATAACTCTATGTTGTACGGAGTATGCATTCTAAATATATTTGTTGAAGGAACTAATTCAATGTGAGAATAACATTATGCAGTGTAATAAAGGTAGGTGGAAAATGCTGTGTGAATAGGAGGAGAAAAGACAGGGAAGACTGGGAGGGCTTCTTGATGGGCAAACACATTAAGCCTTGAAATGTTGAATTGACCAAGGTAGAAAGTTGGGTGAGAGCACTGGCTTCAAACTAGATTTAAATTCTCAGCCTGACACATATGAGCTCTGTAACCTTGAGTACAATTTCCACATATTTAAATGGGGCCCCAGTAATGGTACCCCATGTCCAAAGAGTGTAGTAAGAATTTAATGAAGTTGCACATATAAAGTGCTTAGCATTGTGATTGACACATAGTAAATGCTCAACACATGCTAGAAATTATAATGGTCATTATCACTTAGGCAAGGGGAGCAAAATAAGCATCCCTAGGTATGGAAAAAGGGGTAGGGAGTCAAAATGAACAGAGATCAGTGAGCAGTGGGAATAAAGCCAGGAAGAAATTGTGTCTGGAGGAAGAAGGAAGGTTTGGGGAGTGGAAAAATGACTTCCGTTTGAGATATACTGATGGTGTTAAGTTTGAAGACCCTTTGGGGCATCAGGGAGGAGATGTCATGAAACATGGCTCAGGAGTGATCTGCTAGAAGTCATCAACCCTGGGAGGTGGATGAGAAGGGATTTTGATAAGGAAGTCATGATAGTGCACAACATAGGCTTTGCACAGTAGCGATGGTTGTTCTGTTGTTCTTCATGGATGAGAGGAGAGGGAGAGGGTTGCACAGAATTAAAAGCCACTAAGTTATTTCACTCAGGAGTTCACTGCTGTGGATGCACTTCCAGGTTCCTTTCCCATCTCAAGTGTAGGCTGCTTTAGAGTGAGAGTTGAAGGTCATGCCCCTCCACACAGGAGCATGTTGAAGGCAATTCTCTTTATGGTTTCCTTGAGGCAAAACTAATAATAATTCCTTCTGTTCTTCCCACAAATGTTAAGCAGAACCGTCATCATTTACACAAAGGAGCTATGACTCATCACAAGGTGGAAGAAAAGAGCCAATAAAATATCCCTGAGAAGCTCTCTCTGTTCTGACCTTATATCTTTAGCAGTCTTTTATTCTCTTACAATTATAAGCCCTCTGGGTAGAAATCACATTTTATAAAACTGGGCAGATATAGTATTTCCTTGTGTGGTAAAAGAATTTTTCTGAGGGCTCTCAGAACACCATAGAGTCAATAGGTAGTTCCTAAATTGTGTGCTTTAAAGTGTGCTGAAGTTTTCTTTGGTAGAAATGATTTGAAAATTTCTTTCCGTATGTAGAGATGTGTAAACTTTCCCATGAAGGTGAGATTAGTGTGCTCCTTTGCTCCTCTGTTTTTCCCTGACACCATCACTTTGAATTGACAGTGTTTACAAATTGAGAATCAGCCTATGAATCAGCTCAACAAGGTCAGTTTAGCTTATGACACATGCTGATTTCTCTTGGGATTCATGCATCATCCCTGTCAGGAACTGATAGAAAACAAGTGTAGTTTCTTAAATGATTGCTGCCGGCATAGATTTATGAGGGAGATAAAAGTCGTCTAGTCCAGTTTAAAGAAGCCAGCAAAACAAAGGGGGTGTTATACTTTTCCCTTGAAAAAAAATGTATAATGCTCAGTTATGATGCAGGCCTACTAAATTTTATTAGATTTCATTTCTCTCTTCAGTCACTAATGAGATCTTCGCTAATCTTGTTCTTTGATATACAAACTGGCCACGATATTTTCAGAGTTTTTGCTTGGGCTTCAACTTCTAACAATAGACAAATGTTGGAATTCATCTGACTTATTAGCCTATAACTTACTTAAAAAAAATAAAAATGAAAACCAACTAGATAACTGTAATAATTAAGACTCATAGAGCTCCTGCATCTCCTGCACACTGGCCTACAGTCTTGTTGAGAACTATTTGTTTTTCTTTTTTTCACTTCATTTTGTTTTCCCTTGAGTCTTCAGCATAAGAGATAAGAATCATTTCTCTCTGTTGACTGGCTGGAAAGGGAACTAAGTTAGCCAGTCTGATCCTCATTATAAAATGTTCAGAAGATGTTCTAGAAGAAGGTTGGGACTCTGCACTTCTTGTCTACCACCCTCTGTATTCCTGCCTTTCACATTTCACCTCTTGGACTTGAAGAGAACCTAGTGAAACCATCTGCACTGTGATGCTCTCTGCAGTATGACTACAGGTTGGCCATTCAGACTCTGACTGGACCCTACCGTTGTTAAGGAATTTGCTCCTTATTGAATCACCCCCTTTTTATTTCACAAAAACTACAACTTGAGAGAATTAATGGTTACCTACAGGCTATGCACTCTTTCTTTCTCCTTCCCATCCTCTCTCTGTCTCTGCCTTCTGCTTTCACTTATTGGTCACAGAGAATAGTCCCATTTCCTCTTTACACTGTGTAATTACATGACCCTTCTGCTGCTTCATGAGATGTTAGCCTTATTGTGTTGTGTTTGGAATAGTGTTTCGTTGAAAACAGGATCATGCCACATTTTTCTGGCTGAGAGTTCAGGCTATGCAAATCAAGGCAGAATTTTCTAATACCCTTTATATTCATTTATTATGGCTTAGGTATGAGGTGTCCCCCAAAAGCTTATGTGTGATAAAATGCAAAAATGTTCAGAACTGAAATTAGATTGAGAGGTGTAACCTAGTCAGTGGATTAACACACTGATAGGGATAAATTGGGCAGTGACAATAGGCAGGTAGGGTGTAACTGGAGCAAGTAGGTCATTTGGGTGTGCCTTTGGGGGTTATAGCTTGTCCCTGGTGAGCGGAGCTCTCTCTTTGCTTCCTTGTCGTTGTGTTCTGAGCTGCTTTTCCTCCACCATCATGCTGCCACCATGATGTTCTTCCTCGATGCAGGCCCAGAGCTATGGAGTCAGCCAGTCATGGTATGAGGCCTCTGAAACTGTGAGCCAAAATAAACTTTTCCTTCTCTATGTTGTTCTTGTCCTGTCTTTTGATCCCAGTGATGAAAAAGTTGATTAGAATATCATCATTGAAGAAATGGGTCCTCAGATAAGTAATGGACTCAGTCAAATACTTCTCTGGGCCTTGACTTCTGGGTCTAGAGGGAGAATCTGTAGGTGCATAAAGGTGATTCCAGGTGGACTGGTATGAACAGTGATTCTCAAGTTCAGGGGAGCGGACTCAGCAGAAAACCCCATCCCCAAGTCTGGACATACTGCCCTAGAAGAACATGCCTCTCACTTAAAAATAAAAGCCAGGAGGATGTATTATGCAATAAATAATGTGTTACATATGTAAAAAGGAGCCAGGAAAAGAATATTGAGAGAGGTCTGTAAAATTATTTAAATAAGCACTGTAACTTTATATCCCTTATCTTGTCATATGTTACCCTGCATTGTTATATCTGCTTTTGGTCCCCAGTGTTTAGAATAGTTTTTCTTTCCTTTTCCACCCCAATTTCAGCTATGCTGTGAGAAATTAAGACCAGGGTCACTTGGCCACATCTGGTCTCTGTTAAGGAACAGTACCTTATGGAGCCCATGTGTAACTCTTCTACCATTCAAGGAGAGATCCCAGGTAGGCAGTGGAATCCCAGGGAATAAGACCAAGGCAGGAAGTCAAGCTCATTTTCCTATGTGGAGACTCTCCCTCCATGGTTATACTCTGACTTTAGGATTTGATATTATAAAGGAGCAAACAGGACTTCCTGGCAGGTGTTTGAAGCTGTGCATCAAGACTCCTTTTCTCATCTCTGGAACACCCTACACTTCTTTCACATCTTCTCCTATACAGGAAAAGCATCTTCAGTTCTTAAACTTTTTATAACTGTTAGATTTCCAAATCATTTACTATGTTGGTTAATTTCTTTAGGATACTAGCCTGACTGCTGTAATTTTTTTTAACTGAGGAATGGAATCCAGGGGAACTTTATAGCTGAGCTCCATCCCTAGTCCTTTGCATTTTTTTTTTTTTATTTTGAGAAGCCTTAGCCTCAGCAGAGTTGAGATTCCAGGGTTGTACCACCATGCCTAGCATGACAGCTGTAATTTTTACATGGTTCATATAAGGAGTTTCTGGATCACAGTATATTTTGGCACACATGCTCAGATTGTAGGTACTTACTAGACCCTATTTATTGGACTCTTCATCAAGGCTCAGAGTTGAGTTGGCTGAAGTGATGCTTCTGTTCAGGCTACATTAGAACACTTTCTGTGTCCACATGTGCCCCCAGACCTCTCAATGGTGACTCAAGCTGCACCCTCTGCCCAGCTGTGACTCCATCACGTGTCCCAGTAATATTCTTCTCATTGTTCAAAGCCACATTCTCTCTGTGCACATATCTTCCAGCCTTCCCTTAAGCATCTTTCCCATGGCACCAATTTAACTAAGCATCTGTAGCAGTTATTACCTGAGTTTATTGCTCTTTGGATTTGTGCCTGTCTGCTTCTACAAAATTCCTTAAGGGCAGGTTATTTTCATAAGCCTAAAATCAATACCTTCAGTACCTGCCACTTAGAGATGTTCTATAAAAATTCATTGAATAGGTAAATGAATTGATGAATGTTTCACTACTGAGTATCTATGTAACCTGAAGTTCTGATAAAGCAAATCCCTCTTAGAAGACCAAATTAGCTCTTATCCTTGTAGCACTTTATTTATGCATGAATGCTGTATGAGATCTTGATTTTAATAAGTATTGATTTTGTGACTTATGTTAAATGATGATAAGTACAGGAGTTTATAATCTATGGGAAGATAGTTATCTGGGGTTCTCTTGAATTTGGACTGTTTTCTGTGTGGGTTGTTTCTTTACTTGGCATTATGAATTGATAAGAGAAAAATGCCTTTTACTTAGGGCAATTGGGTTGGTAGACTTATGTGAATGTCAGTATAGCTCAGGTCTCTAGAAAAATTATGTGATTCCAAAATCAAAAATGTAATATAAAGTTCTTTTATCTTTCATGGATTCTGGGACAAGTTATTAGAGATTCCTAACTCTGATAACTTTATTCTTGAAACACTTACAGCCCTGCCTCTTGTAAAAGAGTTTGCATATTAATAAAATATTTAGTAAACAACATCTGAGAATATAAGAAGTAGTGATGCCATCTCAGCTACTGGTTCTAAGGTAGAGATGTTGGTTTTTCTTTGAATTCATTTAATTCACTTAACAAATAACTTACTGAGTATCCACCATATACCAGAAGGTCTATGTTACTCAGAAAATGCAGAATGAATGAGACACAGCTTTTGCCCTCAGTAAGCTTATAGGCTGTTAAGGAGGTTGAACATCTACCTACCTAATGTACATTCCATAAGGGAGAACTGCATCTGATAGGGAGGAATAGGGAAGACATCTTGAAGTAAGGAGATTTTGATTAGGATAAGATTGCATACACGGATCGTGTTAATTGTACTCTTTCCAATTACAGTAAAGTAAAGATGTGCTATTTCTTGTCCTATCTCAATTAGTGAGGTTTGCTGAACACTCCACAGGAAGTGGGAAGGATAGGAAAGCAGTCTCAGCAGTCACCCAGGCAGGCCTCATGGAGATTCAGATACTTCTCTGGTCACATGGGAGCCCCTCTGTCATCTTACCACAAGTCAGTGCCTATTCCCTTCTCCAGTGATCTGCACTATGGCCACTTAGCTCCTCTCTGTCTTTCCTCCATGGCAGAGGCAGCATGTATGTGTATACCTTTTGCACTTCCCAGGAGAGAGATATATCTGTCTTGGCTAATGTACATTCAACAGTGAACACTTCTGCTATGCAAAGCTCATGGCAGCTATCTCTTAGGCAGCTTGCCAACCATGCCAACCAAAGGATACATGTTTTTGACCTTCCCTGCTTCAATAAATTGTGGTCAGGAGAGATGGGGTCACATGGTACGGAAGAGTGCTTTTCAGATTTCGGAATGCATATGAATTCCCTGAGGTCCTTGTGGAAATGTGGACTCTTGATGCAGTGGGTCGGGTTTCAGCAATTCTTTGTTTCCAACAAGCTCTCAAGCGATGCTGATGTTGCCTGTCCTCCTGCTTCTGTGTGAAATGGTTATGCAGAAAGCAGGCACTCCATGTGGTTGTGAAGTTGCCTTTCCTGAGAGGAATAACTGTGAATCAAAGAGTAGAGGAAAATGCAGTGTTGAGGTCTGTATGTGTTCACATAAGGCCAATTTTGAATATGATTAAGGTCAATAAGGCATCTTTGGACCAAAAAATAAGTACTGAAACACTGCAGATTAGTCTCTTAAATACCGAAGTTGTTTAGGTTGTCTGTTAGTTCTTTTATAATTTTAATCCAGAGCATGATAAGCAGTTGAGTATGAATTTTACTTACTCGTATTCACTTGAGAGCTTGCTATATGATTCCTATCACTTTGTCACTAGTTCTGTTTTGTTGGGGAGAATGGTGGCAGGTCATGCAGTAGGACTTATTATAAGCAGTTGAGTCAGTGTGCCTAGGTTAGACAACAAGTATCAGATTCCTTCATTCTGGAACCTTAGGAGAATGGCACACTTCTCGTTATCTTTATTAGAAATTCAAAGATGTGAGTTCAGCATTTGTTCACAAGGATTCTTGAACCATTATAATGTCTGCCATTCAGAGAATGAGTTCCAGTTTCAAAGATTTTTACAGTCCTTTTCCTGTTCATTTCCTAAATAAAATCTAAGACTGATTAAAAAACCAGAGAGGCCTCTTACACTTTTAATGATGTTAGAGCCCAACAATTTCAATCATGAATTATATCTCATAGGGAAAAACTGAATTAAGTATTCAAGTCCTCCCAACATATTGGCAGGTACAGGAGGAAAAGTGATGGCTCTTTTTCATTGCATTTCACTCACTATCTTCAGAAGGAAGGCCCCATGTGCTAGTGACATCTGTTCTTCAATGTTCAATGACATTAGGGAATAAACATAGTGTTTTAGTTTTTGAAGCTCACCCACTTCAATTCATTCTTCTTACTTTGAAAAATGACTTATTTTAATAATGGTGGTCAGAAAAGGCAAAAACAATTATTTTAAATAACTGAATTGTGAAGTCCTTTGTTTTTCCTCTCCAAGGAGACTTCCAATTTATGAGTAAAATCTTGAAAAGGATTTTCCTAGTTCATCTTTCGTTGAGAATCATGTACAATTGTGAATTACTGAATAGTTTAACCACTTAACGATCTTTGACTGCTATGCTTTAAGTTGTCAGTTATCAAAGAAGGACACTGCTGAGTGTGAGCAAGTGCTTTGGCACAGTTAGAAAGTACTGAGTTTGGAGCCAGATACACATATATTTAAATTTCTTCTTGATACATACTTTCTGTGTTACCTTCATACCTACTTTGTAGGATAATCTTGAAGATAACAATAAATAATGCATGATATTCCCAGTTAGCAGAATTTTGAAAAATAAACATCAAGTTTTTTTGATTTGATAGCTAAATGTTATATTTTTTTGTCCAAAGTTAAAAACAGAAGTACTTTTGCTTCTTCACATTTGGGTAGGAAAAGCATTACTTATTCTTGACGTAAGTGAAAACTCCAGTACTTTGAGTTATAAGCAGAAAAGCTGTGATTGTAATTGCCAGTTAATTTATGTAGTGGAATCTCCATTGTCAAAAAAGTGGTGATCCAAAGAAGTAAGTGATGATATTGTGTACAGTTTACCTACCGAAAGAAATTCTAATTGCTCTTCAAAACATCAGTACATTCACCCATGCTGCAGTGGCCTAATATGTAGGAGCTTAGAAAAGAATAGTTATAAATATCATTCAAAGTGACACATTTTATTAATTCATTTTAATCAAATGGGGCTGGGGAAAGTCCAGTATGTCCACATGTTTTTAGAGTGTGAGAACTAAATACTATGTGAGGGTGGCATACTCCACTGCAATTCATAGTAAAGGAAAGCAGATAAAACATCTTCCATGTCAAGTAGAAGACAAATATTTTCTTTTTCTTTTTCTTTTTTTTTTTTTTTGCAGTGCTGGGGATTGAACCCAGGGTCTTGTGCTTGCAAGGCAAGCCCTCTACCAACTGAGCTATATCCCCAGCCTGAAGACAAATAATTTCAATGAACATATACACAGATGCTCAGATACACCTCCACATAGTGAAAATATGAAGAACTCTTTTTTATGGTTCCCTCAATACAAGCCACAGGACCACCATATTGATGCATTTCTAATTATTCTATTCTTTGCATTATTTTTGTAACTAACCTTCCTTAGATTGGTAGCAAACCAAGGGTATCCATTATTTTGGATGCTGCTTCACAGAAGATGCTGGTATAGCCGTGTGTTGGTTAGGATGTTTTTCATATGATGAAGTATCTGTGGGGCTTTGATTTCATAAAGTGAAGCAAGTCGTTGTTATGAAGAGCAATGGAAATGCTTGGGAAATTGACAGAAGGGAAAAGTTAAAGGGAGCAGAAGTGTGTGGATCTGGGGCATTGAGAACCTTGCAGTTTTACTCTGTGCTTCCATCTGGGAGATGTTCATAAAGGCAATTTAATTTCTACAATGTCCCAAGTGTTGAATTCCAGTGTGAACAGCCAGATCATCTTTGCCAAAACAATTCATTCCTCTTTTAATAACAGAATATTCATGTCTTATTCTACTTCTGATCTTGTTGAGGAGGAGGTATTTAAAATTGTAACTCTTTTGCTAATTTTCCAGGCATCTCTGTTCTTGTCCTTTCAGTCTGTCTACTAGTACTTGATATTATTTTTCTCTGCACAGATCCAGTGCCCCACTTGCCAATTCATCTGGTGTTTCAAGTGCCACTCTCCTTGGCATGAAGGTGTTAACTGCAAGGAGTACAAAAAAGGAGACAAATTGTTGCGTCACTGGGCCAGCGAGATTGAGCATGGGCAGAGAAATGCCCAGAAGTGTCCCAAGTGCAAGGTGAGATGACCTTTCAGAAGAAAGGAAAGAACTGTACATCTGTATGTATTTGAACAATATTCACAATATTGAAGTGAGTCATATTTATAATTATCTGAACACAGGTATGGAGAAAGAATATTTGCTGTTTCATTTTAGAAGAGAAATTATATCATGTCTTATACTTAACATTTTATATATAAACAATGTATAATCTTTTATTTGTATTACATTACAAAATTTGAGGAGACCACTTATAAATATTGATTTAAAACATCAAAATCTTTGT
This sequence comes from Glaucomys volans, assembly GCA_020662805.1. Classification (NCBI taxonomy): domain Eukaryota; kingdom Metazoa; phylum Chordata; class Mammalia; order Rodentia; family Sciuridae; genus Glaucomys; species Glaucomys volans. The sequence continues at coordinate 181,037 of JAJEJO010003630.1, forward strand.
GTTCCCTTTAAAATTTAAGAAGGAAAAGCTAGTATGAAAATGATATAAACATATCATTTCTAGCTTGCAACACTACTGTAATCCCTACCCAATTATGCAGGCTTTGAATCCTCAGTCTTTTGCTCTTCTTGCCCTCTGCCATCACTTATCACTTCAGGATTACATTAAATTGATCATTTCATTTCTTTGTACATCTGTTGAGGTAGATACTAATACTCCAAATAAGGACTTAGGGATTTAATTAATCCCACTTCAATTTCCCTCTTATAATCTTGCAAGTAATCAAGAGTTAACAGACATTTGAGCTGAAACCTGGATATTGAAGGTTACCCATGCAAATAGCAAGGGAAGATCCTCCTACAGAGGTCACCAAATAAATCCAGCCAAAGGGGGGGGGGAGAATTTGGAACTTATAAGATAGGGTCTGTTGAAGTTTACAGTTTTTAACTTACTTTAGAAAATTTTATATGTGCATTTATGTATACTCTACCATATGTGGTTTTTAGCTGTTGCAGAATGACTTTTGGATATCATATCAAAATTGAGCCTAATTTTCCTTTAAGAATAATTCTGCAATTCCTTCTTTCCTGGAGACTTAGTACCAGATAAATGAAATTCAAATTATCAGAAATACTTAAAATTTTAATAATTGTGAATCCAATTTGAAGTAGTAAAGTATTTATAAATCCTATTATGGAACTTAATACTAATGTACAGATTTACTCTGCCAAATCCACAAATTGTTTTATGCATATCATAAGTAAAAAATATAGCATGAAATGATGTGTTATATTTTTGGCAGTTAGAAGAAATTTTTAAATAGTTTAGTTGAACCAACTGTGTTAAATGTGATGTATAGAGAAGTGTGAGTTAAAGCTTTGTCTGTTTTCCCTGTAGGAAGCAAATTCATCCAGTTACCACTTTTATTTTAGGTCTGTTTCAGCTCAGTGCATTGATTGTTCATACCCTTGAATTTTACATCCCACTGAAAAACAATTTAAAAGGAGGCCTTACCCCTTTTTTCTTGCCTTTTCAGTTTATTTGAAGCTACTGCTCAGTTTTATACCACAGGCCAGTGGGAATTTGAGTGCTGTTAAGTCGTTCTACTTAGCACTTTGCTCATAAGTATACTTTATATCTCCCTGGAAAACTGTAAAAAACAATTACCAGCCAGCCGGTTCTGGGACTATTCTCTGAATGAACAATACTGCAGCATTATGCCTTAAGGAAATTCTGATTGAACTGAAGTCATACATAAAAACATACACTTATGACTACAATCCCTTGATCTAACATTAAATGGACCCTCGTGTTAAAAGAAAAAGCAACCAAACATGAGGAATTTTCTGAGCACACTAATAACCTGCCACAGTTTTGACAAATATAGATAATCAGTTAAGAGAAAGCCTGCATGCTGGTTCCCTCTTGGAGTAATAGCTCCGTGGTCTGGGCTTTAAAAAGAATTACCTTTTAAATAGATGAAAGGAAAAGAGCCAGGGAATTAATTTATATGACTACATTGTAACTCTGCTTTCTGGTCAAATTCACATCTATAAAATTTATATCTATGTAAGTCTCGTTTTATGATGTGTTTTGAGTGCAAATGTCTTTTTTTTTAAGCACAGTTTCAAAGCTTTTATTTTGTTTATTGTGATCTTTGTTGTTGGACCTTAAACATGAAACATTTCTGTATTTATAATAGAACTTGAGGTATACTTGATGAATTCATGTTTATTTTACATGCTAAGGCTGCCTTTTCATGAACATATCTGTTAAAATTTATAAATATAAAAGATAGTAGGAGTGTGGTAAAACAAAAATTTCACCTGATTCCTTCAGATAGACAAAATAATTGTCATTTGTATTCATATAAATACTTTCAATATTAATCTAATATACATAAAATTTTGTGAGCAACAGATATATAGAGAGAGATACATATATATATCTGTAGATATATTAAGGAGATATATATATCTCTATATATTAAATCCTGCTATGGGTATATTATGTTTTAAATTCAAAATTGTAATAGATTTTGATTTTAAAATAATCATTTTGTTTTATAGAGGTCATAAAACATATGCTGGAAATTTGGGAAAAGAAGGAAAGTATTTCATCCTGCCACTCTGACCTACTCACCATATATCTTTGATTTTTGCCCCATTTGAATTACTTTATAAAGTGTTTTAATTATAACATGCCAGAGTTTGATACATTAGTTTCTTCACTTATCAACCCGAACAGTTCTAAAGAATTTTCAAAAAATTTCTTTTATTAACTGTGTAATATTTGCTTAAATTTTGGATTTGGGTCTGTATATAATGTGTTGATGATAGTTATCTTGAATGTCTCTTTTTTCCATGTTTTGAATCTTTAAAACATGTATAAGGGTAGAATTTTGGGGTTAAAGAATTTCAGTGCTTTTTGTTTTTGGCATGTACTGCCAGTTTGCTTTCTAAAAGGAGTGATACAATTTGTAATTCCATGAGAAAAGTTTTGAGGATTTGTTTCTGTATGAACACTTCTTTAATAATTCTTTTAAATTTAATAATTTTAAAATCCATTGTTCTCACATTTAACATTTTTTTATTTGCTTATGAACTGAATATAAATATTCTTTTAAAATACAATACAAAGTAACATGTTTTGGAGTTTATAGTACAACCTTTTTAAAGTTTTCTATTCATATCTTTTGCCTATTTGTGCAGGCTAAGTTGGGGCATATTTTTTATTATTATGTGAACTATTTATTTGAAATTTTTTCTGGTGTATTTTATTTACATATTTTCCCTATCTTCTACTTTTTTCTTTTTATTCAGGCAATAGTTTTTTATACTTTAGTCCTCATTTCTAGGTTATTCTTTATCTCTGGGTTTTCTTATTTTTTAAAAATTTTTTCAAATTTTTGTTTCATCATATATATAATTCTCTTCCCTTTTGGACACACACACAATTGGATACTAACATCATGCACACAAATACTTTTTAAATATATTTACAAATATTTCATACATATTTTCCTTCTAAACTTAATCATTTATCATTCATATGTTTTATTATAAAGGTCTGTTTCCTTCCTATCTTTTAGCCTGTTGATTTCCAAATATTTTAACTCTTTAATAGGTCTACAGTTTATTTTGGTGATTATTATACATTGAGTACTAAAACTAGTTTTTCCAAATTAGAATCATCTAACTTATTTGTGTTTATTAAAGAATTCTCCTACCAATTGATTTGTAATTTCTCTCTAAACGTTTGTTTGGTTCATTAGAGTCTCTTTTCTTAGCTATCTAATCTTACTGCTACTTTTTCAAGAAAATTCTGTACTTATACTGATGAGTTTTAAATGATTATGCCTTTGTAAAATTGCCCATCCAAGCAGAGTTTGAGTATCTAAAGATTCATTATTTTAATTGGTACTCTCAATAAAGCAATTCTTTTCTCTCCATTACCTCTCCCATAATGAGCTTTTTACCTTTTTCTCAAGTGGAAAGACCAATTTAATACTTGGTATGGTATTATGAAGAAATTGACTTGTGCTAAGAAGTCAAAATTATTATTTATAATTGAATTTTGACAGATGAGTATTAAAAATTTTCCTTACATTTATGATCAAGATACTTATTCCTAAGTGTGGTTGTTTCATACTAAGGTAAACATATACAAATATTTCTGGAAGTTACCTACTTATAAAACATTTTATAAACATTCCGTGTTACTATATTAAGATCAACTTTGTTAGCATTTTTATTTGAATGTCACTGCCTTCTAATGGAGAATTTTCTTTGGTCAATTATGAGACACATTTTTAATCTTAAATTAAAATGATTTTCTATTTTTATAAAAATTTTTTTCTACAGAAAGTTTGTGCTAATAATGAAAGGGTTTCTTTTTTACTTACTTATCAATAAAACTAAATTTACTTATCAATAAAACTAAGTTTGTGATAATTTAATGTTTAAAGTAAATTTAAAGAAAGTAGGGAAATTTTTTAAAATTTGTATTGCATTTGAAATTTTTAAAAAGTTCATCCACTAAAGTGCACTTTCATTATAGTGCTCTTTAAAAAAAAAAAAATTATTCTTTGGGTTTTGGAGATTGAACCCAGGGGCACTTTACCACTGAACTACATCCCCATTCCTTTTTGAGACAGGATCTCACTAAACTGCTGAGGCTTGCCTCAAACTTGCTATTGTCCTGCCTCAGCCTCCTGGGTCACTAGGATTATAGGCGTATGTGCACCACCTGACCCAACCATTATAGTTCTTTAAATGATAAGAGTAATATGCCACTGACTAAATTAAAGAAAAGAAACAAAAAAAAAATTCATGGTTCCCTTTCCAGAAATGGCTACTGCACATTGTTCAGCATACTTTTAAGCAGAAACTTTTAAATGGATATTTAATTTATCAACAAATATGTCTCAGGTAGTAGCACAAACCCATTGGATGTTTCTAATGGCCTGAATAATTTGGATTTTAGAAGAAACATTAGAAAGTCCTAATTCTATTGTCTGATATGATAACCATCATGAAAAATAAAGTAGTTATGAAGCCTTCAAGAATATGGATCAGAATTCTTTAAGAATGGTTAATAAGCCATGCATCTGATCATTCCTCAAAATATTTACTATTAGCTAATTTGTATTGGTTATCTTATAGTTAGTTAGCCAGATATTGACATCTAGCACTACCATGTTTTTCCCTTGTGAAGTTTCAAATTGTTAAAACCCCATTTTTCCAAAGGCCAGACTTCTAATACCTGAGTATATATTTTTAACATATGAACTTTTAAAATGCAGGTGGACACACCTTCAAGCCCTTTTACCTGATTATGTGAGGCAAGCAAGAGTGTAAAGCAAGCAGGAAGTTATAGTCAAGAAACATTAATTATACAAAGGAATCATTATACAAAGGAAGAATTATCAGTTCAAAAATATTTCTGAAGCAAATATTGCAGTATGTTAACATAATTAAATGTGGGTGGTGAGTCCATATGTTGTTATTACATGATGATCTATAATTTTTAAAAATGTTTAAAATAGTTCAATATTAAAAATAAAATCCAACCAGGAAACAGGAGGTCCATAACATCACAGCTTTCCAGAACTGTGTAACTTACAGAAAAACAGCTCTTTTAGGGATTCAGCTGACACACACAGACACACACACACACTTTTTTTCTTCCTTGGTTAAAGGTTAAGTGTTGCACAGAATACTGAGCTTACTAAAGCAAAGTTATGGTTAATATTTCTCAGAACCGTTTACTTTTTTATTAATTTTGGAAATTAAAGGAGAATTCATCAGATTCTCTCCTCCAAATTACCTTCTTTACCAAATTAAAGAAATCCTTATGTAAACATTTATGAAATGTGTTAGAAATATACTCACAACTGACTAGATTACCTGGAGTTGACCACCTTGATTTTCCTCTTCATAAATTATTTAAAACATTTAACAAGACACTGAGTAGAGATCATTAATTCAGAAATTATTCTTTTTTGTTGTTGTGCTGGGAATTGAATCCTGAGGAGCTTTACCACTGAGCCACATCCCAGCCTTTTTTTATTTTTAATTTTGAGACAGGGGTAAGTTATTTAGGGCCTTACTAAATTGCTGAGGCTGGCTTTGAACTCACGATCCTCCCGCCTTAGCTTCCCATGTTGCTGGGATTATAAGCAGGTGCCATCATACCTTGCAAGGAAATGATACATTTTCTTAGGTTAGAATACAAGTAATGTGATTTATGAATTAACAAGCAATTAAGTTATTTATTTTATTCCAGGATCAACACGTTTCCAATTTCTAGGTGACAAGGTAATCACTTTTCTGTTTTTGAAAGAACATCCATGACTGGGTTGTAGTTTAGTGGTAGAGCTCTTACCTAGCATATGAGAGACCCATTAAAAAAAGAAAGAAATGCCAAAATACTGTTAGGGGTTGCTGAATTCTGATAGGCCATCTTTATTCTATGTTTAAAAAAATACCTTTGTCCAGTGATCTTTTTTTGTGGTATTAGCACAGTAATAATAATAACACTGCCCAATACATACTGACATTTACTGTATGTCTGTCTCCATTGTAGTTATTATAGTTTCCTCATCAGATCCTTAGGTGTGATACTAAGGTACTAATTCTAGTGTCCTATCATGATCTTAATCGTTACTTGTCTTTTGATTAAACTTTGAGCTGTCACACAGTAAAAATAACATGACAGCCTCAGTAGTGTGTGCATTACATTTGTAGTCTAATTCTCAAAAGCAAGTTGTAAAGATGAAGTATTTACCACCATTCTTAGACATAGTGCTGGTTTCAGGCAGATTGAGTAACAACCAAGAGGAGGACAAAGGAAAGCAAATTACGTTCATTCACAATTGATTATGAATTTGCAGTTAAGAGAACTTATTTGTCATGATATTTCTCTTCAGATATTTTATGCTCTGAAATCTTGTAATTCAGAGGAAATGATTAATTTTCCTCTGTTCACATAAGGTTAACACAAATGCTACGTCTGTGGTCACTTCTATCTGAGCCATAGCTATGTAGCCTGTGGTTGCTGGGGAAGAGGTTGGCATATCCATGTTTGCTCTTCTAGATATCCCATAGTTCTGTAGTACTTCATTTGCTCCTGCAAAAGTGCAGGGACTGATGGTAGCTTCCAAATAGTGCCCACTCAGGAAATAAAATAGCTTCCCCTGAACCTATTAGCCACTGATTAGCCATTTTTAATTCTGCATATTGCATGAAATGTCTTAGTTTGGAGCAGTGGTTATTACTGCTATTTTCCTGGTGTGCCAAAGGGTAAACCTTAGTCATGAGAATAGCCTGATTGTTTGATGGCAGATATTTCTTGGACATAGACTATATTGCCTCTCATGCCCTATTTTTATGACCAAAAAAAAAAAAATGTTTATTTACTGACATGAGATTTAAATGTATAATGTGACCTCCTGTTACATTTCATTAAAATGTCAGGAAATTCTCCTAGTTTGAATATAATACAGAAATAAGTAAGAATATTGTAATATGGTATATCATTATGTAAATACTTAGGTAACATAACATTAAAAGAAATAATGAAATAATCAGATGTATACATATTTATGAATGTTTATGTACTTATGTGTGCAACATTATGTGTATTTATATTTATACATGTATGTAGTTTGAGTACTAGAACTATGTTTTGGGATGATATATAAAATGGAGTTATGTTCTAAATGCAATCAATCTTTCCTCAATTTATACAGTAATAATATAAGAAAAAAATTCATTGTATTTGAAAACTGTGTAAACATCCTTTTGTGTTTATATGTAAAATGGAGCTAGATTTCTAAGTTTGGATATTTATCAACTGCATTTGAAAATTTTATGGGAAGAGTTCGATTCTTTACTGTGCAGGAGATCCCAAGCATTGCAGGATAACCATAATGCCAGCATCAGCCACATGTATGAGCTAATTATTCTCTAAATGAAAAAAAATAATAATCTGAAACATCTCCAGGGGGTTAAGTGCCCTGTTGAGGGTCCGTTATAGTTGAAGAGGGCTTCTAAGAGGGATGAAGTCCAGTGATCCATGTTCACAGGGGAACATTTGAGTCAAAAGCTCCTTGGATTTTTCTCCTTGGATTCTGATGAGGCCATTTTTGCTAAGGGATCTCAAGCTCTCTTTGATGATGCATTCATTTCATTTCACGTTTTAGGAGTTTCTGTCTCTATCTGTAGAGCAAATTCAACTTAGAATTCAAAACAGGGACACTAGGGTGATTCAGTGGTCTAGCACATGTTTTGCTAGGTTCTAGCACCAAAAAGCAAACACCAACAAAAAAAGAAATTCAAGACAACACAAATTTTGCCAGTGGCATATCATAAAGTTTTAAGGGAACTGGAGGAAAAGGTTTATATCCAAATACCTATGCAACATCTTCACTGGGCTTTAATCAACTTCTTCAATGCAATTATAATATTCTCCCCCAAGTAGTTTTTCCCATAACTCCCCCTCTCAGTAAATAGCCATTTAATCTTCCAGCTGCTTGAGCCGAGAACTTTGTGTCATCCAGCTCTCTTTCATAACTCACTTCCAGTCAATCTATTATCTGATTGAAGTTTATTCAGAGTCTGAACACATCCCAGCACTCCCACTATCAGTAGTCTGAAGCAAGACATTATGTTTCTTTCCAGGATTCTTGCAATAGACTCCTAACTGGTTTCTCACTCTTTGCAATGTTCTGAACCCAGCAGCCAGGAGGCTGTTTGACATGAGACAGATCATATTATCCCTCTGATCCCTCGAGTCAAACTTCGTGGTTCTCATCTTAAAAAGAGCAAATGCTAGTGCTTATGATGACAGTGGACAGGTCATTCACAAGTTTAACCACTCATCCACCCCATCATTCTTCTAGCTACATGTGTACTCATGTGTACTTCACCCTACCAAAGCTACAGTACCTTCTGTGCTATGCTTCAAAAACATCAGGCATCCTCCCTTCTCAGGGTCTCTGCACTTATTCTTCCGTCTGTCTAGACTGTTCTGTCCCCAGGCATCTACACGACGAGCTCGTCCATTTCCCACCTGTCTTTGAGTAATATTCAGCTTCCCAATGAGGCCATATAATTTCAAACCTCTTCCTCTTCTTCAGTAGATAATATGGAGCCAAAATAAAGCATATGCCATATTACTTACCCATAACACTCTATTTCTTATCATTCTTTAAGATAATGGATGTATTTTCAGCCACGAGAGTAGGAATTTCGATTTCTTTTGTTCTCTCAGAGATACTAGAGGTACTTCTAGTGTTTAGAGCACTTGCTGAGCACTAAGTAGATAATTATTTATTTTATTTTATTTATTTATATGTGGTGCTGAGAATCGAACCCTGTGCCTTACACATGCTAGGCTAGTGCTCTACCACTGAGCCACAACCCCAGCCCTAAATAGATAATTATTGAATAAATGAATTTCATTTTTCATTCTTCCTCATATGGCGTTCTAACATGGATCCATTATATGCTCTGTAAGATGTGCACCTTTTTCTCATGGACTCACAGAAAGGAGACATAATTGTTAGACTGACAAAGATTCAGTACTATTTTACTTTAGTAGGGCTTTGCATAAAGTAAGGATGATGACTTTGCTTTTGTCTTATTGGCTTGGGAATGCCTACAAAGCATATAGGTGTGTATGACTAGCACACAGTTGCTGTGTGAGTCTGAAGCCTAGGAGCTACATTCACAGTGGAGATAAAGAAAAGAGGTCCTGTGGAGGGGAGTCAGAGCCAGGTGAATGTGGAAGAGATCACCCAGAGAGCATGTGCAAAGTGATGGGCATGGATGGGATTAAGGTATGGGTGAAGGGCTAGGAACCTAGGGGAGATCAGACAAGAATCTGGAAATACTATGTCACCGAAGCACAAGTCCATCAAAGGTCTGGAAAGAGGTGGTGCATGATTAAATGAATAAGTATTAATTGAGAATATGCTGTGTCTTGGGACCTTTAGCAAAATAGTGAAAAAGATATGCATGATCTGGGCCCCTGTAGATTTTCTTTCACCCATTGATTAAGTGGAATCTATATAAAAATAAAAAACTATATTTGACTTTTATTTTTTAGACTCTGTATGGTCATTTTATTGAACTAAGGTAAACAACTTGAGGAAGACTGGTAGTATTTTTTATATGTACATATGTAAAATGGTTAATCTCTTATTACAGGTTTTGATCTGGCCTATGAAGAATACCATAGGCACAGAAAAGGACTGTTGTGTCTTTTGTGTCTACTACAGTGTGAACTTAATGTCAAACTCTTACTGAGGAAATGTCTGGCATATTCTGATCATTTCATCTCATGATTTTAAGTGTATCAGTAACATTTGGGGTCTAAGTATCCAGATCCTTAAGTAGCCATCCTTACCCAGGTGGCTACTTCCTGTGAGTGTAATAGCAAGTAGTATTTGTGAGGGCTGGGGTGCAGCTCAGTGTCAGGGTCCTTGCCTGGTGTGAGCAAGGCCCTGGTTTCAATCCCTCATTTTAAACACACACACACACACACACACACACAAAAAAAAAAACAAAAAACACTATTTGTGGTTTGTGAATACTCAGTTTAATCTAATGGATTAGGAATACCTAGTCTATTTCCATATTTTAAGTAAAAACGAAATTTTGATGCTCAATTGAAGTCACTTGGGTGATTAGTTTATTTTTGAGTGAGCTAAGCTGGTAAATATTTTGAAGCTATAGCAAAAAAATAAAGACAGCTTCATTGGGGAAGAAAAATGAACCATATGTAAATATATTGAATCTTGTGTTTTAAAACCTTATGTTTCGAAAACAAATATGGCTTTGCCACAGCATGCCATTCAAAGATATACCCAAGGAATTCATTTAGCATGTGAAATTTATTTCCCACTAAGTGTCAGAAGTTCAAAATTGTAACTTGCTTAGAAAAATGTGAAAAGTGGTGTTTTCTGTTGTATACTCACTGGTATCATATCTGTCCATTTCTCCATTGGTATCAAATCGTAAAATATTTATAAATAATCAAGATATATTCAATTCCCAGTAGCACTAAAGAAAGCACTGCGTACTCAGAGCTGGTAAATTTGATACCATTTTCCACCATTAAATCCTTGCCTTCATGTGCGTGAAATATTCAAATTAACCTATAGAGCCATGTGTTCCTGCAGTGTACAAAATTACCGTACACCCTTATCAGAACTTAGTTTTTCAATTCCTGTGCAGTAGGACCAACAATATTTTCATTTCATGCTGTGGTCAGAATATCATATTAGTAATAACAAAAGACTATTAAAAGAGAGACTAGAAACTGCCATCTTTGTCCTTTAAATGAAATAATAAATAGGCCACATAAAGATTTTTGAACTCAATGAAGCAATATTATAAACTGATATAAAATAACAGGACTTCATGTAAATTTTTGAGGCCTATAAACTGTCAGTCACAAGTTTAACTTATAGGAGCAAGTTTCCCATCAGAAAAATTTTAACCATTTTGAAGGAAGAGTGTGGATCCAGAGAGTGGCAAAAACAAACAGAAAAGCTTAGGAAAGTAGATGCATTTGTCTCATAATCTCTACTGTGAAGAAGTTGGTTAGCAAAGAATATTTTGACCCTCTGGTTTCACCTTTAACTTCACAATAAGAGGTTGCTTAGCATAATAAACAGGTACAGATTTGAAAATTTTCTCTACTCACTAGGATTGTCATTTCAGCAAATCACTTTTCTGAGTTTGGATTAAGAATAAGAATGCCAATCTCATGATGCAGTTTAAACTGCTAATCTTTGTACAATGCTTGACCCAAAATGGACTCTAAGCAAATATCAGTCCTCTTCCCTTTATAGGCTCCATGCAACCCTGCTGTTTGGTCAGGAAATCTTATCATTTCCATTTTAAGATCAAATGCAACATGTAGTCAAAAAGTTGAGTATAAGATGTTCAAGGTGCTTAGCAATTATCTTCAGATGTGTTTCTTAGTGCCCCAGTGGTTTAAAGGATCATGAAAGGCTGAAGGGTCCAGCAGAGCTTTGGCCTGGGTTAAACCTGAACGCCATCTGCTGTGCTGAATGGATATGGCCACATAATCATTAATAAACTGGCACAACTGGGAAATTGCTGGTTTACTGGGAAGCTAAAGAGCTTGAACACTGGAGACCCTCAACTGCACAGACCCCATTTTTTGGCCTTATATCTAATTTTCGTTTGTAATTTGTATTCTTTTCTTTAAAGAGGGTCCCTGAAATTAAATAACCCCAGGTCCTGCAAAACCTGTATTCACTACCACTGAACTGTCATATAAAAGAAAAAAATTCAGTATGACTGTAAAGGAATAAAGTGGCCAATAGCAAGAAATGTAGTTTTTGTTTTATTGCCCAAATCATGATTTGTTAGTAATCCTTGAGCACAGATGCTCATTTGCCCTTGACCCCAAACACCTTGCCTGTCTGCAGGTGCACTCTAGTCCAGTGTCAGTCCAAGAAAGAGAGAGAGACCACCTGGCACGGAAGAGGTCTATAGTTTCGTTACCCCAGTGTTTGATTTCTCACATGTTTAGGTGGATAAAGGAGAAAGGGTAGATGAGAACCAACTTTATACTGATCCAACTCAGTATTTTGCTGAGCAATGGGTTTGTTTTATACATGAGAGGAACATCTTTGAAACTGAGGCTCAGGAGAAGCGAAGTGACTTCAATTTAGGTAGCTAGATGAGCTGGAACTGACACAGTCCACTTGAAGTCAAAGTTCAGGTTCTTTCCCCCTCGCTGTGGGGCTGAGACTTACCTGCCCAGGATCACTGGAGAGAGTGGACATTTAACCTACAATTCAACACACAATTCTGGATACCTGAGGTCCTGCCGGCCACTCAGCAGATTTTCTTTTGTGGTTCGTTCATTTGTCCATGTGTCCAGTGCTTGCCTGTAATAGGCTGCCCTCTGCTTAATTATTACTTCTTAAGTTCTGTCAGAATCATCGGTAGGTAGATTAGTATACGATAAACGAATAGATAAATTCACGTGTGTGTATTTTTTTGATGAAAATTTTATCATTAATATCTTGTTATTTTACAGTTTCATGAGTCCTTTGTAACTTCTTTTAAATTGTAGTTTAATCACAAAGCAAATGCTGCGTATAATATAGAGATAACACTTCCAAAAATTTTATGGTCACACCTATAAAATAAGGTTATGTTTTGAAATGAAAAATCGTCTTCCTCTCTCAGCTCTTTCTCTTTTCAGAGATCTCTTTTTCCTGAGTGATTTTATCCCATCATCACTGACCAGCTTTTTAAAATTGTGGTTCTAACTACATTTCTGCCAGTTCAGAGAACTGCTCCATGTATTTATTAGGGCAAGGAGAGCATAATTCAAAATGAAATGCATCTTTTCGTAGATTGTGACCAAAGCTTCACTGACAGGAGCCAGACAACTCCTGGAGGGTTTGACTGTGGTGTGAATGGTGAAGTTCCCAATTGCATTAAAACGTTCACTTACACACAAATCCCAAAACAGTGTCATGAATGTAAGCTGAAGGTAGTAAAAAATGTTAATGGGAACATTTGAAATGAAACTTCTAAGCAAAGGGGTTTCGTGTGTGGTGTATTTCATTACATATAATGGACTGAGAACCAAGTGCCCTCATTGCAAATATATATTAATGAGTGAAGATGGCCCTTGAATGCAGTAAGTGCCTACTCCATGGTGAAATTGGAACACTTTTCAGGTGATCCCATTTTGCTCATGAGAGTTGGCAGTATAATAAAAGTATATATCTTGTGATGAAATATTGTTATATGTTTAAAGTTTTTTTTCATGATTGTTCTCCCAACAGGAAAAGCATGTACATATTTGAATGAAAGATAGTTCCAGTTTATACAGAGGGTTCATGAGGACTCAGAGTTGAGTGTCCAGTTGTCCCTCAAAGAGCAATATCTTGATTATAACATGACCTCAGTACTTAAGGCAGTGACACACATTGAGTGTAGGGACTGTCCAAAAATAATGTCCTGTTACATTATGGGTGAAACTGTGGCTTCACCCAGCTTGACACAACAGTAGGGGAAGGTGTTAGTTGCACAGAAGGCATTTCACAGTCCTTAAAACACATATTTACAAATAATATTAGATACTAAACAGGCATTGCGTATACGTGTGTGTTTGCTGTCATTTCTTTCAGCAAAGAGACATTTCTGCTCCTGGATATTTATTAAAAAAGTTTTACATAGTCACTTCTTTTAAGGAAAACTCTGCCATCTCTTCTTATTCCCCCAAGTCACCTTGTTCTTGCTGATCATAAAATAAAAGATAAAAATACTTTCACAGCATTTTAAATTTTCTCCTGCCATTGAGTTAGCCTGGAAAGACAAATGAATCTTATGTAGGAAGTGTTTACGTATATATGATCAAAACAATTTAAATACCTAAAAAGTTCTTGAGTTTTACATACATGAAAGTATTTGGTAAAAATATCATCTTGGAAATTGAATGCCTCGGAAATGCCACGTGACACTTCCATTTTGATAATACTTCCTGAATTGTTCCAATAAAAGTTGCCAGATTTTACTTTTTAAAAACTTTAAGAACCTTTTCTTCTCTGTGCCTCTTTCTCTGATACAGATCCACATCCAAAGAACTGAAGGATGTGACCACATGACCTGTTCACAGTGTAACACTAATTTTTGTTATCGATGTGGGGAGAGATACCGCCAGCTTCGGTTTTTTGGAGACCACACATCAAACCTCAGTATATTTGGATGCAAATATCGCTACCTCCCAGAGAGACCTCATTTAAGGAGATTAGTGAGAGGGTCAGTCTGTGGTGAGTATCTGACAAGCTATGGACTCTTCCCTGGGAATGAAATTGTGATAGTAGAACTTGGAATATCCATGATAATTCTGAGCACTTGCTGTGTGCTAGGTGGGGCTTTACCCCAAAGCATGAGAATATTCTCTCTCCTTTTGTGAACAAAATTGAAAATAGCTTGGTGCAGTGGCACCTACATATAGTCCCAGCTACTCAGGAGGCTGAAGCCGGAGGATTTTTTGAGCCTAGGTATTGGAGGCCATTCTGGGCAACATAGCAAGACTTTGTCTCAAAACAAAATTCTGAAATTGAAAGCTTTAATTTGTTAACAGGACACTAGTTATTTGAGTAAGCAGATTTTATTTGTGAAACAAATTATTGATTACATGGCAGAAATCTGAAGTGATTAACCTTTTAAATTTCTGAAGCCCTAGTGTAAGTCACTTGATCAGAGGGACAATATCTGGCAACATTTCTTACACACATCCTCCTTTCATTGATGAAGTACATGCAGCATGGTACAGCATGGAACAAGGTCTGGAAAGTTGGAAAGAAACATACACATGTTTCAGAGCCCTATAATGGAATTCTATTATATCTACATAATTGATGTCATTGTGTATATTTTCTAATCATATTCATAATTAACAGCCATTAGTTAATGGAATGAGTTTCAAAAATCCTCGTTATGTCCAGACCCAAGTTTAATTGCCCAAGTATAAATGCTCTTGTAGGTTGACTTTTTACCCCTTCTTCCTCAATAACACACAGCCTCACACATGCATACCCATAAACTGATACCTGTTTGTAATCAAATCACCCTGGCCTAATGCCACCACCTCTGAATGATAGTGTTCCTGTGACCCAATATGTCTTCCTTAGCTCCCTGCACCTCTGTAATGTATCCATTGTGAGATTTCTTCCTCTCTTTTCACCGTGTTGTGCTGCAATATTTCTGGCAGTCTTCTCGTTTATATTAAGTACTTTTCAGCATCTTCTACACTTAGCCTTTTCTACCTCGTTTTGCCTAGTTACTTCGTGAAAATCCCTCTGTAACTCTTCATAGCCACTTCACTAGTGTGTGACCCTACCCCCGCCCCCAATCTGGAATCATGATGACTGATTAGAACAAACCTTGTGCTAATGATAGATTTCTGTCAGGTAAAAGAACATATACTTTAAATGCACTCTAACATGGAAACATCTAGAATACTACCTGATCACTACAAAATATGCTAAATTTTAATTAAATGTAATTTTCCAGAGCTGACAATATCTAGGAACCAAGACTGGTTTTAATCGTTTTCAGTGTTTCCTATATGTTTGTTTTCTTGTTTGGTTAACATTATGCTTATATTGGCTATATTTTCTGATTAGTCATATGGCCTTTTGAGATAGATAGGGAGGCTAACCCCTATTTATAATGAATACTATGAGAAAAATAGCTGCAAATTAAGTATTGAGCTATACCCTATTTGTAAGTCTAAAGATTCAGAAAGTAGCCCCCAAATACAAAACCTTTGTATTTTCTGCCTGGTTAGGTCTTCTCTATCCTATTTCAGTGCCATTTTAGATTTTATTGTTGTAAGATGTTCCCTTCCATTCTTTATTTTAAATAATATTTGCTTTGGCCAGTCATTTTTTCTTTCCTTTTTCTTTTTCTCTTTAGACATTCTTAATGAAGTTATTTTGTGTCCTATCTGTCCAGTAATTCTCAGGATATATCTCTTTGGGCCTTCTCCAGAGTTGCCTGAATGCCCCTAGAATCCTCTTCTCTGGTCAAAAATTGGGCCCTGTGAAATGGACAGTGAGCAGAGAACCCCATAGACATTGTCAGCAAGAAAACTTTTTCTCCGTACCTTTTCTATTTTCTTGTTCAAATTTTTGTGGTCAGATTTCTGTAAATGGTTTTCTGTTGGGTCTTCTATTTGTGTGTGTGCACATGTGTGCTCACACACATGTGTGTACATGCAGCCAAGTCAAAATACACCTGACAAAATAGGAACCAGCTGGCTTAAGATCAGCTCTCCCTCCCACATGTATTTTCCCACCCCAGCACAATGGCCTCCAACTGCTATTGACTATTACTCCCCTGGAGGAGTCCTCACCTCTCTCATCCCCATGAAAGCAGGAAAAGGGATTCCCTTGTAACTCAAATTCACTTATTCCCTTCCCTTTAAGAGAGAAGATGAATTATAGATCAACCCTTCCAGCCACTGTCCTTGTGTAATGTTACCCAGTTCGGTCCATCAGCCTTGGGTACAGCCTCCACAGGTTCTCGGTCAGAGGCTGGGGAAGGGTATGCATCACTCCCCCAGCTGGAGAATGGGAAATGTGGTCTTCCTTCCACATAACCATTTGCCTATTGGTGAGAGGTTCTGTTAGCAAGAGACGGGATGATGAGCAGCCCCTGACATAGGGCACCACCTCCAAGGTAGGGCATAGGCAGATAATTCCATGAATCGTCCTGGAAATGAAAGTGCTTGAGGAAACATCTTAAATCCTTGTAATGTTTCACACAAAAATTTGAAGGTTTTAAGTAAATTATATAATTTTTAAAAAGCAGTGTTGAACTGATTTCTAGATGACAATTAATATGAACAAAAGCAATGGGGCCCCCTTCAAAAATAAAAACCCAAGTTTTTAAAAAAGACAATGGAGAATGGATCCAGGGGAGAGGATGTGAGGGTAGAAAGACAGTGGAATGACTCAGACATTGTTATCCTATGCATATATGATTACATGACCAGTGTAATTCTACATCATGTCCAACCAGAAGAATGAGAAGTTATACTACACTTATATATGATGTGTCAAAATGCATTCTACTGTCATGTATAACTAATTAGAACAAATTTTTAAAAAGAAAAAAAAATCATGGTTAGACATTTCATTAATTTTAATTAGATATTAAAACTATCTTTTTAAATGGAATATTAAAAAACTATTTCATATACATCTGGTCATCTGGTTCCACAGACCATTTCTAAAACATAGGAGTTAATTTTTTTCAGTCAATTTTCCAACCAATGGCTGCATCCTCTTTCTCTTTTTGTATGTAATTGGTGATTAAAATGAAAAAATTACTGTTCTTTGTTTATAGGATGCTGTTACTGTTTCATTCTTAAACAACTGCGTGGTTTTGCAGACTTTCCTTCTTCCACTTCTTCCGCTGCATTTGGGTTGTGCAGCTGTACAACTGTGCCACGTGCCCTAAGGCATGTGCTTTGCAATTAGCAGATACTGTTTTCTGGCCTCTTTTGTGTGTGCTAGTTTCTTTCAAAGTCAGTGGGATTCCCATCCAGGATTCTGGGCTGTGTTTACATATGACTGTAGTGATCATTACCACTGATAAATTATTCATCATTATAGGAGAAAATGCTGGCTGATGCTGCCAAGTACAGTACCTTTTTATTTTATAAGTGCTTCCTTTTTAAATGTTCAAAAATGATTTACTTGAATTATTACCAACATAATTTTTATGGGAATTTTCCCTTACAGGAATCTTGTAACATCCCTTTTGTCATTCATTCTACTAGGTGGTCATATTATTAATTTTCTTTGGACTCAGGAAGTAAATAAACCACATATATATATATATGTGTATATATATATATGGTCTTAGGTGGAATTTCTCTGTAGTCCCTACCAACTCTCCATTTGTGAGATAACTGGATTTTCTCATACCAATTCAGAATGTGTCACTCCTTTCTTAATCGGGCAGCATCTTGAAAATGGAAAATATCTAAAGGAAAATACAAAGATGGGTGGTCTTGGAAGTATAAAGTGACCCAGCTGATTTAGATTTGTTTTTGTTGTTTTTATGATGGATAAATGATTTCTGGGATGTTTGACACATGTTGCTCAGGACATCAGTGATGAACTTATTTGTGTATAACTGTTCTATACTTGATATATATCTCAGGGAAATATGGTCCTAATTGTAATCAGATTTTTTAAAAAATAACCTGCACTGGGGTAGTTAAAAGCATTGCTAGAAGTGTTTGGTAAATTAGCTTTGAGATGCTAAATTATTTGCCTTTTGTTTTCCAGCTGGAAAATTATTCATTGCACCTCTAATCCTGGTTTTGGGATTAGCACTAGGGGCCATAGCAGTTGTAATCGGTAAGAAACACTTAACATGTTTGAGATGAGAATTTTCAGATGGCCACAGAGACAAAAGGAGTATAAATATGATAATGTGAATCAACTGTAAAGTGACCATGATTTCTGTTCCATGCCTATTTTAGACAGCTATTCAGTATGTCACTCGTAAGTTCAGAGGAGCATGTTTCCTATAGGACATATTTGTGGGACAGTTTTTCAGCCTCTGAACACTTGTTTTCATGTATCTTATAAAGCATTATTGCTTCCTCTTAATGCTAAGGATATAATTGTGTCTTAGTGAAAGAGTCAAGTGAACTAGTCTCAAAATTTTCCAATTCTGATTTCAGGTTGGAGCATTAAAGACAAAAGGCTTTGGTGTTGGGTGGGTGTTTTGTTTGGTCTAGTAAAAGATGCCTAAGTTAAAAAAGATGCCTTCCATGTATTTAGGAGCATATCAACATCTTCTTGAGCATAGGCAAATAGCAAACCTGTTGATGATTCATATAGTTTCATCATACAAGTATATTAAAATACGTACTTTAAACCAGTAGTTTTCAGATTTTACCATGCCTTAAAATAACCAGAAGGACTAGCTTAAACAGATTGATGGTTTCTACCTGCAATTTCTGACTGAGTATGGAGGCAGAGCCCATGGATTTGTTTTTTCTAAAATGCTCCTAAGTGATATTGATGCTTCTGGTCCAAGGACCACACTTTGAGAACCATTGCTTTATAAAAGGTTAAACTAAACACTGTGAATAAAGGCTGCTTTAGTAATTGTTCCATATTGTAGATGGAATTTTTTTCATTTTCGTTAAATAAAATGATTTTTCATACATGAATTTTTATTTAGCAAGTAATACGTACGCTGGACAGATAGAATCTGACATTTAAATTACTGCAATAAGTCAGGACTTACTATCTTCATTTTACACTTGAGAAATTAAGGCTGAGTGGGACCTTATTAGTTCTAAAACTGGGAGTCACATCTGACATTTGGCTCCACAATGTGCTCTTAAGTAAGATGCTGTACTACTTGAAACTGAAACGTGACTGTCATAGTGTACAAATGATATGACTGTGGACAATAAAACTTTAAACCTAAGGTTTGATATTTTGGTAGAAAGCATTGTTCCATAGTGAAACTGCAACATTGAGAATGTTAAAAGGCAGAAAGAGCTAAGGAGAAATAATAAAGACTTAAGTAATAATAACCATAATTCATAGCATAGGTATCTTCCTCTTTCCATGTACATGTATTGCTAAAAAAAGTGACTGTTTATAAAGAGTATGCAAATAAATGAAAGTGGAAATTTTCAAATAAACCAAAATGTGTCTTCCCCTAATTGCCTTTATTTTTTTTTTTTTTAATCCCTAGGTTTATTTGTATTTCCTATCTATTGCCTTTGTAAGAAACAGAGAAAGCGATCACGGACAGGTATGCATTGGTAAAATGCAGGTGATCTCACCCAACTAAGCTGGTCCCAGGAGGAGCTGTGCAGGATGGCACACCGTCTGTGAGTTCTACCATGAAAACACTGCAAGGAACCTTCTGCGTCTTGTCTCCCCATGGCTCTCTGCAAGCCACAATGCCTCTGGCTACCGGTGCACTCCCAATATGGTATCCTGTCCTTTCCCTAAACAAATTGCTGCTTTAAAAAAAAAATGGTCACTTTCATAAACTATAAACATCTGTATCATATCTCTGACCTTTGTGTTTCTTGGAAGAAAATATTTTAACTAAGAACGGGTTATCCTCAGAATTGTTCTGAGGGTGCCTCTTGTGAGCATTGCTTGGACTGTCTTTGAACCCTGAACCTCTCTCCAGACTCTCTGTGGGACTTGGTGTGAATAGCTAACTAAGGTCCTGTCTGTCCCAATAAGCAAGGTCACTTTTCAGAAGATACAAGTTCACTGAAGGCACCTGTTTTCATCTGTGACTCTAGCAGTGTAATTCCTTTATCTTTCAGATACTGTAACTGCTAAAAATCTCAGTGCCCAAAAGGGAAATAATGAAACTAAATTACTGAGAAGAATCATGAGTTAATGAAGTGTACATGTGTAGAGGTGTGAATGTGTATATATAAATATATGTTAAAACTTGGCCCAGTAACCTTGTGCGTATCTATTTCCATGCCTCTACACTATTTTTCCACATTTTCATAGACCTGTTTAGAGATGGTAGTTCTTTTGTGGGCATAATTTGCTAATGTACTGAATTAAAGTCAATGTAGACAACAGGCTATTTCGATGTTGACCCTTTCTATTTCTTGCTCTCTCTTTCTGTCACACACAGAAATTTGTGCAATGGTCACCCCAAAGTGTATTGGGCTTTGTCAACTGACAAAACTGATAGATTGCTTTTAGGAAGTTCTTAAGACCCATGTACTCAGTCTTTTTGATTTCTTCCTTTACTGCACACGTGCTTTGTTCTGTGGATAAATCCTTCACATGAAAGTATTTAACCTGAAAAACAAGTTTGTTGTAAGAGAATTGTTTGTCTTTAAACAAAATCCTTATTTCACTAATTTTTTAATTGCCAACTTGTAATTATAGATTATTTGGGTTCAAGATGTTAAATTATTTAATCTCCACTGTCTTCTCTTCCTATTTGTTTTTCTTTGTCCCCAAGTTTTTCATGAAACCATACTAGTTTTGAAGGATTTCTCTTGTTTACTGCTCAAATGCATACTGATTTGTTGGCCTCTTCTTACAGAGGTCTTACTTGAAAACAAAACTGTTGTGTTCAGATGTTCATCTAAAATATCAACTATTTTTGGAGAAGGAAACGACAAAATGAAGAAAGTGTTTTCAGGAAGTTTTTCCCAGAGGAGAAATCTTTGAAAATTAGAGAAGGACAATTAACTATTATATTCCTCTGTTTCCATCACAAATGTTCAACAATAGGAAGGAGGAAAAAACTTCTAAGAAGCCTAACATTTTCACTTGTCTCCAAATTCTCAAAATTAGCTACCTGCCATGGATGTAGCATTTATTGTCAGCAAACTTGTCTGACTCGAAATAGATTATATGATAAAAACATGCATTCACATAGATAGTTGGTCTTTGTTGGGCTCCAGAGTGTAAGACATTCTACCATTTTTGTTTAACTGCATGGGTGACAGGACAGAGTGCTTGCATTCTTTCTGAATAATTCAGAATGGTTGTCGAGTTTTTGGACTCATCTATTTCCAGTTAAAGGAAGTTGTGACATTTGTGATTCTGGAGTAGTGTATTCTAAAGCATGAAATGAGACAAGAAAAAGTGATGCTCTGATTTCACAAATTTATCTGTCCATTCACCCATTCATCCATTTGACAGGTATTTATTGAGTACCTGTTTCAGGTGCTCTAATATTAGTTGGGGAGAAGGAGGATCTCTAGCCCAAATGCATGGCTCTGACATAAAAGTGCTTAAGTTTTTTTTTTTTTTAATTCATCTTTCCTGGTCTTTGGCATCAGTTTGGCAATGTGTAAATATGATGAATACTATATCTAGAGGATCTGTATATGTATGATATATATACACATGTATGTGTATATATATCATATATATGAATACATATGCCATACACATATGTACCAACTAGCTGAAAAATATATTCTCTGGTCATAGATCATCTATTTTCTTAGGTCATTGTGTCTGTTGTCTTTGGCTTACTCAGGGATTTTTATTCCTTTCTTTAAGTAACTTATCTTTTGAGGTATTTTCGTATGATTTGGAAAACTTTCCAATATGCCAGTTACAAAGTAGCATCTGTTACCAGTTAAGGCTCTTTCTTCCTTGCTTGACATAGTGTGCACTGTAGTGCACAGGATTTCATTTTTCTCTTGTGTAGATTTTTACAATACATGAATGCATTTTTCTCTTTAAAAGTTGATACATATTAGGCTTTTCCCTGCTGGCAACATAAAGTAATTATTTGTGATTTTTTTTTTTTTTACTAAATTTCAAAGTCTTACAAAGAAAGAAGAAAATAAAAAGGATTCTTTATAAGTCAGTGCCAACTTTGAAGGTAAAACAGTAGTAATCACTATGATAAAATTCTGAAAACTACTTTAAAAAAGAAGTGTGCACATTAAATAAATATCTTTCTATCAAAAGCTGGACATTTTTTATATGTTTTTATTATAAATTTAATATATGCTCCTTTAAAAGCCAGATCATATAGAATTATAAAACACAAATTCCTTTGTTTACCCCGTCCTTATTTACTAGGGGTAACTACTGTTAATGTTTTGGTATATGTTCTTCCAGACACTTTCTACAAATTTACAAATAACCATGTGGGGAGGGGTGTATGAGTGTGTGTGTGTGTGTGTGTGTGTGTGTGTGTGTGTATGCATGTGCATGCATGCATTTTACATAAATAGAATAATAATATTATTCCTTTGCTGTGACTTTTCCATTTTATGATATATTGATAGACACCTTTCCATAAGAGTTTATATATATATATGTATACATATATTTACCTCATTCTTTTATAAATTACTACACAATCCATTGTGGGGCTATACTTTAGTTGAATTAGTTTCCTATTGAATGGACATCAATATTGTTTTTACTTCCCTGTTACAAAGTGTCAGTGAAGATCCTTTTGCATATATTTTTGTCATCTTGCATGAACATTTCCATAGTTTTGAAATTTTATTTTTACAGGATATTTGCAATAAAAATTTTAATGCATTTTTAGGAAATGAGAAGTGATGTATTTGAGACTTTTTTTGAGTAAAAGAAGTATCAACCAAGAGTGTAGAATTTAAAAAAAAATATATTATGAAGGATAATTTCTTCCCTGCTTGATTAGCTAAATAAATGTCATGCCAAAACTTATAAAAGAAAATTAATCTTTTTCCAATAATAATAAATGTGATGAGCTGTCTGTTAGATAACATGAGAAAGATTTTTGAATTACCCCATTTAAACTTGAGAGATTTACATGAAATATTCTAACCAAATTGATGATGTTTGTCACATTTTTTAAACACTATCCATGTTCATGCATGTGACTCCACAGAGGAATTTAATTATGCCATGGGAAAATTTGAAAACAACATGTCAATAGTTACAAACACCCACTATAATCCATAGAAAAATAATTTCATTATGTAAGGTTTGGTGGAATGACTGTAAATTATGGAATAGCATGGAACACACACTTTACAATGAATCACAACAGTTCCCTAGGGAGTTCTCTATTGGGGTAGGAAGAGGAAAGAGGCCAAACCCATGGCACAAGCAACCTATTGCCACCACCTTGATTTAGTGATAGGTGCTATTGTATCCTAAGACTAGAACAGACAGGAAAACAATACAAGGTAATTAAACACCAGTCTGGTTACAACATGATATCTTCAATTATACTTTCTCTGCTGTGGGATCAAGATTCAGTGGTGCCTATCAGGAAATCCCTTGCTCTGTGACACCATCTCTTGAGCCTTCAGGCCCTCTGTGACTCTGTTTTTCAATTTCACCACCCAAATATGGCTCCCATAAAATACGTGTAAACTGCTACAGTCTTTTCTAGTTCCTATCCCTTTCCCATCCTCATTTTTCTCCACACCTCTGCTATTCCAACTACTCCTCTTTGCCAAAAGAAAAGAGGAAAGACAGAAGAGGTGAGAAGTTCTCTGACCTGTGCAGAGCATCAGGATTCCTCACCAACCTTTGTCAGATTGGATTGCATTGCCAAGACATCCCACGTTAAATGAATTCTCCCTTGTTAAACAAATGCAACTGTTTTTAACATTACACTTTTATGCTGCCTGTTAAATTTAGACTTATAAAAAATGTAGTGGCCTAAATAACATTAGTTGACGTACTATTAAGTACAAAAAAAAGATAAAATTCACATCAAAAGCCATTGTAGATTTTGTAAGCATACACATAGGCCTTAATGTGAATCTTTGCAATGGTTCATATGTTTATCCAACCATATTTCCCAACTGTGAAAATAATTTTTCCTGTGGTCAGTTTTATCGTTTTGTGTTAATTTGTTATAAATATAGCCTTAAAATCCCATAATGCACTTTGAAATACTTGTGCCATTTAAATAACTTACTGACAAAGTTAAAGCAACTAATACAGAAGTTTCAATGAATAGAGTAGAATATCAATGGCATTTCCTTAAATTTGTGGAGAATCAGAAGCTAAACATTAAAAACAAATTAAAAAAATAAAACCTGAAAAAAAGTAGCAGTTTCTTTATAATAATTCTGGAAATTTTCAACAGTTCTACTATGTTTAGAGCTCAAAGACATGGGATAATATTTAATAAATGTTGCCTAATTACCAAGTTGTAATGTTTGTTTAAAATGTTAAGTAAATTTTTACTGAAGTTTTTAAATGTATGTGCATAGTTCATGTATTCTCTGAACAAAGTTTCCCTGACTAGAAACATGTTAGATCCAAACAATTTGAGCATATTTTGTTTTTCAAAATCATTACAATTTAATTATGACATTTTTCTCCTATTATGGAAACCAGGTTCTAAAATCACATCATACACACACACACACACAACACACACACACCACATAAACACACACAGTTATTACTTAAGGAATGTTTAAATTGTGAAATGTTACTCTTTGAATGCAAATCAATGAAAATAATCTTTAAGTGGAAAATTCAGTTGAACCCTGGTGTTGAGGCTAGAACTAATACTCATTTCACAGCCAAGTATTGTCTAGAGCCTCTATTGTGTATCACAGTTGTGAGGTCCAAAGTTTAGTTGACTTTATCCAGATCCAATAAACAGTCACAGTAGTACGAGACTATTGTAATTGTCTCTTTGGAGCTAATATTTTCAGCTAATTAGCCGAAGCCTGAATATATCACCTACCTTACAGACCCCTATACATATTGCCAATTATAGAAGCATGTAATTATGCATACTAGAAATGATATTTTTTTTACTTTTGGCTAAAGAAGTGACTTTAAGAGTAACAATATGTTCTTAAATTTTAAAATATGGTCAATTACTTTTTAAAAATACATAAGACATTGTCACTACCCCCTACTTTAGCCATTTCCTTATGCCCTACCAAGAGGGCTTTCATTAGCTACATTTAACTCTCACACATCACTTAGATTATGCAGGCTCATTACCATAGAAAATATATCTTTGTTTTCAATCCCATGACTCATTTCTGTCACTATGTTCCATCATGATAAATTACATGACTCTCTTACCTGACTGTGCAGTGATACCCATGTATTTCAAACATTACCTATCTTCTTTTAGATTTCCTGATTAATCTCGCTTTTTGCCTCAGCAATTACCTTCCCATGTTGGCCAAGTATGGAATAAATTGTCTCACCTCTGACCTGCTTTCACTCTAATGAAAGGAAATTCAACTCTGAAAGGACTCTACAATTTAACTCTGGTAATGAGCATAATTTATATTGCTTTATTTTATCTATAAATTGAAATATATCCAAGAGTGCTTGGGACACCTTTCCCTCCTCTTGATGAAGTTGAAGAACTTCCACCTAGCTCTGTGCCAAAAAATAAATCAAATGAATGAGAGGATGGTAGTTGGACCAGAAAGCTTAATAATACTCTAGAACCAAGCCTCAAAACTTGTTTCACATTATCACAAGATCAGCATTGTCTTTGCATATTAGTTAGGTAGAAAGATGTGCAGACATTCATCCAGTCTGAACCCAATTCATTTATCCTTTATCCCAAATAGGTTATGGTTATGGTGATGGCTGTTGGTCCTTGTTTCAGGCAAAGGGCCTCCAGCTTGTACTTGTGGATTTATATAGTGCAGCATTTGTATATAAGATTCAAATATGGATTCATACTCTATTATTAGACTTTTGATACTCAGAAATAGATGGCCTTGAATGAATGGTTTAGTAACAATTTGTCATTGCCAGTGTTCAACTTTTTCATTGATATGATCTAGACATAAGCCATACTCAAGCCATATTTCATACAGTTTTAGTACATAACAGAAATTCAAAGGGAGAGTTGAAGTTAGTTGTAAATGACCACAGAAATTATGGAAACAAGGTCACTTTAGGTTCTTCCTTGTAGCTGACAAATGTGCTCTCAGTCATCAGTTCTCTGCAAATTTGTGAGATGCTCCTCTCATGCCCCAGCTGGGGAAATTTTGTCAAAATAATCCAGTCAAATATTTTTTAAAAACAGTTACCATCTTATTTCCTCTATATCCAAATATATTTTATTTCAAGAAAATAGTGTCTAAGTACCTCACATACATAATCTAAATTTTTTCAGTGTATAGATTAGCATGTTTTATGTTTCTTTCTAAATAAATTTTTGATCAAGTGTCATGATTTTTTACCAGCTGACTACACATCTTTTTTCTAAAGCCCCCCCTTTTCTTTTTGAAATTCCTTATTCCATTTTTTAAAAGCTCCCCTCAATAATGTACTTAACAATTTGATCGTTTTCATCATAATTAAAGTTCTATAGATAATATTTTAAAAAATAGACCAACCTTATATTTCATATGAAACTTAGTAATTGGTTTATATATGTATATATATTACCCTTTACCTTATTAAGGATGATCTGTTACAAATTTTTAATATGAAAATTGACAATCTTGTTGCTTCAAAAAGAAGTTATTAACATCGTAGTTAATAGTTTCACAAGGCCACAGAAATAATTTTGTGTAGAAAGAACACAAAAACTGCAGCATTAAAATGTTATGTTAACATTATTTATTAAAAAGTCATGAAAATTATTTTGTTTCTATTTTAAACACATTTTTATGAAACAAATATATCCATATCTATTAAGATTATTCATATCAAAATCTATTAAGGACAATTAAATTATTCACATTTTCCTTTTTTCATAAAAAGTATAAAATGCTAAAAAGAATCATTTGGGTTTTTAATCTGTTATTTCTGTATATTCAGAAATTGAAGTTCTAAGAAATAATTTTCATCTATTTAAATATCAGAATATTTTCCATTTTAGTTATATTCTCATTAACAGTAGCAAATGAAATTTCTTAATTTTAAGATGAGTGACTTCCACTAGTAGCTTGTACCAGATTTAATCCATTTCATTATATTGCTTAAGTTTTCTTCAAGATTTGTAGCCATTTTTCTAAAAATATTTTTATGTTTAAAATGAGCCTGATTGAAAAAAAATGTTCTTAAATTTTTATTTTTCAATTGTTTCTGCTTTTCATTAGTTCGTACTAAGTTTGGTATTCATAAAATTATTTGGAAAAATTTTTAATGTATTTTAGGAAAAAGGCAGGTAAAAATAGAATAAGAAAATGGACAATATTCTTATGTAGAGTACTTGAAAAGAAATTGGAAAGGAGAAAGCAAATTCTGCTGAGCTAAAATAGTTGGAAAGTAAGAAATATTTTAAAAGACTGAATTTTTTACATTGCTAGAGCAATCAACTTCTTATTTCCAAATGATTATTTTGTGTGGTTGGTTCCATTAATTTTGCATAGTGTCTAATTTTCTCACCACTTTAGTGTGTCTGCATCAATTAACTGAAAAGAAAGGAGGAAACTGGTGAAGAAAAGCCAGGGAAACTGGGCTTATTCCCTTTTTCTGATAGCACTAATGTATAGTCCCTTTAATCTTCCATATGGTGCTTTGTGTGATGAGTATATAACATTTATATATGTTATTAGTGCCTTATTTTTTTCACTTGACTTTATTTCTTATCTAAAGAGCCATATATATTTTTTGTGAGTGTTCTTTGGTCCCTCTATTTAAAAAGTGCTAATGAGTTAGTATATCTTTAGAGATGTATATAGCCTGTATTTGCTATCATAATCTATTGTATTATCTCTGGAACACCAAGTTAGCCAGTGCATTTTTCTTAAACTCATTGATCATTTTTAAAATAAAGAATGAAATGAATATGAAGTACCAGAAATTCAAGCCATTAAAATTGAAATGTATTTTAAAACCACAGAAAAAGAATACAGATTAAGTTTAAAACAGCAATTGGAATGACTATCAGATAAATCTATAGCTCAAACAAGGACAAAAAGCATTAAAAATAAAACTTAAATATAGACACTTCAGGAATTTGATCATTTCTTTACGACTTGTCTTCAGAGATATTTTATCAGTAATAAATTTTCATACAGATGTTGGATAACCGTGGTAATCGCAAATTCATGTTGCTGTTCATTCACTGTGGGCTTTATCAACATCAAGCTATTATGTGTAACATTATTTTGCTCTTCTTGTTCTGTGTCTTTTGTTTTGCTTTGTACAGAATGCTGGTTTTGTTGTATTCTTTATGTACCATAGTATGTAATTCAGCTTTTCCTGATGAATGTATGATGAATGACTAAAATAAACCATGTGTTTAGAAAAGACAAAGACACAGGTTGTATATGCAAATATGTGTAAATATTTGACAAAGGAAAAATAGAAAAGAATCTTCCTATCCAACAGATAAGTCCTGCTGGACAGGACCTGGAAATTAGCAGATTTTTTTTTTTTTTAAGCAGTGAAATTTAAAAATCTATTACCTCAAGAATTTTCAGTGGATGTGTCAGTGTACTGCTCCTTCTCTATAAGTACTATCTCACTTGCTGCTGGTGGTAAAAGCAACCCAAGTGTCAGATCACATAAATTTTAGGGACAAGTCTTTGAAAAGATGAATACCTTGTGATATTGTGGAGTCTAATTATAGACTTTCAGTAATGTCCCTATAGCCTTTTGTTGTGGCTGGGCTTTTATTAGTTTTTTTTTTTTTTTTAATTATCTTTGGTTGGTTGTTTTAAAATGGGAGGGTAATCTTGATTATGAGATCAGATTTCATGGAAAAATCTAAAGACGCTCACTCTACGTGGATGGAAACTATAATGGGAATCAGCTGTGACTGTCACTGTACAAGCAGTCGTGTGGATTACTGTGAGTGCCGTTTACTGCAGGATGTGTGCGATACATCGTGCAACGTCGCCTAGCAATGCCTAATAAAAGTTTTTAAGAGACAAGACTCTTGTCTTTTTTCCAACAGATTTGGATTCTAAAGAGGTTAAAAGAATTAGTGCCAAAACTCATACATAAGTAAATCTGAAGTAATTGGAGTCATTTCTACACTGGGTTCTCAGAGTAGAGAAGCAGAAATGAACAGAAATTCATGAGTGTGATTTTGATTGATTGTGTTGCTGTGACAAGTTTTTGGAGAAAAGCACAAAAAGGTGAAGATTAGTTGGTTCAGATATTCTTCAGTGAGTCGTGATAAAGAGTATGAAAGTAAGAGATTGGTTAGGGTGGTGATCACTCTCCTGATAAAGGGAGCTAGACTAGCTAAAGAAGAGTGGAAACCACTAAGTCAAATATACACGCCAACTCTATAGCCTAGTAATACTTTTCCTAGCTCTGTTGCAGGGAAGGAAGGATATTTGTTGACCTGAGGGTATGTACAAAAATTTCTATTAGCAGGAAAATGGATAGATGCATAGTGGTATATTCATACAATGAAACATATCAAAGCAAGAATGATGAAAAAAAAAATTGAAGACTGGGTACGGTGGTGCCCACTCTAATCCCAGCAGCTCGAGAGTCTGAGGCAGGAGGATCACAAGTTCAAAGCCAGCCTCAGCAATTTACCAAGGCCCTAAGCAACTTAGTGAGATTCTGTCTCAAAAATATAACAGCTGGGGATGTGGCTCAGTGGTTAAGCGCCTCTGGGTTCAATCCCCAGCACCCCTCCCCGCAAAATAATAATAATTGCAAAACTCACTGGGCAACCCATGCAAAAATAGTTGAATCTCTTGGAGATTATGCTGTACAAATTATGGCAGGCACAATACAGCATTATTGCACATGGATGCACAAAACTTCCTCAAGCATATATACAAATTTTGTGCTGGACGTTTAAAATCTGTACACTTTAAACATATCACATATTTTATACCTCCATTTGAGAAATTAATGGAGCAAAAAATGTAATTTGGAAAATTCAGAAGATAAAAACCACCTATAATTCCAGATACAGACAAATGTGGCTCTAATATGATATCTACCTAAATGAATTTTGCTGCTTCTTTTATTACTATATTGTCTTTCTTGGATCATTAGAATACATTGAAAACATAATGTTTAACTTTCCAAAGAGCATTATTTTAGCTATTTGTGTTCTGTTGCTGTTAGCAGACTGCAGTAAACACTCTTGAACACAAATCTTGGGATAAATTCTGAGGAATGGAATTGCAGGATCAGAGGCTGAAAACAACTCTGAGACACATGTACCCTCATATACCCAAATGTCAAAGGTTTAAGTTGATGCAAGTTTATATTCCCATGATAGGTTTACCAGAGTATCCATTCCATTTAGTCCTAATAAAAATGATTTTGTCTTTTTAAAAAATATTTGCCAATTTGACAGGTAATAAAGTGGCATCTAATCTTTTTTAATCATGGCCAGACTGGTTATACACCTTGTACTGAATTTCTGTTCTCTAAATTAAATTGCCCTTAAATTCATTTGCATTTAGTTCCTTACATTGTAATAAGCACTCATGTATCGCCAAGCCCCAAGCTGCTATTTTTAAATGCAAAAAACGGTGATGTCTCTTATTATAGTGACAGTTGCCAACAACACACACATGCATAATAACGTAGAAATGTATTGCACTTACACAAGTCACCACATATGTTTAGCATGACATATGCTCCAACATAAATATAAGCTGGGAACTGTGAATTCCTGTTTCTTCTGGCATTCTGGTTCTAGAGTGCCTCTTCCAAGTGTTGAGCAGGCTGAATGTATTCTGGCATTTAACAGTGATTTTCCAGACTACATACACCCTCATTTTGAACCACTTATGCCATCCGGCCCTTAAAGGAAAAAATAAATAAATAAATGCCTTTAATGTGGCCAGGGTAGTCTATTGAGAGATGATGGATCAGTCATCAATGGGAGACCTCCTTATGAAGTTTCTTCCTCCCCCTTACCTAATACTCTGTTCCATGTATTTATTAATTGAAATTATGTTTCATCACAGTACTATTAAGAGTTTCATGTTAAAAGATAAATGATCATATTGTTCAGAATGAAACTTAGAGTAGGCCAGGTTTTAATCCTCAGATCCCAATTGAGGTAGGTTTGCAAGGAAGGTTAAAAATATAACTTGATGGCTAGACTGCAGGACTCAAATCCCAACTCTGCATTGTCCAGACTGGGTAAGTCATTTGTGACTTGTTTTTCTCTTCTATAAAAGGGAGATAACAGTATATGCCTCCCAGGGCAGTTAAGAGGATTAACCAAGTTTTATACAAGTGAAGCACTTAAAATAATGCCTTTGCACTTGAGGAACTTTTGAGAAATGTTAGCTCCTGTTATTGTTAGTGACTGTCCATTTGAACATGTTGG
This sequence comes from Glaucomys volans, assembly GCA_020662805.1. NCBI lineage: Eukaryota > Metazoa > Chordata > Mammalia > Rodentia > Sciuridae > Glaucomys > Glaucomys volans. The sequence goes on from JAJEJO010003630.1 coordinate 212,812, forward strand.
CCAATACAAAATGAAGCAGTGATGTCAGCCACAGCAATGGAGAATGCAAACTTGTCTCAGGGTTGTGATATGAAGTGCCCCAAAAAACAAATTGTATTAAGTGATGATGCCTGACACATACATTTCTGGATTAGTATACTGGTTAAATGTGAAATTTTGCTCAGAGAGTCATTTATATTAGTCAACATCTATTGTTTTCACCTCTGAGTAATTCTGTTTCACCCACCCATACTTTTCTCATACTCCACTCCATCAATGAAACCAATTAGTTCAGAGATGGATGCCTGAGTCAAGTGAAGCCAGTCATCACCCCTCCTCCTCAGAGTTTGAACCTGATCATAGAAAGCCTTTCTCTACCCTCCTTTACTGTTACAGCTGTGAAGTGTGAGCCTACAAGCTTCCAGAAGCTGTTTCTGCCATCTAGAAGAGATGTGTCTGGAGGGATGCCTCTATCAGCCAAAGGTTGCCCGCAAATATCAGAAACTAGAAGAATTTCAAGAACAGGAAAGGATTCTCCCATAGAGCCATCAGAAAGAGTGTGACCCTACCAACACCTTTACTTTAGCCTTCTAGCCTCCAGGACTACAAGACAATAAATTTCTGCTGTTTCGACCCACTTTGTTCAGAACAAAGCTACTGACAGGAGCTGAGAGGAAGCTAAAAACATCTTGGCAGCATTCACATGGGTCTCCACCACCTTTAGAGAACCCAACATTCCTGTGTTTTCCCAAGCATTTGGTTCTGGGAGCCAGGCTTATTTGGCCTACCAGTGTGGTGACAGTCCTGAGAGCAACTGGAAACCAAGACTGCCATTTTCCTAAAGCATCTGTCCAAATAAGATACAACATTACAGAAGCAGTCACAACGATCATGAAGCTTGCCCCAGTCCCCTGGCTGTAGAGAATGACGGAGACATGGTCGCCATTCATTCATTCATTCATTCAACAAATATTTTTTGAGTACCTACTATGTGTCATTCACTGTTCTAAGACTCAGTGATATAGGAGTCAATGAGGCACAAAAACACCTGACTTAATGGAGCCTATGTTTTACAGTAATGCAGGAATAAGCAAAATATGTAAATTGTAGAAGCAAAAAGGAGACAAGTGAATCAGGAAAAAGAGATGGACTATGGGGTCCTGGAGTATGGGCTGCTTCAAAACTGAAGTTTGAGCTTAAGCATGAGAGAAGTGAGGGAGTTGTGTTGATGAGCTGCACTGCAAGTAAAGCCATCAAGACAGAGGAAGCTGCAGGGAAAGGACCCAGAGCAAGACCCAAGAGTGGCCAGAATAGAAGCAGGGGAAAGTGGTATGAACAGAGGATTAGGGAATGGAGCTGCAAAGGTAGAAGGAGAATTGAAATATTTGCATTCTGTTGGAGTAAGATGAAAAGTCCACTGGAGATTGTAGTCAGAGGGGTCATATATCCTATTTCCCAACAGAACCACTCCAGCTGCTGGTGTGAGACCAGATGGAAGCAAGGCCAGATAAGAAGCAGAAGATCAGCCAGGAGGGCACCACAATATGAAGGCAAGATCTGAAGGCAGCTTGGAGCAGTACAGTGGTAGTAGGTACAGTGAGAAGTTTTAAAATTTATGTATTAGAACTAATATGACCTGCTGATGCATTGGCAGAGCAAGTTATTTCTTTGCCATTCAATACAATATTTCTGTGTTCATCCAGAATACTATTAGAGCAGGAAGTCTCTATATTAAATGTAGAATTTCAGGTCTCAGTGGTCCCAAACCTGGGCTGTCTGCTCACCCCAGACAACAGCTAGATTAGGCAATCTTGGCCCCAACCAGCTGGATTTCCAGAGGTTGCATGCAAAGCCTATGATATAGCTATAGCTCCTGTAGAACTAGGAATGCCTGGTTCAATGGCTGCAGCCCCTCAGTTCTGCTGGTCTGAGTAGATTCTACTGTCTTCTCATCAGGTTGCTGGTACCCAGGCAGACATTCCCTGTTAGTAAGCTATGGTGGGACTTCAGGCAGCATTTCTTACCAGAATCACAGAGGAAGTTAGAAACATGATTTTTAAATATATATATATATATATCAGAAAGCTGAGAGACTAAAAGAACTTTGAGTCTCCATTGGTCAACCCTGTAAAAAGAAGTGAGCAAGAGATTAAAAAAAAAAAAGTTCATATCAACTCGCCAAAGGGTAGTTCCAACATGAAAAATACACCTAGTCTTATTTCAGCTGAACTCTTCACTCTTCCATAATAAAATACTTGGTAACAGAATTCATTTCTTCTTTTTGATTACAACTTCTGAATGCATCCCCTCAATGCAGATTACAGATTACCCTCATTTCTTGTTAGGACCATTGCAACTACTGGAGGTTTTTACCTTCAGGCTCCCCCTCAGTAGTTCCCAAACCTATGACAGTGACAGACCCATAGGAGGTGTCTATTAAACTTTGTTGAACTTTGCAGTGCTGTTGGGGTATGCTGCTAAAATACAATATAACATTGTTGCTTCTGTCTGGGGCAGGAGGGTCCTTTTCTGAGAAACAGACTTCAAAACTGGAGATTTGCACTTAGGAGGGTTTCTCACTAAGTTCTCTCAGCATCAACATCTGTGAGAGAGTAGAGGACTAAGGATTTGGCAGGGAGAGAAAGGGGGCTGCACTGAAGTCCCCACAAAGTCTGAGTCCATCAGCCGGAAACTAGAAAGCTAGAAAAGCCCTGCAGATAGTGTCCCAAATTGAGCCAAGTGGTTCAGGCCTTATACCCCCTACATAGATCAGACATTGAACAGGACCTGCTCCTGGGAAGGGAGCAGGACCTTCATCTGAGAACACAGAGTGGGGGCCCAGCTGAGAGCCCTTGTGAACGCTCAGGAGCATTCAGCAGCAGTCCTGGGAATGGAGTGGTTGGGGTGACGTGGGATGAGGTGGGATGAGGTGGGGCAGGGTGGGGGGGTAAAGTGGGATGGAACCTGGGCAGCACATTCCAAGTTACTTTTCCAGTCCCTGTTCCATGTTGACTCAGGGGTTTCCTCTACCCCCAATATTAGACAGGACTCTTCTTTCCACCACACTTTATGATCACCAACAAATTAATTAACTATTTTTACTTTTATACCAGCTGAGGCTCTCTAACAAGAAATTAATTCCATGAAGTCAGGGTTCCTATTCTACTCATTATTGTGTTCCCTGAACCTCCTACAGTACGGAGCAGGCACATCACAATGCTGAAATGCTTATAAAATAAATGATAAAACTCAAAAAGGAGATGGTGCCCCAAATCATGCAACCCTGTAAATGATAAAGCCAGGGATTCACATTGGGTCTTCCTACTCCAAACATGTGAGTGCAGTGAATTAGAACAGAGGAGCAGGAGGTGGAAAGAAGGCAGGACAGAAAAGAGACACCAAAGTCCCCACCTGGGGTTCTCACCCTGGAGCTGGTGTTACATTGGAAGGGTTGAGCAGCTATTTATCTAGAACCTGCTGTATTCACATGGTGTGTTTACATGTATTCTTATCTAATCCTTACAACCATCCTGTGATGTTATATCATTTGGGGGTGGGGGATGGAGGGAAAACAAAAGTAAATAAAATTAAATCAAGTAAGACTGAAAAACAGAAAAGTTCAGTGATGTGTTTGAAGGAACACAGGAGGCTCTGCTGAAACTCAGGTCTTTCCCTGACAGCCTGGGGTTTCTGAACATATCCTTTTACAATTTCAACATCCTTTTCTGCCCATTTCCCTCTGCCACCAACAGAATAAAGCAACAAAAGCAAAATAAATTAGAATTGCCTTCTAATAGAGAAGGCCTGAGCCGGCAGGAGTCTCCATCTAGGCCTGTGACCGTCCTGGCCACTCCTCAGATCCTTTCCCAGCGCGCTCTGCAGGTCCCACCAAAGCCTGTTAGAGCTAGCAGGACACCCGGAACCTCTGCTGTCCTGGGATCTGAAATCTTTGGAGGAAGCAGAGCTTGTGCACAAGAGCATCGCCACCTTCAGCAGCCTTGGCATGGAGAAGCCCAGCTGCCTAGAGCGCCGGCGGTGGTTTGGCCAGGGTGGTGACTGTCCTGGGTCTGGCGGAGGCGGTTGAGCGGGGTGTGCTGCACGCGGTGCAGAGCGCTGTCCGCCACCTCTGCCCGCACACCTCTCCTGCGGTCCCCTGCTCAAAGCCGGGTAGGAGGGAGCAGGGACCTCCTCCCAGGGTGATGAGCCAGGGGAGCGACTCCCAGGCAGCGGCATCTGTGTGGGGGAAGCGTTACCTGCGTGCTTGAGGATGGAAAAGCTTTTTTTTTTTTTTAATTGAGGAAGTGAATTTTTAAATTAAATTAAATGTGTCTGGGAGCTGGAAGGCCGCTACCTGAAGGATCCTGCTTACGCCTCCCATTTGTCAGTTGTTTTCATGAACCTGACTGGCTTATTTTCTACATTTCATTCAGAACGTAGCCAAAAAGGAAAGGACTGGAAAGAGGTGAAAGGGAGGAGAGAAAAGAAAGGAAAAGTTTAGAAGATAGGTGAGCAAAAACGGTCCAGCAAGAACCCTGGATGAGGCTGGGGATGGAAGGAAGAAAGAATTTCCATTTACTGAGTGAGTTTAATGAGTAGAAATCTGGGGGATTGCATATATTTTTTTCTTTGAATCTTCATAATTTTATGAGTTAAATATCATTCCCATTTTAGAGATGAAGAAAGGGAAAACGGGAGCAAGTCATCATGCCAGCCTGATTCAAATTCCAAGGCGAGTCCCTTTCCACTCCGTCAGGGTGTCCTGGGAATTTCAGTCGCTGCATTATTCATTAACACTTGGCTGGATCTGAACAGATTGCCCCGTCACAGTCTGGAAGGGCACAGCTGAGATCTGAACCCAGAGTTCAGAACCCTGAAGCCACAGCACTGCACTGCTTTGCAGAGTTCTTTTCTGATTAACCAGGGAATATGAGGCAAGTTACCCAAACTCCTTAACATTTGCTGTTTTAAAAATGACCTTGGGAATTAGGGAATAACATATAGACTTGTTCGCATCAAGTGAGACAGTGTATCTGAAAGCAAACGTACAACCAGTGGTTATTTTCTGACATTCATTTATTGAAATTCCATTAGATATTATTTATTCAGTTAATTACTCTTTAATTAAACATGTTTTGGGCCCCCTGCTCCGCTTTAAGAAATATGCTGTGTATACGTTTATGAGAAGGCCAGGCTCCAACCCTGATCTAGTGGAGAGAGTATTAAGAATGCTTGGAGATAGATTTCTGTCTTGAATTTTTTCACTAATTTGCTGTCTGATAACTGCCCAGAGTTTGATTTAAAATGAAGGAATGCAAGAGCAATCTCTAAGGTCTCCTTCAGTTCTTAATTTGAATCTATTCAACTGACTTTTTAAAAAAATTTTTATTAGTTCTTTTTAGATATACAAGACAGAGTGTATTTTGACATATTATACATACATGGAGTATAACTTATTCTAATTGGGACCCCTTTCTTGTGGTTGAACATGATGTGAAGTTACCCTGGTTGTGTATTCATAGATGAACATAGGAAAGTTATGTCCAGTTCATTCTACTGTCTTTCTTATTCCCATCCTCCCTCCCTTCCCTTCATTCCCCTTTGTCTAATCCAAGAACTTCTATTCTTCTCTCCCCCCTCCCTTATTGTATGTTAACATCCACATATCAGAGAAAACATTCAGCCTTTGGTTTTGAGGGGATTGGTTTATTTCTCTTAGCATGACAGTCTCCAGTTTCATCCATTTGCCAGTAAATGCCATGATTTCTTTCTTCTTTATGGCTGAGTAATATTCCATTGTGTATATATATATATATACACTACATTTTCTTTATTTACTCATATGTTGAAGGCATATAGGTTGGTTCCATAGCTGAACTGTTGCAAATTGAGTTGCGATAAACTTTGATGTGGCTGCATCACTGTAGTATGCTGATTTTGAGTCCTTTGTGTATATACTGAGGAGTGGGATAACTTGGTCAACTGGTGGTTCCATTTCACGTTTTCTGTGAAATCTCCATACTGCTTTCCAGAGTGGTTGCACCAATTTGCAGTCCTACCAGCAACATATGAGTGTACCTTTTCCCACACATCCTCTCCAACATTTATTGTGACTTGTATTCTTGATAATTGCCATTCTGACTGGAGTGAGATACAATCTCAGTGTGGTTCTATTTTGCATTTCTCTAATTGCTAGAGATGATGAACATTTTTTCATATTTTTGTTGACCATTTATATTTCTTCCTCTTTGAAGTTAGGCAACCTACTTTTACAATAGGTTCTAGACTATTCAGTTCTAGTATTTCTCTGACCCAGATGGGATCTGTCAAGCCACTTTACCTTTGTGAAGGCTGGTTCTCCACCTCCTCCACCTCCTCCTAACTCCTAGTCTCCATAGTCCTCTGACACAGCATTTTCTCCTGCAGGATGCCTTCCTTCTGTACCCAGCCAGGGCACATCACCATGGGGATATCGGTTAAGCACTCTACAAGTCACCACTGAACAAGGCAGTCGTATTGGCATTATAGGCTACCTAAGCAAAGTGCCACAAACTCCATGGCTTAAAGTTGTCTCACAGATCTGAAGGCTGAAGTCTGAAATCAGCATCAGCAGGTCTGGCTCCTTCTGGCATCTCTGAAGGTGACTCTGTTTTGTTCCCCACTCCCAGCTTCTGGGAGTTGCCTCCATTCCTGGGCCTTCCTTGACCTGTAGTGTCTTCGCCTCAAGCCTGGTAGTGTTAAATGCCGAATTCTGTTCTTCCCTAATTCACATGTTGAAGTCCTAACCCATGGAACCTCAGATCGTGACTGTGTTTGGAAATAGGGGATTTAAGGAGATTACATTAAAAGACCCAGACATGAAAGAAGGAACACAGACCTTGGTCCCTCAAATGTTGGCTCCACTTTCTAGCCCAGGGACCTAGGACAAGATAATTAACTTCTCCATACCTCTCAGAATCTGTAAAATTTGAATATATGTTTAATGAAAGGTTATCGTGAGTTGAAATGCCTTGCATACGCTGCCTTGGTAACCAGAGCAGTCATACACAGTCATCAATGGCTTAACAAATATTATTTAAAGAATTAAAGAATACTTTGCCTTCTTGCCTATATAGAATTCTTTGGAAGACTGGGACAGTTTACAGCCATCTGTCAACAGCAAGGGCCCTAAAATTGGCCACAAAACAGTCCAGGGAGCACCCCAGGCTTCCATGTTGGAAAACTCACCACACATCCTCTGTTCCTGGGGTATGCTGAGGACATGCAGCCAATTAGATGAAGGTGCTATTTTCTTTCCAGAAAGTGCAAAATTGCTTGTTTCAGGACAAAGTCAGCAATATCTTATGTTAAAATCTGAAAGTTCCCTAACCTTACAAAGCCTGTTTCCACATGTATTGAACTGAATGTAAACACACGGTCCTATTTGTGAAAGTGATCATAACTAATTTAAACAAGTCTAAATAGTTGTTAAATCACAATATAAGCAGATTCTGTTTCATTAGAAAATCATTCAAGCAGGACATTTATTTTGTAGAGCTGGTATCAAATATGTCTCCTACAGTATGTGCTTTTATGTATTCTGTTGATAATAATGAAAAGGCTCTTAAAAGTGTATTATTGCTGGACACAGTGGTGCATGCCTGTAATCCCAATGACTCGGGAGGCTGAGGCAGGAGTATCTAGAGTTCAAAGCCAGCCTCAGCAATGGCAAGGCACTAAGAAACTCAGTGAGACCCTGTCTCTAAATAAAATACAAAAAAGGGCTGGGGACGTGGCTCAGTGGTTAAATGCACCTGAGTTCAATCCCCGGTCAAAAAAAAAAAAAAAAAAAAGTATTACTTATTAGCATATAATTGTTTCTTTGCAGACACTAATCATTATCAAAGAAAATATTTTTTCTTAAAGCTACTATTTTAACTAGGATTTTATTTTTGGCTTGTGTCCTCAAATCAGGAAATTCACATCACATAAACAAAGTGGCTTGTAGAAGTGAATGAGCTGGGCCCAGGTATCTAAAACCTGGACCCTACTGCCAGTTCCTGGGCTATGGTCTTGGTTTAGATGCCCAACCATCTTCAATATGGGTGAGGGCACAACCAGCTCTCTACCGTGCTATACCATAATGTGTCACTAATAATATATAATAAAATCAAACTACAGCAAGTATAAGCCTGTTTCACAATTTTATGACATTGCATTTTGCTTTAATAACTACATAAAGGGAATAAATATATGGTGGATACTGGGTTCATGCAGGAGACCCAAAGTAGTAGTCAATGAGTGGAAACTCCCTCCTCCCTTCCCTCAGCAAATCACTCTTGACCCAGAGAATGTTATTGACCACAGCTGGGTTGTAATTGTGACCCTTCCCCCAATGAATATATTTTCTATATTGGCGATGAATTCAACATTGAATGAAAATATATTGGCTTGCCAAATGGGATTTATTTTGCCAAGTTAGACGTGAGTTCATACTTCCAGATTTTTAAGGCTTATTTTACTTCTCTTAGTCTATCTACTATTTAAATTGGGGACAGGAAGTGCCAGTATGAAGAGGAGAGCCCTAAGAAGTAGTGCAGGCATTCCGTGGGGGAGGTTGGATGATTTCCCCCTCAACCAGTGGGCACAGAGGCCCTTTCAACACCCAGAAATAGATCTCCTATTGCGCCTCTGTTTATCTCCTCTGACCATAAAAAGCAGCAGGCTCTGCAGGAAAAGCTGGCGGCTGCAATTAACTCCAGGCAGCCAGAAGCCGGAATCCTGAGCAAGGGGAATAAAGGCTGCTCAAAGAACTTGCGGGGTCATGTTGCTCGCTTATTGCTAGAACCATTCAGTCTTCCAAGGAAGAAATCTGTGAACTAAACATGCCACACACCACCGCAACATTTCCTGGAGCCATTCTTCTCAGAGTTGCTTCCTCATGATTATTTATTAAATATCTACTATATGACTAGCTACTGGTGGTGTTTTGTTAAATGAACTGCATTTTTAAAATGATTGATACAATTGTTTCATTTTCCATTACTTTGTATTCAAACTTTGCTCAGTATTAGACTAACTGTGAAAATAAAAAATGTGATTTTTTTTAGGTCACTGGAGGCAATTAGAGGTTGCTGCTGGAATACTTCACACATCATTTTAAACAGTTACCATGTCACTAGGAGACAGCATCAAATATCCCTCATATCTTTGTTAAGAATCCTTCAGAATGTGATGATTATTATTATCATCATTCCTACTACTTCTCTTCTGTACCAGGGAAATAATAAAGACCTGGAGACTGCAATGATGAATTCATTAGATATGCCACCAGGAACAGAAATGGGAGGTAACCGTGGCATTGAGATGGTCTTCTGAAACCTATTCTGACATGACCTTTCAACTTCACTCAGTGCTGTCACTCAAATAATCCAGAACAGTTCCTAGATCTTAACCCCCAAACGTCTTTAAGGTTGAACAAACATACTTGATGCAAGAGGTAACCATTTTTATGATAAAATGCCAGCTCTTTGCATCTGTTTTTTTATTCCTCTATATAAAATTTGTTTTGTGAAACAAAAATGAAAGTTCCTAAGGAGTTCTGGTTCTGCAGAATGGTGTAATACCCTGACAGCAGACCTCCACTCTGACAAGTGAATACAGCAAAAATAAAAGACAAACACGTGAAAATGCTGTAAAAGTAAGCAAAACCAGGCAAATTGTGGAGTATCAAAATGTGCAGAACCAATGCCCATGGTGGGAAGGTGCTTGGTTTTATTCTCCAGCCATGGCACAGTTGCAGAGGGCACCAGCTGCAAAAATGCTAACAGGAGCCTGATCTTGGTTCCTGCCTTCAAAACCACAAAAAGTAGGCAGATCAGCCCTGGAGTATGAGGTCAGGGACCTGAGAGGAGAGAGTGGGCAAAAGGGAAACGGATGAAAAGAGGGAAGTTCAGCAGAGAACTAGAAACTATTTTTTTAAAGAATCAAATGAAAATTTTTTAAACTGAAAAATTCAGTCTTTGAAATGAACAATTCAATTTCAAGGCTATAATGGAGATAGAAGTGTAAAGTGTAAACTTGAAGATCAATTAATAAAAATCATTTGGTCTGAAGACAAGAAAGAAAAAAGATTGACAGAAAAGGAACAGAATTTAAAGGATCTGTAGGACCACATCAAAAGTTTGAGCTATTTTGTTCCCGGTGAGCAGAACTCTCTGCTTTCTGGTGGCTATGTCTTGAGTTGCTTTCCTTCTCCACACCCTTCTGCCATGACGTTCTGCCTCATTCTTGTACCCACAGCAATGGAGTCAGCTCAGCTGTCTGTAGACTAAGACCTCTGAAACCATGAGTACCAAATAAACTTTTTCTCCTCTAAAATTGTTCATGTCAGAACTTTAGATCACAGCAATAAAAAAGTGGACTAAAAGAGAAATTGGTACTGAGAAGTGGGGTTGTTGCTGTGACTAACCGGACCATGTGATCCAGAAGATTTTGGAGCTTTTTGGAGTTTGTGGGAAGAATTTTCTTTCTTTAAAATCTTTTTTTAAAAGATGAGAGAGATGCAAGCTGGAAAAACTTTAGAATTTTGTAAGTGAGTGTTTATGTGTGATTTTGGTGGGAACTCAGAAGACCAGAATGCCAATAAGACTATGGATAGTAAAGGCTGGGCTCATGAGGTTTCAGAGAAGGAGGACTCTATTGAAAATTGAACTACAGGCCATTTCTGTTATATTCTGGCAAAGAAGTTGTCTATATTTTGCCCAGGTCCTGAGACTTCTGTGAAACTACATTTAAAGATGATGGACTAATTAATCTGGGAGAGAAAAGTTCAAGGCAGTACAGCATTCAAGAGGTGCTGTGGTTATTGCTGGCAGCTTTTAGCTAGGTTTACTATGATAATTAGGAGAAGAAAGCAAAGCTGAAGGATTTAAAAACCTTGCAGTTTGTCCAGAAAAGTGTGTGTATAACTGGAGTTAAGGAAGGTATGGTTGTTAAAGATATCACAACCACTAAAAGGATGCTAAGTTCTTTACCCAGAAACAATAGGAAAGATGGCTTGAGGGTAACTCAAGAATTGGCAAGACCATATCCTTCTTAGGCTCAAGGTTGTAAAGGTAAATTATCCTTTGAGAAGAAACTATGGGGGCACCATGTTTGCAAAGGGGGTCCTAAGAAGTTGTATCACAGTGCTCACTCAGCACCTGGAGCTGCACCCAGGCATTCAGTGGCTGCTATAGCCATGGTCCTAAGAGGCTTGGCTATTACTCAAGAGGTTGGCAGACCTTAGCATAAAATATGTGGTGCTCCTTCTGCAGGAATGCAGGATGTTGGAGTTAGGAGGTCATGGAGGTTTCCATTGAGCTTTCAATGAAAGGTTTGAGAGGTCAGGAAAAGTGCAGCAGGATTGGCATCCCTACAGGCTACCCTGAGAGGGTGATGCATGAAGAAGTGAGAAGGAAGTCAAAACTGTCGTGGAGACCCCTCAAGATTAAGAGATTCCAGTACTGTGGAATGTGTGCCAATGAGTGTTGCAGGTATCAAGCAGAAATAAGTCAACAGAAAGGCCATGTGGGCTGCAACCAGCAAGAGAGTAGGGCTGGAGCTACACAAGCCTTTGAAGAGAACACCATGATGCCACATACCTCAGAGGCTGAATGTGCAGCTACAGGACTTGTTTGCCCAGCTGGGTTTTGGTCTTGCTTAGGTCCCATCCCTTCTTTCTGTGCCCTTATTTCTCCCTTGTAAAAAGGAAATGTTTACTCCGTGCCATTATGTATTAGACACATGTAACTTGCTTTTGATTTTCACAGGAATTCATACTGAGTTTGCATTGAGTCTCAGAGGAAACTTTGAACTTGGACTACTGGGTAATGCCAGAAATGTTCAAACTAGGGGAACTCCTGAAAATGGACTAAATATGTTTTGCATTGTAAGATGGGCATGAGCTTTTAGGGGGTTGGGGTGTAAAGTTATGGTTTGGATCTGTGATGTCCCCCAAAAGCTTATGTGTGAGACATTGCAAAAAATTTAGAGGTAAAATGATTGGTTTATGAGAGTCTTAACCTAATTAGTGCATTAAACCACTGATAGGGATTAACTGGGGTGGTAACTGTAGACAAGTTGGATGTGGCTGGAGGAGGTAGGTCACTGGGGGCATGCCTTTGGAGTTAACATTTTGTCCCTGGTGAGTGGAGCTCTCTGCTTCCTGGTAGACCCAGGGGCACTTTGCCTCACTGCTGAGCCACATCCCCAGATCATTTTTATTGATTTATTTTTTATTTTGAGACAAGGTCTCTCACTAAGTTGCTGAGGGCCTTGCTAAGTTGCTGGCTTTGAACTTGCCATCCTCCTGTTTTAGCCTCCCAAGTTACTGGGATTACAGGCATGCACCATCACATCCGGCTAGACCTTTTCTTTTTTTTTTTTTTTTGCGGTGCTGGGATTGAACCCAGGGCCTTGTGCTCGCGAGGCAGGCACTCTACCCGCTGAGCTATATCCCCAGCCCTAGACCTTTCTTTATAACTGTCTCATTATGAGGTACAGTGTTATTAGCACAGAAAACAGACAAAGATAGAAACATTCTGGAAAAAGTTCTTTAACCTGATCTATACATACCTGTATGGAAACTCATCCTAGTACACTTTATTTTTTTTTTTTTGTTGTTGTTGTTGTTTTTCCTTTATTTCTAAAAAGCCAAGTTTCCTGTGTTATTATTTCCCCTTCATTTTGAAGTATCTATTCTTTTTTTTTTTATTTGCTTATTGATTCATTGAGCACAAATGGAGTACAGCTATTGTTTCTCTGGTTGTACACAAAGTAGAATCTCACCATCTCTGCATTCATACATGTACACAGGGCAATGATATCTGTCACACATTCTGTTAATACTCTTGCCCCCCCACCCCTGACCCCACCCCTCCCTTCCCTCTATGCTATCTATCCTTCCTCCATTCTTGCCACCCTCCACCCCCTGCATTATGCATCATCATTCGTTTATCAGAGAGACCATTCAGCCTTTGGATTTTGGGGATTGGCTGATCTCACTTAACATAACAGTCTCCAACATCATCCATTTACCTACAAATGCCAAAATTTTATTCTTCTTCATGGCTGAGTAATATTCCATTGTGTATATATACCACAATTTCTTTAGCCATTCATCTATTGAAGGGCATCTAGGTTGGTTCCACAATCTAGCTATTGTGAATTGAGCAGCTATAAACATTGATGTGGCTGCATCACTGTAGTAATCTGATTTTAAGTCCTTTGGGTATAGGCCAAGGAGTGGGATAGCAGGGTCAAATAGTGGATCCATTCCAAGTTTTCTAAGGAATCTCCACACTGCTCTCCAGAGTGGCTGCACCATCTTGCACTCCCACCAGCAATGTATGAGTGTACCCTTTTCCCCACATCCTCGCCAACACCTGTAGTTGCCTGTGTTCTTAATAAAAGACCTTCTAATTGGGGTAAGATGAAATCTTAAGGTGGTTTTGATTTGCATTTCTCTTAGAACCAGGGATGTTGAACATTTTTTCATAAATCTGTTGATTGCTTGTAGATCTTCCTCTGTAAAGTGTCTGTTCATTTCCTTGGCCCATTTATTGATTGGGTTATTAGTGTTCTTGGTGTGATGATTTTTGAGTACTTGGTAGATTCTGGAGATTAGTGCTCTATCTGAAGTGTGTGCAGCAAAGATTTTCTCCCACTCTGAAGGCTCTCTCTTCACATTGCTGATTGTTTCCTTTGCTGAGAAAAAGTTTTTTAGTTTGACTCTATCCCAATCATTGATTCGTGCTTTTATTTCTTGCGCTTTGAGAGTCATGTTAAGGAAATCTGGTCCTAGGCCAACATGATGAAGATTTGGACCTATTTTCTCTTCTATTAGGTGCAGAGTCTCTGGTCTGATTTCTAGGTCCTTGATCCACTTTGAGTTGAGTTTTGTACAGGGTGAGAGATATGGGTTTAGTTTCATTTTGCTGCATATGGATTTCCAATTTTCCCAGCACCATTTGTTGAAGAGGCTGTCTTTTCTTCACTGTATGTTTTTGGCTCCTTTGTCAAGTATGAGATACCTGTATTTATGTGGGTTTGTCTCTGTGTCCTCTATTCTGTACCATTGATCTACCTGTTTATTTTGGTGCCAATACCAAGCTGTTTTCGTTACTATTGCTCTGTAGTATAGTTGAAGGTCTGGTATTGTGAAACCCCCTGCTTTGCTCTTCTTGCTAAGGATTGCTTTAGCTATTCTGGGTCTCTTATTCCTCCAAATGAATTTCATGATTGCTTGCTCTATTTTTATAAGGTCTGTCATTGGGATTTTAATTGGAATTGCATTGAATTTGTATAGCACTTTTGGAAGTATGGCCATTTTGACAATATTAATTCTGCCAATCCAAGAACTTGGGAGATCTTTCCATCTTCTCAGATTCTCTTTAACTTCTTTCTTTAGTGTTCTGTAGTTCTCATTGTAGAGGTCTTTCACATCTTTGGTTAGATTGATTCCCAAGTATTTTATTTTATTTGAGGTTATTGTGAATGTGGTAGTTTTCCTAATTTCTCTCTCAGAGGATGCATCACTTACGAATAAAAATGCATTAGATTTATGAGCATTAATTTTATATCCTGCTACTTTACTGAATTCATTTATGAGTTCCAGAAGTTTTCTGGTGGAATTCTTAGGGTCTTCTAAATAGAGAATCATGTCATCAGCAAATAGGGATAGTTTGACCTCTTCTTTTCCTATTCGTATTCCTCTAATTTCTTTGGTCTGTCTAATTGCTCTGGCTAGAATTTCAAGAACAATGTTGAATAGTAGTGGCGAAAGAGGGCATCCCTGCCTTGTTCCAGTTCTCAGGGGGAATGCTTTCAATTTTTCTCCATTTAGAATGATGTTAGCTGTGGGCTTAGCATAGATAGCCTTTACAATGTTAAGGAATGTCCCCACTATCCCTATTTTTTCTAGTGTTTTGAGCATGAAGGGGTGCTGTATTTTATCAAATGCTTTCTCTGCATCTATTGAAATAATCATGTGGTTCTTGACTTTAAGTCTGTTGATGTGGTGAATTACATTGATTGATTTCCGGATGTTGAACCAACCTTGCATCCCCAGGATGAAACCCACTTGATCGTGGTGCACTATCTTTTTAATATGCTTTTGTATGCGATTCGCTAAAATTTTGTTAAGAATTTTTGCATCTGTATTCATTAGAGATATGGGTCTGAAATTTTCTTTCCTCGACGTATCATTCTCTGGTTTTGGTATCAGGGTGATATTAGCTTCATAGAATGAGTTTGGAAGGGTTCCCTCCTCCTCTATTTCATGAAAATCTTTGAGGAGTATTGGAATGAGCTCTTCTTTGAAGGTCTTGTAGAACTCAGCTGTGAATCCATCTGGCCCTGGACTTTTCTTTGTTGGTAGACTTTTGATGACTTCTTCTATTTCATTGCTTGAAATTGATCTATTTAAGTTGTGTATGTCCTCCAGATTCGTTTGGGTGGCTCATATGCCTCTAGAAACCTGTTGATGTCTTCAAGGTTTTCTATTTTGTTGGAGTATAAATTTTCAAAGTAGCTTCTTATTATGTTTTGTATTTCAATTGTGTCTGTTGTAATATTTCCATTTCCATCACAAATTTTAGTAATTTGGAGTTTCTCTCTCCTTCTCTTTGTTAGCGTGGCTAAGGGTTTATCAATTTTGTTTATTTTTTCAAAGAACCAACTTTTTGTTTTGTCAATTTTTTGAATTGTTTCTTTTGTTTCAATTTCATTGATTTCAGCTCTAATTTTGATTATTTCCTATCTTCTGCTACTTTTGGTGATGATCTGTTCCTCTTTTTCTAGGGCTTTGAGCTGTAGTGTGAGATCATTGATTTGTTGACTTTTCATTCTTTTATTAAAAGCACTCCATGCAATGAATTTTCCTCTTAGCACTGCTTTCATAGTGTCCCAGAGATTTTGATATGTTGTATCTTTGTTCTCGTTGACCTCTAAGAATCTTTTTATTTCCTCCTTAATGTCTTCTGTTATCCTTGCATCATTCAATAGCATATTATTTAATCTCCAGGACTTGGAGTAGTTTCTGTTTTTAACTTTTTCATTGATATCTAATTTCATTCCATTATGATCTGATAGTATACAAGGTAGTATCTCTATGTTTTTGTATTTGCTAAGAGTAGCTTTGTGGCATAACATATGGTCTATTTTAGAGAAGGAACCATGAGCTGCTGAGAAGAAAGTGTATTCGCTTTCTTCTGCCAGTCTATGTCTTTTGATTGATGAGTTTAGGCCATTTACATTCAGGGTTATTATTGAGATATGACTTGTATTTCCTGCCATTTTAGCTTTTTGGGGGTTTTTAGCTTAACTTTATTTCTCCTTTGTTTGACTCTTTCTTTAGGGTAATTCCTCCCCATGTTGGCTGCGATTGTTGTTTTTCATTTCTTCCTCTTCAAATATTTTGTTGAGGATGTCTGTAGGGCAGGCTTTCTCTTTGTGAATTCTTTAAGTTTTTGTTTATCAAGGAAGGATTTTATTTCGTCATCAAATCTGAAGGTAAGTTTTGCTGGGTATAAGATTCTTGGTTGGCATCCGTTTTCTTTCAGAGCTTGAAATATGTTGTTCCAGGCCCTTCTTGCTTTTAGGGTCTGGGCTGAGAAATCTGCTGATATCCGTATTGGTTTCCCTCTGTAGGTAATCTGATGTTTTTCTCTCACCGCCTTTAAAATTCTATCTTTGTTTTGTATGTTAGGTATTTTCATTATAATGTGCCTTGGTGTGGATCTGTTGTAATTCTGTGTGTTTGGTGTCCTGTAAGCCTCTTGTAATTGACTTTCCATCTCATTCGTCATATTTGGGAAATTTTCTGATATTATTTCATTGAACAGATTATTCATACCCTTGGTTTGTATCTCTGTGCCTTCCTCAATCCCAATAACTCTTAAATTTGGTCTTTTCATGATGTCCCATATTTCTTGGAGGTTTTGTTCATGATTCCTAACCATCTTCTCTGTTTGTTCGACTTTGTTTTCAAGATTAAATATTTTGTCTTCATTGTCTGAGGTTCTGTCTTCCAAGTGATCTATTCTGTTAATTATGCTTTCGATTGAGGTTTTAACTTAGTTTATTGTTTCCTTCATTTCCTTGTTTCCTTCAAGGATTTCTGTTTGTTTTTTTCTCAGAACCTCTATCTCTTTATTGAAATGATTTTTTGCTTCCTGCAATTGCTCTATTAGCTGATTATTCATAGCCTGAATCTGCTCTCTCGTCACATCATTCTCTTCTTGGATCATTTTAACTATGAACATTCTGAACTCCCTTTCTGTCATTCCTTCTACCATGCTGTCTTTGGGTTCTCTTGATATATCATCTAGATTTGTTTGGGACACTTTCTTCCCGTGTTTTCTCATGTTGCTCACGTATCTTTCCCTCTGATGTTTGAGAGGTGCTTGATCAAGTGGTGACCCAAGAAAGCTGCTGTCCCACTTCCTCCAGTTTGGGAATGATCAATGCTTCTGTCAGAGGCAGCCGCCAGAGCCAGAGACTCCAGCCCCTCCAGGCGAGACCTCCCAGGAGACGCAGCGCAGTGGCGGGGAAGACCGGAGCTCGGCTCTGCGGGTTCAGGAAGTCCCCCCTAGTACACTTTAAATGTAAGCTTAATGTCAATTGGACAATGAAATTGATTTAAATTTTTTAAAAATTCCATACACATACAAAAGAAGAAAATAAATTCTTCTATGCCCAAATAAGATGATATTTATTCTCTTTTTTATTGCTTTCTGTATTATTCTAACTTACGATTTACATGCATTTGTGCTTAGATTCTTTTTGAAAGGTGGGAAAAAAATAAATTATTGTTTTTCTAAACCTAAATTAAATATACTCATCTGGTTATATACGTGGGTCTTTCCCCTTACAGTTTTACAGAAGATTTTAAATTTATATTTGTCTTATCCATTGAACTCTTTTGTATACATTTAAAGTCTTTCTTCTTTAATTTCATTTAAGCTAGCAATTTAAATATGGATCTATATTACATTTTAATTCTTGATTATATAAAATAAAAATAAAACACAAAAGTTACATTCACCAAAATTAGCTGTCTTACTGTACTTAAATAATTCAAACTTGAGCTGAAATTAATATAACCCAGTCCGTACCTCAGAACCTTTTACTTGTGAAATGTGCTTAATCACAATATTTTGCTATTGTAATATGACCAGTGTTTCCATAACTGTTTCAAACACTCCATAAGAATTTTGTGTGTTCTTAAACTTTTTACTTTCACTATGAACTCATATTTTGTGCAAGTGATCAGAAGAAATCCATGGCTTACTGAGTAAATGTATTTGCATTTCTCTGTGATAATTTGCTGGTATACAAACTTTTTAAATAAAATATGGCCAAGGCAAATGATTTTATACACCATTGTCTCTCAAGGATTTCCTTTTTTTAATAGAACCCATTTGGATTTTATCATATAGCTTTTTCTTTGCTAAAAATTGCATTCTAAGCCAATTACTCTTCATTTGGATTTCAACTAAAGAGGAAGCAATTTAAGTATTTGTAGACAAAATTTAATTAATAACCTGCTCAGTGATGTTGATGGCAATTATGTCTCATCAAAGCATCATACAGCGTCAGGAACAGCCTATCAGACTGTGCCCCCTCTCAATAGGCAGAGCCCAAGATTAGATCTTGTTTGGAGGTAATAATTTGAGGGGAGGGGGATGTGAATCAAAACACCAGAAATGAGAGAGTGGGAAGAATGAAACAGGAATGGGGGAGTGCTAAGGAAGAATGCATTATCCAAGGTCCCTCTGTGCAACTGTACCTCAGTCCCACAGGACCTCTGAAGCACCATGCAATGTGCCTCAGAATCACCCACCCTCACAGACAGGAGATAATTATCATAAACTCTGGTCCCCATTAGGCAAGGGTACTTGGTGAAGCAATGACTCCCTCATGTACCTGCATTTGCACATGAATCTCAAGGGTTTGACAGTCTCCACAGGGTACTATGTGATGTAGAGGCAGAGAACCTAAGAGGACATCAGAGCAAAGCTGCTGCCTGATTATACTTGCTAGCAAGGGACTGCCTCTGTGTGACTGGAGTGGAAGGCTGAGCCAAGGACATGTGAGACAGCATGAGTAGGATCAATACCGAATTTGTAGTGATAAGCATAACAAAGGAGAGAATAAGACAATACCACAGACATTTTTGGCAAGAAAAGTGAGTGTGTTCATGTCTTAGAGCTGGCTTCTATCAGTTTGCAAGAGTCAACTATATTCATCTCTTACAGAGGGTGTTCAGTATCATCAAGTTGGCAGTTCCAAATCTGCAAAGATGAGAGTGTTTACACTACAGAAATTGGCAAACTCTTACAAAACCAGAGGATTTTGAGGTTGGGGGAGAGTAGCCGAGAACTGGCTCACCATACCACTCCTATGAGTGCGTATGTATATATACATATATATGCATGTAGGTGTAGATACATAAACATGCATGGTAAGGCTATATAATTCATTTGTAAATTATATTTTGGTAAAACAAGTGATAGTGTAAAATCAAATTTAAAAATAATAATTTTGTGGTTCCAAACATAACATGATCCATAGAAGCCCTACTGTGAAAAAAGAGATATTAAAATATGTTCCTGTTACCATCTGTCAACCCTGCATTAAATAGGGAGAAAAAGGACATTAGCTCAGGCAACAGTCATACTACAATTCTCACCACTTATTATGAGTTGAATTGTGTTCCCCCAAATTCATATGCTGAAATCCTAACCCCTGGTAATCTCAGTGTAATTGCATGTGGAGATAGGGTCTTGAAGGGTCATTAAGTTAAAATGAGGTCATTAGGGCGGACCCTAATTCTATGTGACTAATGTTCCCATAAGAAAAGCTTAGGAGACAAAAACACAGAGAGGAAAGAGGATGTGAAGATAAGGGGCAAAGAAGGCTAAGGAGAGAACCTGAGCAGAAACCAGCCTTGCTGCATCTTGATCTTGCACTTCTGTCTTCCAGAACTGTGAGAAAATTTTTTTTGTTTTTGTTTTTTTGTTTAAACCACATAGTACATTGTTACAGCACACCTAGGAAACTACTAACCACTCCAAGCAGGAACAAAGGTAGGAGAAGATGATGAGGCTGGAGGCTTCGTGAAGAGTTCCAAGTCTACCTGGACAGCCAATAGACGGACAGCACCAGAAAGCCTGAGGGAAGGCCGAAGCCAGCCTGTGACGGGCTAAGCAGGAATACTATATGACACTTGCCAGACATTTAGGAGAAGGCCACACAGTATCAATCACCCTCCAGTAACAAGTGTGTTTTTATAACTCAGACACAGCAAATTTTTATGGCCTAAATTCTAACTATTGAGCTCCTCATATTATTCATCACTTCCTGAAATTTGTCAAATTTTATGACTAAAGACCAAAAAGCTTCTCTCAATGTAGAGGACACTCTGGTGGCCAAGGACAGAAGGGTTTGTCACAAGAAATAGCCTGTTCTAAAGTCCAGAAAATTGTAGGAAGAAACCCCTACAAAGGGAAAGGCTTTAATTCTCTACTTATCTTTGCTGTTAGGAACCCAGACTATTCTGCTTGTTTTTTTCCCAATTAGATTATTAGTAAAATAAATATTCTAATGAAGGACTACTGTCACATTTTCAATTTGACAATTTGAATTTCTTTTCTGGTACTTCTAAAGGAAATGCTAAAATGCAGGATTCTTGTGGTGAACACTCTATGTTCTAGCCATATGCACTGATAGTGGAATCAGAAATGATTTTAAAGCCATAATAATTATAATCATTGTCCTAGAACATTTCTTTAGTATCTCTCTCTGTCTCTGTCTATTAAAGACAGAGGTCTCTGTCCTCTGTCTAGAGAGGTCTACAGAGGTCTCTAGGTCCTCATATGAAGGAGTTAGACTCTTGCATTTCTGAAATGACCCAGAGCCTGCCGTCAACAAATCCTTATTTATTTTTAACCTATCATTATTTTATTGTATATCACTTTATTATCTCATGAAATGAACATGTAGTATGGTGAAATTCACAGTGGTGAATTTACTAAAATCTAGTGGCTCCTTCTCCTCTTTATTTTTTCTGATAAACATGTATAAATAAGTAAGGACATTTCCCTTACCAGATATAGGCAAATAAACTTTACAAGAAAGACTTTATAATAAACCTCCATCACTTGTGTCAACATTGTTGTTGTTTGTGTGCGGATTGCCTTTAAAATATTAACTAACACCACACTGCTATATGACATAAGAGTTACTATGTTAGATGTTGTGAATTTAATGCATTTGAAAAAGATCAGGAAGAGACAAGGAGAAAAAAATTATTCTGACATCTTTCGGAGGTTATTTGACAGTGAAATGGGAGGCTATAGCATCAAATAGACCCATCTCCACCAATAACTACATTACTATTTGGTCTCCAGTAAATTAAATAATCTCTCTAAATTTCAATTTCTTCATCTACAGACAAGGAATGTAATACAACATAATTGACAGAGAGACTGCAAATTATAGCATATAATCTATACCAAACCTAGCATAGTTCATGGAACAATACTAGGTGCGTATTAAATGCAAATTGAAACAAAACAATAAAACATTGAAATAATCTCATCTATAAAATAGAGATAATGATAGGAGGAATAGACAAATTTATATATTTATATATAAACATGAAAATGTTTAGAACAGAATGGATAATCAAGAAATTATAGCTATTATCATTGGATTTACCATTGAAATAAAGTCGTCATTTACATGCTAGTTTGAAAGTGCTTATGATTTGGCGCCCTCTGGTGTTCATGTTGAGCACCACAACTTTGAATCAGTTAAGTTTTAAGCTAGTAACAGATCAGAGCTTTCTCAAACTATTATCATTTATATGCCGTTTTGTGACATCCAAATGAATTGCTCTTTATTTAATATTTATATTTAAATTGTCTTATTTTAAGGTAAAATCAATTTATTCCCCAAACCAATGTTCTATTGTTATGATAAAATGAAAAAACAGAATAGTTTTAATATATATTACAATAAAAGCATAACAAGTAACATTAAAAAATATTTATTTGAGTGCTAACCAGAATCATATCTTATACAACAATTTGGGAAATCTCTATTTTTTTCAGTACCAGAGGACTGAATAATAGGCAAGCACTCTATCCCAGAGCTACACACCCAGACCTGAATAGCCTAATTTTGTATTAACATATTTCATGATATAAAAGTCAGGAAAGGCTTCACAAAGAAAACAATTTTAAAAAATTGAATCTTTAAGAATTATGAGAAGTTGAGTTGTTGAATAAAGGAAAAAAGAATCTTCCCAAAAGAGACTAAGTTACGTGTAAATACAGAAAGTCATGGAAGCAAGGGCCTCACTGGGAGATGCAAGTTGTTACAAGTGACAGGACCCCAGAGTGCCCATGAGTAAGTGCCTAGTAAGTGCCTATTTCTATATATGGGGTTTGTGTACGTGTGTGTGTGTGTGTGTATTAGTGCCAACTGTTTCGGCAAATGTGGGTTGGAGCTAGGGAGAGATGGAATGAATAAAAGATAATAAGGTAAAAAACAAAACTAAATAAAACAAAAATAAAGGATAATAAGGTAGAAAATGAAAAAGGAAGATTTTTTTTCTCTGCAGAAAATTGAATTACATAGCTTGGTGGATCTTATTTGCTTTCAGATTGATTTTATTCACCATCACATAGAGTGGCTGCTATGTTCATTTGACAGTTATGGGAAATAATTATTCATTTTCTTTACTGAACTGGTTTAAACTGTCACATCACTTTAGGATTCTCACAGATATTCAGATTGTGTTAATTCTCTCCATTTTTTTTTAATGAATGCTATAAACTGTTGACCTAGCTCATGATAGACAAGCCCTTTTCTTCCTCTAATAAAAAAAGCTAGGAGGTTGGTAAACAGATATCATTAGATATGCATCCTAGAATAAATGTAAGTCAGTATATTTCAAAGAAAGCCAATGTACTTTTTCCTTTTTTCACATTCTTCCACCAATATCATGCAAAATTCATATTGAATCAATTTAATCTGTAGATTGATAATTTATATTTTCACTGAATATTTTCTAACATTTTTATGGAATGAACAGCAATTGTGATTTTTTAAGTTGTTCCCAGAAATGAAAAAAAACAAAATTAGTAATCAGAGGCAATCTGGCATGATGGCTAACAGCAGAGGCTAAGGGTTTCATATCTCAGCTTTATTAGCTGTTTGGCCTAAGAGAGTTAAATAACCTAAGACTCCACTTATTTGGGGGTTTTTTTGGTCTGAAAAGTGAAAACAATAATACCCACTTCAACATTTTACACACACACACACACACACACACACACGAATGTATATATGTATATGTATGTATGTGCACAGTCTAAAACAAAATTGCTAATGTTTGCTTAAATCAGTATTCTTCCTTTGGATTTTTGTCTTTCAAAATGAAAATGGAAATGCAATAGTATTGGTAAGGACATTACCTGGCATTCCAGACTCTCCTTGTTTTCCGCTTACCTATCCAAACTTATCTGTAACTAATTCCCAGAATCGAGTCTTCATTTCAGTGGGGCTGGTTTTATGGGCTAGCCTTGGTCCACTTGCACATCCTTGTATCTCTCCTATGCTTTCCTGGTCTCCCCACGAACTGTCTCACCACACAAATCTGACGGCCATGAAGACTTGCTCAAAATCTACTCCTTGTCCTTGAATGTCTGCCTGACATTGCTGTTAAACACATCAATTTTGAAATTTTCTGAATCCCAATCAAAACAACAAACATTCATGGGTTTTGGCAAGTATAACCACTATGTCATGAGTGATGAAAGATTTCTCCACGAGTTTGTTTCTACCATTTCTCCAAAATTCTTTGGAACTACAAAGATTCCTGATTTATGATGGTTCAATTTATGATTTTCTGACTTTACAATGGTGCAGAGCCATGCTGCTTTTCACTTTCAGCACAGAACCCAATAAATTATATAAGATATCAATACTTAATATAAAATTAGCCTTTGGATGATTTTGCCCAATGGCAGGCTAATGTAAGTGTTCTGGGAGCGTTTCATGTAGGCTAGGCTAAGCTACAATGTTTGTAGTTGAAGTATATTAATTACCTTTTCACTTAGGATATTTTCAACTTACGATAGACTTTATCAGGATGATCCCATCATACATCAAAAAATATTTGTATTTTTTTACTTTCAATGACTTCCATTCTCTGGGGACTCCAACGGAACCTTCACTTGGAGGCAACACCCCATTTCACTTTTCTCAAATTTATCAAGCACGGGTCATTAACTCCCTTTTAAGACATTAGTATATGATTAGCCTATGAGTTCATATTTTACACATTTGTAAGAACTTGTTTGTTTTTTAACACTGCCTTCAAGTTATCCAGAGCAGTATCTCATGGGAGAATTTCAAGCATCTTCTCAAGACTCAGAAGTTATTCTGGTAACACACTGACACCTCCTAAAGCATTCCCCAAGGATGGTTGACTACCCATCCATCTATCTAGATCAATAGGAGACCGTATTAGTATGGTCAGTATTGCTTCTCCAAAGGACAGTAAATTAGGAAGAAAAAGCTAGGAACGAAAAAATTTTGTATTGGTAAATCTGATTTTGGCAAATGAAAACTTTTAAATCTGTAACTCTGATAACAAGATAAACTCAAAATTCTGATACTTTTAAATAAAAAGATGACACTAAAGATAGTAAGGGAAATACAAAGATAGAAGTGAATTATGAGCAGAGGGAGAGATTAGAAAATTTGGGGATATATGCAAATTCTTACTTCCATCTATAAGAAAAAAATCTTGCAACCACAAATCATAGGAAGTCAAATAGGAGAACATTCTTCTTAAAGTTAAGTCTCAGAAAGAACTACAACCAGAAGAATATTTCAGAGAAAGAATCTTCAAATACTCTAAGCCACACAAGCATACACCCAGAAAAATGGGTTGGTTTTGTCTCTTGGTGAAAGTTAAAACACTCTCCCCAAGAACGTATACATAATGGCTAGTTACCATGTGAGTCTGGAGACTGCAGTATCACTATTTGTATGGTTCTGAAAATTAACAAGCCTGGAATTGTCATTTAAAGTGGATCTTCAGTTACCTGACAAAAATAAATGGAATTTCCATCCCCATGAACATATACTTTTCCTAAGGCACAAATATTTGACTGAAATGTTGTTTTCAGAAAACATGAAATTAAAATAGAAAATTGCAGAACAAAATGAAACAGCACCAGTGAGAGTCAAATGAATCAATCACTTCTATTAGTATGACCAAGCAGAATACAAATTAAGTATCATTAAGACATTTAAAGAAATGAAACAGGGAATTATACTGTGGTTGTGGTGAGCTGAATAATGACCCCACAAGAGATATGCCTATCTTAATCCCTGCTATGAATGTTACTTTATATAGCAAGAGGAAAAAAAAGACTTTGCAGATGTGATTAATTAACAATTTTAATATGAGATTATCCTGGATTATCCAGATGACCCTAAATGCCAGTCTTATGTATCTGTTTAAAAAGCCAGAAGGAAATCTGATGCAGGAAGGCAGAGGTAAGAAAAGAAGGCAATACTACAAAAGAGGTGAAGAAGGTGGATTCTGGCAAAAGTCAAGAATGAATCCTTCCCTGGAATCACTGACAGAACGTATCAGCCCTGCCAATAGCTTGACTTCAGCTCATTGATACTGATTTGGATTTCTGACCTCCAAAACTGTAAGAGTATAAATTTCTCTTGTTTTAAAGCACCAAATTTGTGGCAATTTGTTACCAATTATCAAATACAATAATTAAAGAGCAAGAAACAAAAAATAAGAGGTGTTTTGAAAAATGAACAATATTGAATATTTAGAAATAAAATAAAATTTAATATTACAGATAGCTACTTTAATTATAAAATAACAAATTTAAATTGTGTAATACAAAGAAATTGCATTAAATATAAGAAATGAAGATTAGGCATGGCTAAAAAGAATTGGTTACTGGAAGAACTGAATAAATTTTATCAATAAAAAGAAAATGAAACGGATGAAATATGTGAAAGAAAGTATAAAATGCATGTAAGTTAAAATAAAAAGATTACTATATGTAAATCAAAATTACATTGATGATATAGGGGAAAAAAAATATTAAAAATGGTTGACTGAAGATTTTCCAGACTTGATGACAGAGTAGCATGACAAATCCAAACATAAATAAATACTGGAAGAAATACAGAATAAAACACAAAAAATACAGATTTTAAAAGCAGTCATAATAAAAATAGGATTTAAAAAGAAGTAAGATTAGTCTAATCACTTTTTAAAAAATTCTTTTTAGTTGTTGATACACGTTTATTTTATTTATTTATATGTGGTGCTGAGAATCGAATCCAGTGCCTCACACATACTAGGCAAGTGCTTTACTGCTGAGCTACAACCCCAGCCTGACTAAGGACTTTTCAATTGCAGTATTAAAAGCATAGAAGACCAGAATTCTTTTTTTTCTTTCTTTCTTTTTCTTTTTTCCAGTACTGAGGATTGAACTCAGGAGAATGGGACTACTGCTGAACTACATCCCAGTTCTTTTTATCTTTTATTTTGATATAGGATCTCTCTAAGCCTCCCAGGCTGGCCTCACAATTTCCATCATCCTGCCTCAGCCTCCCAAGTAGCTGAGGTTACAGGTGCATGCCACAGCACCCAGCAATATTTTTAAATCCTGAAAGAAACAGATTTTGACTTGAATAACAAACTTTCTTACAGAAACTAGTAAGAAAGGAATTTCTAAAAGATATACATTTATACAAAGTGAAATGCTCCCCCAAATAACATGAGATATAAGAAAGCAACATTTAAAAAATAAGATGATATAAAACAAAATTATTTTTAACCTGAAAGTTAAAAAATAATATGACAAATAAAATAATAAACTACAATTGTATATAAAGTGGAGAGGAAGTGATAGGTGTTACAGCTTTCTTTTTTTATTTTATTTATTTATTTTTAATTTTTACAGACTTCATTTTGATTCATTGTACACAAATTGTACAACTTCTCATTTCTATGGTTGTGCATGATGTACATTCATACCATTAATGTAATCATACATGTACACAGGGTAATGATGTCTGTCTCATTTCAAATTTTTCATGCCCCACCCCTCCCCTCTCATTTCCCTCTTCGTAATCTAAAGTTCCTCCATTCTTCTCTCACCCCCACTCCCAATTCAATTATCTATCATTCTTAATTTCTTCATATGATGCAGGAAGAGGATAAGTATATTACTTAATTTGATTTTCTTAAATATAAATGTTAAAATATGAAATATCATCCCTAAGTGAATAAAATTAGTGTGTATATTTTTAGACAATTACAGGGAAATCAATGGAACAATAAAGCACAAGATTTGGAAAAAAGATACATTAGAAGAAAATGCTCACAGTAAAACTACAGAAATAAGTTAATGCATATGAATAATTACAATTTTAAAGAATAAATATGCTTTGCATATAAAAATGTGCTACAAGGAGACCCATTATCTTCTGTACACCTAAAATGAATTAATTAAACAAAAAAGCAAGCCATAGATTATATACAGTAAATATTAGAGAGAAAAATAAGAAAAAATCCAGTATTATGCTTTTTTTATTTTTTATTTTTTATTTTTTATTTACTTATTGATTCATTGAACACAAATTGAGTACAGCTATTGTTTCAATGGTTGTACACAAAGTAGAGTCACACCATCTGTGCGTTCATGCATGTACACAGGGCAATGGTATCTGTCACACATTCTGTTATTATTTTTACCCCCCACCCCGCCCCCACCCCTCCCTTCCTTCTCTGCTATCTATCCTTCCTCCATTCTTGCCACCCTTCCCCCCCGCATTATGCATCATCATTCATTTATCAGAGAGACCATTCGGCCTTTGGATTTTTGGGATTGGCTGGTCTCACTTAGCATAACAGTCTCCAACGTCATCCATTTACCTACAAATGCCATAATTTTATTCTTCTTTATGGCTGAGTAATATTCCATTGTGTATATATACCACAGTTTCTTTATCCATTCATCTACTGAAGGGCATCTAGGTTGATTCCATAATCTAGCTATTGTGAATTGAGCAGCTATGAACATTGATGTGGCTGCATCACTGTAGTAATCTGATTTTAAGTCCTTTGGGTATAGGCCAAGAGAAATGCAAATCAAAACCACCTTAAGATTTCATCTTACCCCAATTAGAATGTCTTTTATCAAGAACACAGGCAACAACAGGTGTTGGCGAGGATGTGGGGAAAAGGGTACACTCATACATTGCTGGTGGGAGTGCAAGTTGGTGCAGCCACTCTGGAAAGCAGTGTGGAGATTCCTTAGAAAACTTGGAATGGATCCAGTATTATGCTTTTCTTAAGAGACAACATAGAAAGATTGAAACTAAACATTGGGAAAAGTTAAATTGAATAAATGCACACCCAGATAAATGGAGTATACCTATATACTCCCTTTTGTTGAAACAGATTTTTAAGGCAAAATAAAGTCTATAAATATAAAAAGATAAAGATACTAAGTTAATCAGAAGGAAATAACAATATTTGGTACAATTTTCAATAGAAGAATGAACAACTATATTCCATTATAATGAAATGCTTTAACATGTAACAATTAATAATTGATTGTACAGGAAAAACATCAATAGGGTATAGAAGATGTCTGTAACACAATGCACCAATTTTATCTCAAGGACATATAAATATCTAAGAGTGGGAATGTACACATTCCTTTGAAATATGGATGAAAGATTTACAAAAGTTGACCCCATATTAGAGCATATCTCAACAAATTTTAAAACAATTATGTCATAAAGGCCACATTGCTAAACACAACAAAATTAAGTTTAAAATAAAATATAAAAAGATAACTAAATATTACCCCCATATTTTTAGAAATTAAAAACATAACTAAAAATTTCTTATGTCAAAAAGAAATAAAAATTTCAAATTTAAACTACAGCTGAATCATAATAGAAACACTTCATGACAAAACTTGAGCTACTGGTATCAAAAGGAATATATAAAACCTTGCAAGTAGATACTAGAAAAAAGGCGAATGAAAAAACTTATCTTCCAAGGAAAAAATTCAGAAAAAAGTAACAATAGTCCATAGCTGGTAAAGAAGGGCATTAATAACAATAAAGAATTAATGAAAGAGAAAAATATGCTATAAGATTAATGAATCCAAAAAGTATTCCTTAAGAAGGCTAATAAAATCCATAAACATCTTGCAATGTATTATTGTTTGGAAAGCAGGTGTCCCAAAAGCTCCTATGCTACTGTAGGAATGTTCAGGTTTGAAATGATTTGGATTGTGAGAATTGGGACCTAATCAGTCCAATCCAGTTTGGACGGTTTGCCTGGGTGGTTACTGTAGGCAGTCAGGCTGAGCCTGGAATAGATGGGTTACTGGGGATGGGCCCTGTGGAAGGAGACTTTGAGTTTGAACTTTTGGGTAATGCTGGAACTGTTAAGACTATGGGACGCCTGGAGATTAACTAAATGCATTTTTTCAATGTGAGATGTATGTGGGCTTTTGGGGGCCCAGAGGTGCAATGCTATGGTTTGTATATGAGGTGCCCCTGCTCCCCAGCACCCCCTGCCAAACACACATGAAGCTCCTGTGTTAATGCAGGAATATTTGGAGGTAAAATGATTGGATTGTGAGAGCTGTAACCTAGGATGGACTCACTATGTTAATGAACATGAACCCATGCTGCCAAACTGAGGCAGCTACTGCAGTCTTTTCTCACCCCAATTCTTGCGATTATGCTAGAAAGATTTCAGACATGTAATTCAGAGTAGCAGGCATGAATTGATGGAAGGGATAGGAAAAGGGAAAAGGGGACACTCTCAGGAGAGATAGAAAGTCCTCTCAGAGAGGATATGGATAGTGTATTTCTGCTGCTCTGCACTTTTGTTGTGTTCCTAGGGAAGATTCCAGAGTGTCCTACCTGGGTCCTCCTCTTGACTTTTGACTGACAGCACAAATGCCCCAGACTTTCAAGTCCCCACTCTCCCACTGTGCATGACAACACTAGGTCACTTTGGCCAATCCTGACTGGTTTTAATTGGAACCCATTCTTACAGGTTTTATTATTAGGGGGAATTATCCTTATGTCCCTGTGTTCTGGGATCTGATCTGTGTAAGGCTCACAAAAGTCCCCCACTTAAAGGTAACTTGTGTTCTTTTTATCTGCTTTTCAGGTTTGCATTTCTCTTACAGATAAGAGGTTGTTTGCTGAGGAATGTAACATATCCTGTTGACTTAAGCCAGGGAGAGGGCTGCAGGCAAATTGCTTTTTTTTTTTAAGTAAACAATGGGATCAGCCCAGTGGACCCAATTTATGGAGTTATTCCCTTAACCTCTTGTTCTCACTGCCTATCCCTTGTCAACCACGTGCAGGTGGGTTTGACTGAAGGAGGTGGACGACTGGTGGTGTGCCCTCAAAGGGTTATTCTCCCTTGTTGCACCTTCCACTTGCCCCCTGCTTCTGGTTGCAATGTTCTGAGCAGCTTCCCTCCGCCATGCCCTTCGACTATGATGTGCTACCTCACCTTGGGCTCAGAAAATGTCCAGCCAACCATGGACTAAACCACTGAACCATGAGCCAAAATAAACTTTCCCACTCTAAGTTGTGCTTGTTGGGTATTTTGGTCACAGCAATACAAACCTCACTAAAGCACAATGATTATCAAGAAAGAATTAAAGAAAGTGCAAATAAATAATCTTAACAACAAAAAGGGAACTTAGAGCAAACTTAAAAAGGCAAAATACTTCAAATAATTTTATGAAATAAGTTTAAAAGCTGTAATTGAAATGCTTAAATTCCAGCAAAATACAGCTCACAAAAATTGATCAAAAACAAATAAAATCCCCAATAGTCCTATAAACAACAAACAAAATTCAATAAGTAGTTACAATCTTTCTATAAGAAAGCACCTGGCCCAAATGATTTTACATGTGAGTTCTGTCAGAGTCAATATAGAAATAAATTCAAATATTTACAACCATACCAGATTACATAAATAGAAAATTCTGTCCATCTGATTCTGAGTAACATAACCTTGATATTAATTATTGACAAGGACGGTGTGATAAAAAAAATACAGACTATTCTAAATGGATATTGCCAAATGCATTTTGCTTCCATAAAAATATCTTTCTATTTTGTAGGAGCTAGAAGAATAAAAACTACATTTCTCAGACTCCCTTAGTAGTAAGAGTTCCAGATGCCAGTAGGTTTTCTCATTGAGAGTCACTCAGGTGAGATTTAGAAGGTACAAGAGAGAAGCTATTTTCTTGCAGCTATTTACTCTTTCTGCTGGTTAGCAAGGATCCATAACTACAGCAGCTTTGAGTGTACAACCTCCAGCTTCTAGACAGTGATAGATGGCTTCATCAGTGGAATGAATGCTCCAGACTTCATTGACACAGCAGCAAGGCTGTATCAGTGTGGTAGTTCTCTTAGTGGGACACTTGTATTTACTGTGTGGAGTCATCCTAAGACACACAAAATCTACTTTTTCATATGCCAAGGATTATGTAAGTCCTTAATTTTCTATATAAAATCCCTGCCTACTTAAAAAGCATAGACTTGTTTGTTTCTTGCACTGAGATGCAAATATCCTAAACAAACTATTAACAAGCTAAATTATGTTTCTTCCAAGGATGCAAAAGTGAATTTAGAGAGTACATTAATTAGAGAGTACATTAATATAATACATGACGTTAAAAGATTTAAGAAAAAGTATATGTATGTCACCAAGTACAGAAATTTTATAAATTATTATAAAATTATAATAATTCAGATGCTATAGTATTGAACAAGTGGTAAATAAATTGAGCAATGGAACAAAATAGATATTTCAGAAATAGAATCAAATGTGGAATTGTGGTGTATAATGGAATTGACATTGCGTATCTACAAGTAGAAAAGAAGTACTAGGAATAAAGATATACTGGATGGTATGCGGAAAATGTACTTGGACCTTTTCCTCACTCTTTAAGCAAAATTAAATTCACCAAAGTTGCAAAAAAAGTTTTATTTAAATGTGAAAGCCAAATATTAAAACCTTTAGAAAAAAATATGTAAGAATATATTTGTGCTATGGTTTGGAATGTTCCCCAAAGTCTTACATGTTGAAGGCTTGGTCTGTATGCAGCAATGTTCGTAAGTGGAGCTTTTGGGAAATGATTGGATCATGACAGCTCCAAACTCATCAATGGATCAGTCCATTTATAGGTTCATAGTTGAATGAACTATTGGAAGGTGGTAGAATCTATAGGAAATAGGGCCTGGTTGGAGGAAGTAAATCACTGGGGCATGTCCTGGATGGGTATCTCTTGTGTCTGGCCCTTCTTTTCCCTCTTGCTGCCCAGATGCTGTGGAGTTTTGCTCCACCACACACTTCTGCCATGATGTTTGCCCTCACCACAGGCCCAGAATCCATGGAGCCAGGTGACCATGAACTGGAACCTCTGAAACCATAAGTCAAAATAAGTCTTTTCTCCTTTAAGTTGTTTTTCTTGGCAACAGAAAGCTAACACAATTTGTAATTTCAAGGGAATGAATGTTTTCTCACCAAAAAGAATGTTTCATTTGCCATAGTATGTGT
Organism: Glaucomys volans; assembly: GCA_020662805.1. NCBI lineage: Eukaryota > Metazoa > Chordata > Mammalia > Rodentia > Sciuridae > Glaucomys > Glaucomys volans. The sequence goes on from JAJEJO010003630.1 coordinate 245,486, forward strand.
TTTTATCAAAAGATGTATAAAAAAGTGAGAAGAGAAGTTACAAAGTGGAAAAATGTTTGTAACACATGTAACTGACAAAAAAAAATTATGTATGGAATTTGTAAAGAACTCCCAAAGTCAATCAGAAAATGCAAAGGATCCAACAGAAAAATAGGCAGAAGATGTGAACAGATATATTACAAAAGAGGAAACAGAATGGTCAATAATCATGAAAAGATACACAATCTCATTATTTAGGGGAGTACTTATTCAGGGGACAATTTTTTACCTACTAGAAACACTGAAGAAAAATTTTGCTTAATTTTTTAAAGTTCATAGAAGTAAACATTGATTGCATACATGCAGATAATTGTAAAAACCAATACTGATCATATTAGTCCATTCTAGTTGTTCAGTCTTAACAATTTATAATTTTCAACCCAGGAATTTCATTTATAAGTACATACTCAAACAGAAACGTTGCACAGTTCTGTATGGACAAGAGTGTTCCTAGGACTCCTTGTCCATGATAGCAAAAAGCTGGAAACAACTAAAAAGACATGTAATTATTAATTTTACCCCCCACCTGCACAGATGGTGTGACTCTACCTTGTGTACAAACAGTGAAACAATAGCTGTACTCCATTTGTGTTCAATGAATCAATAAGTAAATAAAAGAATAAATTAAAAAAAAAATCTTAAAAAAAAAAGACATGTAAGAAAAGAATAGATGTGTAATTCTGTATTTAACCAAACAAAAACGACGTGCTTCTTGAAACATTTTTGCTGTTATACCAATACAGCAATCAGAATCTGTGTGTGTCTCGTTGTGCACACGGGCAAGCATTTCTCCAGCTCTGAGGTGTAGATCTAGTTATGGATTTGATGACTTGAAACTCATATATATGTGTGTATATAGTTATATGTATCTATGTATACACACACACATATATATGTATATATATTAGATATTTATATATATATGTATCTTCGATTTCACTGAATATTGACAAAATATCCTCCAATGCTGTCAGACAGATTTACACTCCCACTAACAATGGTGAGAATTCATATTGCTCCTTATCCTATGGACATTATTGTTAGATTTCCCTTTCTTAAAATTGATGGATAAGCAATGCTATCTTGCTTTCAGATGAATTTTCATTGCTTTGATTTCCAGTGAATTTGAATACTTTTCATCATTTTATCAGTCATTTATGTGTCTTCTTGAATCATTTTTGCTCATTTTATTGGTTTATTTTCTATTTGTCTTGATTTGTAAGTAACTAACACATTCATCTTTGATTTATAAGATTCTAATGTTAAATGGTGGTTTTAGCCTTTTCCCGCACAAGAGGAGATTCTTAGAACACCTTAACTCCTAACATATGTGCAATTGTGCTATTGATTTCAATTCTATGCATATTTTAAACCTCAAAACATTTCTTTTTATTGCATTCTACAGTCAACATTTATTTGGTTTACCACTCATATTCACCACTTTTATTGCTTTTCACCCCATTCTGCATTTCTGGCCTTCCTTCCAAATTCACTTTTCTTTTGCCCAAGTTACATATTTTGCTATCCAATTTTATAAATTTTATTATCAATATTCATGAGCTGATATGGGCTGTCTCCAGTACTCCATTATTCCATTGCTGTTTTCTGAAGTTGAAACATCCATGGATCCCAGACTTCAATCTTGGCTGATAAAGGAATACACACACACACACACACACACACACACACACTTTTAATACACTATTAGATTTTGTTTGCCTTCATTTTATTTAGAAATTCTGTGCTTATAGCAATTATTTTTCATAATTTTCTTTCCCAGGACAATTTTTGTGGGGATTTGGTATCAAGATTATAGCTATATAAGGTCTTATAGAGTCTAGAGATTGCAACTATTTTCCTATTGATGAGGTTCAGGGTGTGCCATCATGAATATGATGGGGATCACAATATGCCACCCCCAAATAGGTCACTTTGGTATATTGATTACTTTGAATGAAAAGACATTGAGAACCAGCCAAAGCAGAAAAAAAAAAGGGCTCCACCAACTCCCTCATAAAACTAAAATAAAATGCAAACTTCCCCTTTTATAAAGGAAATATATATCCACAAAGAAAAATATGATTAGTAAAGGTATAAGACAGATTTTGTCACCTCACAGACTTTTATCTGCATAACAAGGCTGCCTTTATCCAAGGCACATTTCCTCCCCACACCCTCACATAATTTGCCTCAACCACTCCTCAAAGCCCCCCAAACCTATCCTTTCTGTAGAAGAGAATGACAAGCATGTGACTACTTACATTGCTCTTATATTCTGTGGAATTCCCATGCAAGGGATGTAATTAAAATTGTTTTTCCTGTTAATCTGTGTTGTATCAATTTAACTTGCAAACCCACTAAAAAGTTTTTTCCTTCCTTATACCTCCCATATACCTTTTTCCTCCCATACATTTTCGTTTTTAAATTGATTTCTAATTTGCTAATTTGGGTCATTTTTCATGAAATGAAGTTTCAATTTTTTTCAGCCAAACATATCAACCTTCCTTTTTATCATTTATTCTGTCACATTTAAACTTTAAATATACTCCTTAGGATGAAAAATTAATAAATATTCAATTGAATTTTCTTCTAGCTTTTCTATGGTTTGAAAATATTTGATATTTTAGTTTCTGTAAAGTTAATTTTGAGGTATGGGATATACATTGATTTTTTCAAAGTTTCTAATCAGAATGTTAAAATGAAAAATAAAAATTATTGGATTTTCCCCCCATTTTAAAATAAATTGAACAAAAATTGTGTTTAGTCTCAGGAAAACCACTTCACAAATTTTCACTAACAGGATTTGATTGTTTTATCCTTAAAAACTTTCTAAAATGTTTTAAAATTAGCAAATTGAAATAATTTTATATTCATAAGCAATAAAATAAAACGTATGGACTTTTTTTTTCCCACTAGTTGGTTTGGAATTAATGAATATAAAATGAGAATAATTCCTGAGTTAATTATAACAGTAGTTTATAAGATATAGTTGAGTTACCAATTTTTCCAATCCGAATTTGCTTAAAATTTTATTACAAGAATGGTCCTAGGAGAAACTGAGTTCTTTTTTTCAGGACTCTCTACCAAAGAGCAAGAATTCCTGAGAGAAAACTCATTTAAAAAAAAAAAAAGTTTTCCCCATGCAATTCTGTAAGTGCATTTTCTTTGCTGGCTTTTATTCAAAAGTTTATTATTAGAAGATTTGAAACACTGACATTTATGGTACTTATAAGGATTTTCCAATTCCAAATCAATTCTATTAGGTTATAGGTTTAATTACAGGTTTAATTTTTTCTCTCACAAAATGTTGAAACATTGGTCAGTATACAGTATTTCAAATTCAAGTTTAAATCCTTTCATTCTGTTTTCATACTTGGCACAATCAAAAGTTAGTATTATTCACTTCTTCAAATCTCTAGAAGGGCTGATTTTCTGTCTGGGTCTCCCTGAGGCAGAGCCTACCAACCAGGCCAGGTCCTTGAATTTGTCATGGCTATTGTGAGTTTACAGTGTATGTTTTAATCGATCTGTTACATAGTTTGTACGAGTATTTTGTGTCATCTGCCATGTTTGTCAATGGAGTCCTAAGCCAGGCACCATTCTGGAGTGCCAACAAATTACATGGGTCATTTGCCCTAAAAAAAAACAAATGGAAAAAGTTATGGTAACAAACAGGAAAGGAACTTTAACCAATACGTCCATATTGAAAAGACAAAGGGGACCTGTTTCCAGTCCTGTCCTCAAGAAACTGACAACGACCTTGAGGTCAGGTGAACTTGGTCAGTTGACCTTGTCAGTTGTGGTCTGGCCCATCATCATTATTTTAGTAATGGTCACACGGGGCCTTGACAGTAATAAGAAAATTGCTGTTGCCTGGTGGGTGGGTACTTCAGACTCATCACCGATGTTTAGCAATCAGATTTCTGCTGTTCCTGGAAGCCAAGCTTTCTCAGAGCAGAAGAGCCAGATATAAAATGGAGGCAGAAATGCCCAGTTGTTAACCCTGCTTTTATTTTCCCATTGGACATTGCAGGGAAAGGTAAAGAGTCTGTCTTTGTTCCATGTGTATTTAAGACCCAATTTAGACTCTTTCAGAGTATAAAAGTCACTTTGAAGATTTAGAAAATTGCTATTGTACTCACTAAAAAACTCTTTGCCATTTTGCAGTGTTATTTGTGATCTCTCCTGTAACCATGAACAATTGTGTGCTGTCATCAAAATACCACCTGAATTCCTGCTTCTAAAATAAATGAACCTCCTAGTTCCTTTAACTTTCTCCAAGGACTGTATCAATATTCTTTGAGATGTTCTACTTAACCATTCTCTAATTTTTCAATGTCACTTACAAAAAAGTTCAGAAGTTCTCATTGGTGTTGAAAAAAGAATCTCACAATATCCAACTTTCTATTTTATTTCATGAGAGTAATATCCATTTATCTAGATGTCAAACTCCACAAGAGTAGTCATTGGAATAACATTTCTCACATCAATAAAAAACATCCTGGAGTTTTAAAGAAATTATATCTACAGCCTTTCTATACATTGCTGGTAAGACTACAAAATTGGTGCAACTACTCTGGAAAGTAGTATGGAGAGTCCTCAGAAAACTTGAAATAGAACCACAATTTGACCCACTTATTCCACTCCTCAGTACATATCCAAGGACTTAAAATCAGCATACTACAGTGACACAGTCACATCAATGTTTATAACATCTCAATTCACAATCACTAAGCTATGGAACTAACCTAAGTGCTTTTCAACAGATGAATGGGTAAAGAAAATAAAAATGTGGTATATTTGCATGACGGAATATTACTCAGCCATAAAAAAAGAATGATTTTATTATTTTTGCCAGTAAATGGATGGATCTGGAGAGTACTATGATAAGTGAAATCAGCCAATCCCCCAAAACAAAAGGTCAAATGTTCTCTCTGATATGTGAATGCTAACACACAACCAGTGGGTTGGAGTGGGGGAATAGAAGTTCAGTAGATTAGACAAACAGGAATGAAGGGAATGAAGGGAAGGGAGGGGGGACAGGAAGAGGAAAGACAGTTGAATGAATCTGACAACTTTCCTATGCGCATACAGGGATACAGCACAGTGGATCTCCACATCATGTACAAACATAAGACTGGGGTCCTATTTAGAATAAGATGTACTCCAGGTTTGTATGAATATGTCAAGATATACTCTACTGTCATGTATACAAAAAAATAGGAAAAAAGAAAAAGCAAAATTATATCTTTAATAGTAAAACATCTTTTAAGAAATGAAAAAACAAAAACAAGTAACTCACTGCATGGTAGAGGCCTTTGTCAATTTACTCTATCATTTTCTGCCTCCTCTTTGGAATCGTCTTGCCCCTGCCATGCCCTGTACTGGCCTAACCTCTAACCTCAGTGACAGAACTCTTCTTTTCCTTTCCTTTCCTTTCCTTTCCTTTCCTTTCCTTTCCTTTCCTTCTTTCTTTTCCTTTCCTTTCCTTTCTTTTCTTTTCTTTCTTTCTTTCTTTCTTTCTTTCTTTCTTTCTTTCTTTCTTTCTTTCTTTCCTTCCTTCTTTTTTTTCTTTCTTTCTTTCCTTCTTTCTTTCTTTCCCTCAGTGTTATTGGAAAAGTTGAATATCTTTGAAAGGAAAAAGTATTAAAAAGGCAGAAAATATATTTAAAAATAAACAAAGAAAGACAAGCAGCCTTAAAGTAACCAATTTTGCCAACTGCAGGTTTGGGAATGAAATATCATGGCATTCCAATCCAAGGAGTGACACCTTCCTAATCCTCATTATTATTATCTCTCAAGGAAATAGATCAAATAAGAACACTGGTCAATTTGAAGTGAAGTGTATCTCTCCTTGGAAGGAACTGATGTGGATCTGTTCAACCCCTTACTTCACCATCCCAAAGCAAATAATAACTTCTAGTACTTTCCTCAGTCATTTTTCCTTCTCTTACTTTTCTCCTCTCTCTTTAGGAAGGAGGAAAAGTTCCCCTGTCCTTTCTTGGATGAAGGAGACAAAAAAACTCCAAGAGCAGTTCTTGGTGGAAATGAGGGACAGAAATCCCCACCCCTGACCTGTCTCCAAGGACTCCCTTCAGTGTAGGCATCCTTGTATTGCACAGGGTGGTCAATGACTTGCAGTCTTCTACAAAGAAGCAGAGCCATGGCTTTCACTCACCTGGGGGATTTTGTCCTCCAGGAGACAGGGGGCAATATCCGTAGACATTTCTGATTGTCATCACCCTGAAGCTGCTGCTAGTGACTGCCAACAGCAAGAAGTCAGTCCTGCTCCTGACCATCCTACAAAACAGCACAGAATTATCCAAGAAAAAAATGTAAATGGGGCTGAGGTTAAGAAATCCTGCATTAAAACCTTAAAAAGTTAATAAATTTTCGATGAATTGTAGAAATTGTAATTTAAAAATGATTCCATATTTTAAAGTTTTAAAGGAATAACCTTACTACATAGGAACTTCAAGATACAATTAAATAATTTATCTTGATAATGAAAAAGAAAGTGCCTTTATCTTCTGAATTCTCTGGACATCCATGCATAATTTATGGATCGAGTGAAAGTGTGTGTGTGTGTGTGTGTGTGTGTGTGTGTGTACCTGTTGGAGAATTACAAAGCAAAATTTAGTCTGATTTTCTGATTTTTCAGACCCGTTGGCCCTTTCTCTTTTAGTTATCACTTCCTGTTGGTTGAGATGTAGGCCAGAGATTGCAAAGAAGGGGGAAAGCCCCCAAAACTTCCATAAGCTGGATATGGTCGACTGCATGTTTCCTCACCTGCAGGTCCCTTAGAACCCAGGGGCCCTACCTATGACCTATTGCTGCACTCTTCTGGTGTTGACTTGACCTCTTGGCTTTCTATTTCAGTGATCCTGGCAAGACCACAGCCTGCTAAATCTCCCTGAGCTCCACAGCCAACAGCCAACTCTGAACTTCAGACACTCCATTTTTCTGTCCTAAGAACTGCAAAGTTCACAGAGGTGGAGCAGAAGCAGTTCAGGGCCCCCCCCTCTAGGCACTCAGATTGTCTCTGCCCAAGTCGTCCTGACCTGCTCAGGAGCCTGCTGTGGATGGGTGTGGTTGGGAGTCCTCTGGTTGGATGGAGGTTCAACCAGACATGGCCGCCTCACTGGGTAAAGGTGCAGGGCCTCCTTTCTGTGAGTGATTTTGCCTTCCCTCCTCCAGCCTCCCAGGGATGTTTGAGGCTTTCCTGCAGGTTTTCTCGACCCTAACACCAAAACCCCATGTGGGGCTCAAGGGAGCTCCTAGCAGCGCTCCTACACCATGTGAAAGGATGGGGAAATCAAAGGCACAAGAAGCACTTTGTCCTCACATATTTCTCAAAACTACCTGGGAATTGGAGTTCCAGACAGGATTCTACAGGCCAGGCTCTTTTTGCTTCTTTGAGACCCACATTTAAGCTCTCCTTCAAACTGCTCTGCCTTGCCCAACTCCCCTGGACCTAAGGCCAAAGATCCTTGCTGAGCCTGCTCACATTTCTTTTTCATTACTTCTGTTTATCTGGGTGACAGTCTTTAAATTTAGAAGTCAAGAATTTAGTACATTTCATCTTTGCTGTGGACAGTTTCTAAAACAGCCATTCTCAAACTTGGAAGCATACCAATATTACCTAGAGGGCTCTCAAAAAATAAATGTGTATGTCTGGGGGGTGAAACCCAAGTATCAGAAGTATCACAAAACCCTTTGTCTGGTACTCATGTAAAAGGGAGCTGGCAACTAGTGTTTCAGAATTATGGGTACCCAAAGGCATGGTAAGGAAAAAGCATATCAATAACTACCTCATGTAACATCTTGCCACAAAATGCAGAAAGTCAGGCGCAGAGAGGCTAAGAAACTTGCTTTAGATTGCACAGTTAGTAATTTTTCAGAATGGGAATCTAATGGAACCCCAAGGCCCTTACTCTGTTCTAAATTTTACTAAGTTTGGTTCATGGGCCAGAGCAGTGTACTTTATCTGTCCTTCTGACTCCTTCCTCCCATTTCTGTGTCATACCCACCTCCCATGGGTACCCCTGGCACAGTATATTGTGAGTGATCAGGAGCTGGTTTAGGCAAGGACTACTGAAGCACAGCATCCATTTGGTTATTGAAGATGTCCATTGCATCTCAACTCTGCAAGATCACCTCCTAAAACTGACTTCCTCAAGGAGACTCCAAAGCACAAGAGTAAAATCAAGGATCAATAAATGGGATGGTATCAAACCAAAAAGCTTTTTCACAGCAAAGGAAGCAATCAAGAATGTGAAGAGAGAGCCTACCAAATAGGAGAAAAATCTTTGTCATCTGCACCTCAGGTACAGCATTAACCTCCAGGATATGCAAACAACTCAAAAAACTTAACACCAATAATACAAATAACCCAAACAACAAATGGGCTAAGGAACTGAACAGGCATGTCACAGAAGAAATAGAAATGGTCAAAAAATATATGAAAAAACATTCATCATTTCTAGCAATTAGAGAAATGCAAATTAAAACTACACTGAGATTCTATCTCACTCCAGTCAGAATGTCAATTACCAAGAAAACAAGTCACAATAAGTATTGGCAAGGATGTGGGGGGAAAGGTACATTGCTGGTGGGATTGTGAATTGGTGCAAACATTCTGGAAAGCAGTTTGGAGATTCCTCAGAAAACTTGAACTGAATCACCATTTGACCCAGTTATCCCATTCCTAAGTCTATACCCAGAGGACTTAAAGTCAGCATACTACAGTGATGCAGCCACTTCAAAGTTTATAGTAGCTCAATTTACAATAGTCAAGCTATGAAACCAACTTAGGTGCCCTTCAACAGGTGAATGGATAAGGAAAATGTGGTATATATACATTAGAGAATATTACTCAGCCATAAAGAAGAATGAAATTGTAGCACTTGTCAGTAAATGGATGGAGCTAGAGAATATCGTGGTAAGTAAAATAATCCAGTCCCCAAATACCAGAGGTTGAATGTTCTCTCTGATATGTAGATGCTAACCCATAACAAGAGAAGGATAGGGAGGGGAAGAATAGAAGTCCATTGAATTAGACAAAGAGGAATGACAGAAATGAAAGGGAAAGGGATTAGGAAAGAAAGTATAATTAAATGGACATAATTTGTATCCTTGTATATGAACACATAACCAGGGTAACTCCACATCATGTACAACCACAAGAATGGGATCCTAATTAGAACAAGTTATACTCCATGTATGTATAATATGTCAAAATACACTCTGTTGACATGTATGTCTAAGAAGAACAAATTTTTAAAAATTCAAGGTGAGAAAAAAGATCACCTCCTGGGTGATCTAGAATTCCTTGGCCAGTTCCATACCTACTCAGTGTCTTCCACATAGAGTAGTTAGCTGTAAGGATGATGAATAGGAAGGATAAGATGCCTGAGTAACCTTTCAAGAAGTTAAGGAAACACCATTACAAATGGCAGGGAAAAGAAAGGATACAAAATATGAACTTCTCCTTTTGATAATGTGTTGACGTTAATCACCCCCCATGGCTTAACCACTGTTAAGGGGCTAATACAACTTATCTGGCTGATTTCTTCATCTTTTAAGACTGAGCTGAAGCAAAGCATCCTCCCTTTGTCTCTTCTTACCAGTCCAAGTTAGAGGCCTCCCTCTGTACACACAGGAATTACCTCATCAGGCATGGCCCTTACCACACGGGAGCGCTTTCTAAAGGATCTGTTTATCCCTCTTTCTCAACAGATCATGAATGGTTAAAAAATTTAAAAAATGTCCTTCATTTGTATCTAAGCATCTAGCTCACAGGAGATGTTCAATAACTATTTCTGAATGAATACTAATATTTTATGATTATAAATAATGATAAAAATATTAAAAATGATAAATCAGAAAAATGAGTCACAGTGTGGATGAAAGTCAAGTTGGAAAGTCATTAACTATTTTTAGCTCATTTTAACAGCTGGTAGTCAATGCTAACCTGGTGTTTAATTTCCAGGGTTAAGAAGACCAGAACAAGTGAAGAGACTCTAAAAGTGATTTAATCATTCAGTCATTACTTCATGCATGCCTGGTCACTATCACCAAAAGTCATTTATAAGTCCTGTGTTTGGGGTTCTATACAAAATAATACTGATGTATTTGTATATGTTCCGAGAAATCCTGAGTATTAGTTCTTTCAAGCAAAAATGCAAGGGATCATTAATATTTATTAGTCTATTCTTTGAGACTAACTTGGGCATGGATACAATATAACCTTCTGGTTAGTTGTTTGCTCAATAAATCTTTTCAGAAGTGAATTTATACAAGGCTCTTTGGCAGGAATTATGGGAGGTGAAATATAATACCCAAGCTCAACCCTACTGGCCTTTATCTCTATTTTAAGAGAGAAAGAGAATAGCAACTCCCTAGATGGCAAACTATCCCGGGCCCAAAGACAATAAAAACATTGTATTTATAGATAAAATTTGTGTAGATGTTGAGAAGAAGGAAGATCTATAGTAGCTAAAGACCAGTGGGAGTGAGACAGGAGCTAACAATTCTTAATTTCTTCCATGACTTCTAGTCACATATGGGACTCCTTGAACAGGACTGTGGGTTTCTTCTAGTCTTTGAAAACTTGAGTGCCTCATCAACCTGTGCTATGGGATTAGAAAATATGCACATACAGTCAATGCTTACTGCTTATTGCAGATTCCATATTTATTCATGAATTCCCCTTCTCACTAAAAATTGTCACACCAAAGTCTATACTCTCAGAAGTTTTCACTGTAATTTGGAGTCATGGACAAAGTTCCCCCAAAATATGTAGGTTTTCGCTGAGGTGAAACAAGAGTGCTCAGCCTTCCTGTTTCAGTTCCCTGGCCAATAAATAGAACATTTTGAAGGTTTGTTTTTTTTTGTGGTTTTGCTGTTTAAATGGCACTCATGTGTAGTATGAAGTGCTATCTAGTGTTCCTACGTGCAGGAAGGTTGTGATGTGGTGCCTTTAAGAGAAAATATACACATTACATAAACTTAATACAGTTTGTTTTGGTTCTAGTTACAGTGCTGTTGGCTGTGTGCTCAATGTTAACCAAAACAACCTATATTAAGTAAGGTGTCTTTAAATAGAAATAAAACAAAGTTATATGTTGATCAGTTGCCGAAAACATTGGACCCAAGGCTTGCAAGACCCTCCTGTGTATCTCTGTTCTGGGTGATGGGTCACTATTGTAAGCCCACACTCCTTTCTCCTAGGGTATTTGCCCCTTTCACTGCCCTGCACCGGCTTAGTTTGTCGCAGTGCCAGAAGTGGGCGCTTTCCGCCAGCTGTGCAGGGCGGCCAGCAGGTGGCGCCGAGCTCCGAGCTCTATGCAGCGTGGTGTGGACCAGGTGGACTGAAAGGGGCGGAGGTAACAGAAGCGGCCAGTGGTGGCCGCCAGCAGTCCCCCCACCCCCTCCACATAGCGCTCTAGACTAGCGCCTGGAGAGGGCGCGAGCGGCTGGGCCAGCTGCTTTCCGAGCTCTGCACCGCTGCATCTCTCTGCTCTGCTAAGCACCGGGCGTCCCCGCCGCGCTCAGTTCGAAGTCGGCCACCATGGAGGCTCAGGCACAAGGTGAGTGGTCGCCCATCGTCCCCGAGGGTCGGATCCTGGGGCTCCAATGGAGGCGCCTTTTCTGCAACACCTAACTTTGCCTTCGGACAGAACGGCTTGGTGCCATCCTACGCGTCCGGAACTCCGCTCCTACGCGCGCCTTCGGGATAATGCTTTCTTGCCAAACTCAGCGTTTGCGGTGGGGCTGGGGATCAGCGAAGGGGCCGGGGATCAGTAAGTGGGGCGGTGTGTAGGCAGGAAACGCTCTCATGGAATGCTCTAACCCTTTCCGCAGCCAGTCTCCCTCATTTCCTCAGCCTGGCGGGTACCCAAAGGACCTGTTGTCTAGGGTCCTGGATCAGCGTTCGGTTCCCTCTCCTGTCCCCGGAGTCGGGGAGGAGCGCGGCTGCTCTCCACCCGGCGGTGGGCTCGGGTCCTGCGACTCCCAAATTGAGGAGCTAGCGGGGTGCGCGACGAGGTGGGGTCTTCCCGCGCTTGGGTCGGTCTTCAGGGGAAAATGAGTGCCACCAGCCCCCTGACCTCCAGTAAATACACAGGTGCGGGGGGTTCCCGGGATAAGGGAGAGATCTCTGCCTTGGCAGCCCGCGCGCTGGGCCCCAGGCCGAGGTCTGGCCGCCCGCTCCTCGCGCTGCCCGGGCCGCGGGCTGGAGGAACCAGCGGCGGCTTCACGAAGGCTGGCTTTATATCTTAGGGTCACGCTTGGACCAAGGTTGGGAAGATCCTATTGAACCGTCCAAAAATGGAAATAAACGCATGGCGGAAAGGGGTAGAAGTGGGAGGCTGTGGAGCGAGGGACAGGTAGGAAGGAAATTGACTCAGGAACCAACATTGGGAGCAATGCTCCGAAGAAATGGGTTGCGGAGTTCAGCCTGTACCACAATCTTGGCTCCCTTTCTTCAGGCTGCAGGGAAGTCTGTGTTTTTTAAACATAAATAAAAGTCCATTTAAAAAGAAGAGGTCTACGACCCCATGCACGCGCCCTCTAGGGGCAGAGGCGTCCTGAAGGAGGGCGATTTGGCAGTGCCCTAAGTCACCCAACAGGTTCGCTGCGGACTGCAATGGTCTGAACAGCAGGAACCATACTCTTTGGTTCCATCAGCCAAGATCCTGCTCAGAAAGCTTGGCTTCCAGTATTCCTCTCCTGTTATGTAAAAAGGAAGGGGGAATTCAACCAAAGGTGGACGTTGTCAGAGTCAAAGAAAAAGTTACCCAGTGATATTTTTTTGTGGCACGTTAAGAAGACTATTCAGGACCATGGAAATTACTGTGGGGACCAGAGATTGGGCTTAACTCCAAATATGGCATGAGCAGGTGGGAATGTACAGCCAAGGGGTAGTGTGGGAGTTCGTGGGTGGAAGATTACTAAGAGGGAACATCAGGGGTAAAGGGACTCCGACTAAACCCATCCAACAGGATTCTTGCAGAAAAGCGGCCAGTGTGATCAGGTATCATGGGGAGGGGGGGAGGGGATGGTGGAGGATGAGGAACCTGGCCAGATATTGAGAATGATCTGGTATGGAGGATGGGGGGCTCCGACTTAACTGGCTTAGCAGTTCTTTGCTACAACTGAATATTAAAAGGGAGTGTGCAGATGGTCCCAGGAAATGTCCAGAAACGTGATGAAATTGGACAAGCTGAAAATCTTTTATATTGGTCAAAGAGGCCTACTTGAAGGCCTTCACACCTGAACTGAAGCAGGCAGAACAACACTGGAGATTCCAACCCGATTTTGCAGATTAGAATTATTTGGAGACTTACATATATTTGTCCCAAAGTATCAGGAAGGGGTTGATTTCAAGACTCCCAAAGAGACCAAAATCCAGGGACCCTGTAGTTTCTTATATAAAATAGTGTAGTATTTGGATGTAACCTTCACACATGCTCTCATATATTTTAAATCATCTCTACATTACTAATACTACCTAAAACAATGTAAATGCTATGTTAATAATTGTTATACTGTCTTACTCAGGAAATAACAACAATAGAAAAGTCTATACATGTTCAGAAAAAAAATGTTAAATATATTGATCCACAGTTGATTGAATCCAAGAAAACAGACACCTTCAAATATGGAAGGCCCCTGGACTCACTCTGGCTGACCCCATACCAATCAAATCAGAATCTCTGGGGCCTAGGCATGGGTATACATGAAAGCTTTCTAAGTAATTCTGTTATTCAATGAAGTTGTAGAAGAATTACAGTAGATAGAAAACATTCACCAAATTTCTGAAGATGTCTGAAACTATAGTAGGGAACCACTGGTATCACTGGTTTGTTAACTTGTGAGCAGATATTTATTTTAATGCATTACTTTGCCAAGCATAGTGCTAAGAAGAGCAGAAATGGGCTTGACTTCTGCTTCATAAAATTTACAGTAAAGGAAGGGGCAGACATTCATCTGATGGTTATGCGATAAATAAAATGTAAAAGTGCCATGTGTTAATGGTAGGAAAGAGGGCCAGGTAATGCAGTGAGAGCAGAGAAAAGTTGAGGCCTAGTAAGCAATAATCAAATTAGCTCATATTGTTTATGTGTCCCTGTTTCTGTTCTTTATGCTTTTATTCATTGTCTCATTTCATACCTACATTGTCCCATGAGGTGGGGATAGTTCTCACTCCTGTTCTACAGAGGAAACATGCATAGGAACCAAATTCCTTGTTTATAAGCAGATGGGTGATGAACAGCAAGCTAAAGCTATGAGTGCCCATTCTCCAACTCTGTGACTTTCTAGAAGAGGATAAAACTCAAGTCTTGCTTACCTCTTCAGCTGCCCTTCGGTATGCCACACAACCCCATGACTGGATGGAAGTTTTTGGGTGGGGAGAACTAAATGTAGGAATAATTCTACGATTTCCAATGTATAAGCTTCTACCTTCAGCATAGTTTTTTTTTTTTTTTTTCAGAATTTTCTGGAGCTGGGATGGTTTATCTTTCTACCTCTTTCTCTTTTTGCTTCAATCTAGATCAGAGATGTGTGAGGTTAGGCAGGCATTGGCTAACCAGATGGCCCCTTGTACTGCTCAGGAGACCACCAGGGTGGTATGGAAATTATTTGTACATGTAGCTCAGAAAATGTAGTAGTGGGTCCTAAAAACTTCCCCACCAGTGAAATTCTGTACTTATGTTCTTTAACTTTGTGAAAAACTAGATTACTTCCATCAAAACGAGACATTATGTGGAGTTGGTAGGATGGGAACATGAAGTAGGACAAGTGAAGAGATTCAGTGAGAAAGGCTGGAGACAGCTGGAATCAGAAGTCCACAGAGGAGGGCATTCCCATTGGTTTCCGCTGGAACTGGGGAATTTTGCTTTCAAAGTCCCCGACTTAAAATGGTTTGGCTTAAGGGGTTGGGGTTGTGGCTCAGTGGTAGAGTGCTCACCTACCATGCATGAGGCCCAGTGTTTGATCCTCAGCACTGCATAAAAATTGAAAAATAAAGGTATTGTGTCCACCTACAACTAAAATGTAAATTATGATGGAGTCAGAGCGATATGCATTTTGAACTTTGATCTTTTCCCAGGATAGCAATAAGGCAGTGTGGTGCTATCTCCTGATGCCGGGTGGTGGCGGTGAACCACAGCTCCTAAACAGCCTCAGAATCACCTGGATAACAGCCCACAATGACAGTGAGCTGTGTGGCTAAGGTGTGGTGTTTGGTAGATTAGGTGGATTAAATGCATTTTCAACTTAGGATATTTGCGGTTTTCAAAGATTTCTTGGTATATAACACATCTCAGAAAAGAGAATTTGATTAGGAATGTAGCATTTTTCTGACAGTCTTTTAAAATAAAAACTTCCTGATACTTTTTAACTACCTTTCAATTTTGTATTACTCTAGATTATAGTAACTTCGTTATTTTGGCCTTTTCCAAAGTCTGTAATGTTAAAAGTAACACTTCTCTTTAACACTTTTATGTATTAAAATTAATAACTGTAGTAGTTTTTCCTATGGCTGCTGCTACAAATCACCACAAACTTGCTGACTAAAAACAACAGGAATTTATTTTATAATTCTAGAGGCCAGAAGTCTAAAATCACTTGTCACTGGGAAAAGTCATGGTGTTGGCAGGGCCAGACTCCCTCCAGAGAGTCCACAAAAGAATCTGTTCCTTGCTTCTCTCGTGTTTCTGGTGGCTGCCAGCCTGTCCTGGCCACATCACCCAATCTCTGCCTCCACAGTGCTTTGTCTTCTCCTGTCTGTGACAAGTTCTCGTACAGAAACACTGTCGTTTCTGCTTGTCCCATACAGAAACACTTGTGCTTTCATTTCGGGCCCTCCTGGATAATCCTGAATAATTTCCCCATCTCAAGATGGGGAAAATCATAAAGTAAATCATATCTGTAAAGACCACTTTTCCATATAAATTAACAAAGTTCCAGAGATTACGATCTGATGTCTTCAGGGGCCATTATTCAGCTTATTACAATAATAAGCTTTTCTTTTCAGACATTAAACTCAGGCGAATTCTCAGAAGTCCATGAATGACATAAAGTAATAAATATTGGATTATTCCTAACTATTTACAAATTCCATTAAAATGAAAATGTTGTATTACCTTACATTACACTTTGCTCATGGGACATTTATTTACTCTTATCTTATTCCAGGAAGGCTTCAAACCACAGTACTGAAAAAAGTCAACAAAAAAAGAATGTATCTAATAAAGTTATTGTGGGGGTGCAGTCAAAAGGATTTGGCCTTAAAGCAACCCTATCCAACACCCTATCTGTATTAAATTTCTGTCATCGAAAGTGGTAAGCACATCAGAGGGTCTCTGACTCAGTCACTTCAGTCACTTGCCTGGCTTGCTGTCCATGTATGTAGATATTCACCATTACTGCTATTCCAGAATTCCACCAATGATACTTTGAAACCATTTATTAAATTTATTGAGTTATCATGCAGTTAAGAGCACAAAAAGATGTCTGCAAAAAGTGGATTTTTCAAGCATGTAATTTTACTGTTCACTGGATGTTTATGAAATAAAATGTAATTTATTTTAAATGAATGCATTAAATTAAGAGTTATCATTAATATACCAGGGAAGACAGCAGAGCATTTAAATATGTTAGAAGGAAGCTTTGGGTCCTTAAGGAATGATGCATTTTGAATAGTTTTTCACAGTGTGAATCATTTATAAATGTTTCATTTTGATGTGGAGAAAAGGAAGTGAAGCTCCCAGAATAAAACCAAAGTCCACAAGAATACCCTTAGTCACCAACATATTGTTTAGTTTTCAAAAGGCAAAAATCTGGCACTTTTCTGTAGTCAAATAACATACCATACACTGAAAATGCATGTTTGTGGAGTACCTCATATTCAAATTTGCCTACAGTTATTTGCATCTTGCCCAAATTACATTTTTCCTGACATGTATCTAAAATATGTAATTCTGTTCAACCCCTTGGAAATTTCAAAACGTATTTTTCTTTCAACTGGAAATTTGTCAATCAAAAGCAAGAGCACCTTGTCAAGGATCTTGGAAGCAGAAATGATTCATTCAGAAGAAAACAACAATTTGGGATTAGAGGAGTGGGAGGACATACCTTCAGATTTCTTAATCTGAAAGTCTCTGGCTGTTAGGTATTTGTGGGTTTTCACTAATTTATCCCCTACACATGAATGAGCTGAGAGCAGCAATAATGAGAGCTAAAAACAACATTGCCTATAAATATTTACTATCATTTTGGCTTCCATAATGGATTCATTTCTACCTAAGGACCTTAGGGAAAGATTGCTTCCCTTTCTTAAATGTTAGGACTGACACCTGTAGTCCCAGCACTTGGGAGGCTGAGGCAGGAGGATCGTGAGTTCAAAGTCAACCTCAGCAACTTAGCGAGGCCCTAAGCAACTCAGTGAGACCCTGTCTCTAAATAAAACACAAAATAGGGCTGGGGATGTGGCTTAGTGGTAGAGTGCCCCTGGGTTCAATCCCCAGTACCAAAAAAAAAAAAAAAAAAGAAAAAGAAAAATTTAAAAAGAAAAAAAAAAAGAAAGTTAGGACTGAACAGAATGAAAGGATGGTTCCTGTCTTCTGTTATTCCTTTTTAAATAGTCCAGGGCTCCAACAGGAAGACCCAAGATATCCACGCTACCTTCAAAGTTTGTTTTACAGCATTGGAAGTCTCTCTTAAACAGCACAGGAAAGGAAAAGCTTTCCCTCTGCTCTCTTAGGTTAACTCTCTGGGGCCTGTGAATTAAACTAGATCAAAAGGAGGAAAGGCATACAGATTTATTTGTTTTGAGATTTTGCTTGCACCGGAAAGAAGTGCATGCCCGAAAAGTGGTGATATTTGAGAGTTTATATGCTATCTTAATCGGTAAAAGGGAGGAGAAGAAAGGGCAAGATTGGGCAAACAGATGACTTTTAAAGATAAATTGACCCTTAGGAGAACAAATGGGAGATACAATAGTTTTGTCACAATGTCTTAGAGAGAAGAATGAGTTGCTCCCAGGGAGGGGGATGTATGACAGTTGAGTTCTTTTGGGAGACTCTGTTTTTAGGCAGATAAAGATGTATTTCAAGAACTCAAATACTTGCAGCTTAAAATAATTCTTACAGCAAAGTGGCAGACTTGGGGTGGCATATTGTAAGGCCTTGCAGCACTCACCTGTGCACATATTTTACCTGATTCGTGAAAGGCATTGCTGGCAAGGAAAATATCTATTTATCGCTGGCCTGTTGTTTATCTGGCATTGGTCTGGTCATTCTTCAGATGCTCGGTGTCAGTTTTCATAGCCCATTCTTACAACATTGGTGCTCAAAGAAGAAAGAATATTCTTAGGATTAGGACTTGCAGTTTTCACTCTGACAATTTAGAGAATATGTGGAAGTCATAACACACATTCAGAAATTCTTCAAAATGTGATTTTGCTATTTTCAAAAAAAATTTGCATGCAGAAGATGTGAAAGAGCTGTTCATCCATCACCAGAAGGCAGGTGATTGCCTCATATAGTGTGTGACATGCACTCTACAGATTCTTTTGTATACAGGAGAAAACCTTGAGGCCCTGGTCCCTCCTTTCTGGAAATTCTTTTGGCTTCCACAGGGTAGGAAAACCCTGGACTCAAAGCAAATCTTATATTTTAAAAAAGGAGAGGGTTTGGTTCATAGTAAACAGAGGTAAAACATAAATCTGAAAAGAGATTCAGACATATGTTTGAAAGGAATTGTGTTTCTTTATTTTTACTATGTCGACCTAATTATGGAGTTGTTAGTTTCCTTCATCAAGAGATCTGGGCAAAAAGATCAATGATATCAAGCACTGTTCTGAAATTTACAATGTATAAGCAACTTTTTATAACTTTTGCTAATGGAGAGGGCAACTCTAAGAACTTTTATTTGTATCCAGCTTCATTCCATATGTTGGGTATTCACCATTAAATTCTTTATTTGCAATTCCCCAGGAATTCACAGCACATGAAAAAGTATAAAAACTATTGCAATGTGGAGATCTGATCTCAGGAAGACAAAGAACTTAGTACTACTGTTCTGATTGATGCTTGACCAGCACAAGGGGCTCAGTACCCTCTCCCCTCAGATGATGCCCAGAGGTCCATGAACAGAGGTCTCCTCTCAGGTGGTGCCCTTTGCCCACCTCTGCAAGAGCAGACCTCTGTCCTTCTCAGATCTTTTTTTTTTTCTATTCTTTTCTTCCCTTCCCCAAGGCTGAGGGAAAATAAATGTTTCATTTTAATGAAATAGAACCTAAGACATAAGCTGGGGACATAATGGTGTCAAGTACTCATTTTGAATTTGGTGACAGAGAAGATTAGTGTTCTGTTGTTCTCCCTGGCCCCCGCCCCACCATGCTTGTCCTCAGTCCTCATCTTGGTTGACCTGTGGGTGTTGTTTGGCACAGTTGCTCACTCTCCTTGAAACACTGTGTTCACTGGGTTTCCAGGACACTGAACTCTCTTTGTTTTCCTCCTCTGTCACCAGGCTTCTCATCTCCTTGCTAACTGATGGCAGTCTTGACCTGCTTCTCTTTTCTGTCCATACTCTTTGGCTGACTTCTTGTAATGCATGGTTTTTGACCCATGTGCTAACAACTTCAAAATTTATTTTTCCAGTCTGAATCTCAACCCTCAACTTCAGGCTTCCCACTGGATATGTCTGCATGAATGTCTCATAAGCATCTTGAACTAGACCTGCCTGACGCCCATTTCTTTCCTTTCTAGAACAGCCCCAGTTCTCCCAAAGTCATTCCCATTTCTGTTAATGGTATCTCCATTTCAAATGCAAAAGGTCTTGTTTTGTCTTTTTTCTTTGCTGTACCCCATTTCCAGTCTGTCATACCAGCTCTACTTTCAAAACCAGTTAGAGTTGAACACCATGCCACCACCTCTGTTGATATTGCCTTGGGCCAGGCCACCACTGCCTCCCACCTGGATAACTGTGGGAATTTCCAAACTTGTCTCTGCCTTGCCCCAGCCTCTCTTCAGTCTATTATTCTCATTATAGAGGCCAGAGTAATGCTTTCTGCCGTGCTGTATCTTGCCACTCCTTCCTTCAGGAAGCTCCAGTAACTCCTTGGTTCACTTGGAATCAGTGGCAAAGTCTGTATAGTGGCAAACAAGGGAGGTAACTGTTCTGCTCCCTTTTTTCTCCCATTATTTCCATGATCTCACTTCCCAGTGTGGTTCTCCTGAATTCCCTTTGCTTTCTCTCCTTTGAATTTATTAATCCTTATATCTCCAAAACACTTCCTCAGATGCCTGCTTGTTTGCTTCTTCACCCTCTTGGTCTCTTTACCCAAAGATTGAGGCCTGTGTTACCCTTAGGCCTGGTTCCTGGCACCTGGTTGTTGGGAGGCAGTTCTCCATAGGTCTCTCAAGTTTCTTCACAACTCATCTTCTGAGCAAACACACTTATGGCTCATTTTCTCTGGCCCATGTTTTCAAGGTTGTTTCCATAGTAGGTAGGCTTGGAAGTTACTTTTCTCTTAAGGACAAGATTTCTTGCTATTGGCAGATGTTGAACAGATTTACTAGTAGCCACCATATAAATCAGCCCCTATATCTCCATGTTACCTTCCTATGATCACCCCAGAGCCCCTGGCCCTCATCAGCCTTTTAGAATTAGGGCTCAGGGAATGCATGATGTTGCTCTGATTACTTCTGTTACTAAAAGTAATATTTTCTTTTGCCTGTGGCCCAGGAGTCTTGTGTCCTATGACAGCATTCATGAAACTAGTAGGCTAATTTGTTGTCTTAAAAGTAAAGTAAAACCTGGCCCTGCAGAATTCTTAACCCCTGTCCTGAGCCCTTTGTTTTAGAGGGCTCCACTTTAGCCCTCTCTGGCTGAGCCTTTGTTTAGAGTGAGAGGTTCACAGGACCACTGGGAAGTTGTGCTTCCTCTTCTATACCATATGCTGGGTATCCAAGACTCCAGAATTCCCTGTCCGAACAGCCCTCCGTGTGTTGTCAGACTTACACAGATCTCTCCTGAGCTGAGCAAGCTGTCAGAATGTCCCTTCCTGTTCCTGAGAGGTTACTAGGAGCTGGCTGATTTCAGGGTAGCAGTGAGAGTAGCTTTGACATACTAGCTGGAAAACCAGGTCTCAAAGTGAGGCTTCTGGATCAGCACCATTGGTTCCACCTAGACATTTATTAGAAATGCAAACTCTTGGGCCCCACCCAAGGCCTAACAAATCAGAAATTCTGGGGATTGGCCCTGGTGATTCAGATGCATACTCATGTTGGAAGGTCTGGACCAGAGATTATTCACATGCAGGTCCCATCAGTGCTTGTGGCAGACAGACCCTCAGGTGATTCCCAGGGATTGATTTCTTGTATTATTCACACTCTTGCATAATCCTATTCCCTGGAATGTAGGGGCGACTTCTGACTTGCTTCTAACAGAATATGGCAAATACAATGAAATGTGGCTTCCATAAATTTTGTTGCATTTATAAGACTCCATCTCAGCAGACTAGAGCAAAGACCCTCTTTGGGGCTAATGAAGTAAGCAGCTATATTGTAGAAACCCTCCTGGCAAGGAACAGTGGTCAGCCTCTAGAAACTGTGGGTGCTTCCTAGGACTGGAAGAAGATAGCAAAACCTGGATCCTTCAGTTCTGTAGCTGCTGGGAAATGAATTCTGCCAACAATCTACATGCACATTGAAGCCAGTCTTACTCAGCTGGGAATGCAGAGTGCTGGCTGACACTTGATTGCAGCCTAATGAGATCCTGAGCAGAGACCCAGCTAAGCTGTGCTGGAATATCTGACCCACACAAACTGAACAAATAAATGTGTATTTCTGTAAATGGCTGACTTTGTGGTGATTTGTGATACAGCTGTAGATAACTGATGCAGTGCAGGGGTCCGAGGGTGAAGAGAGGATAAGCCATGTGACTTCCTTTGTGTCTTGCCTTGGGTTCTGCACATTAGTGATGGTTGTGTCCTGGTTCCTCTATTTACAATTGTGCCACACAGAGAAATACTTATTATTTCCCTTCCCTGAATTTTGCCTTAAAGAAAGTCCCCTTCATCATGCTGTGTATCTTCCTTTATTTATTTTGTTCATTTTCTCTTCCCATACCTATTACATGTAAGTTCTGCAAGACCAAGATATTTCACGGTGTTGGTCACTGCTGAATCTCCATCATCTACAAGAGAGTTTGATGATGTGATTGGAATTCAATCAAATGAAGTAACTACAGTTTTGTTTTGTTTTTTTTAACTCTACTAGTTCCTGGTAAATGCTCCACTAAAATCAACAGACTCTTCCTATAGCCTTTGCTCAGTATCAGATAATTGCTAGAATGGGAATAAATGGGAAGGAAAGAATTGAAATTAAGTAGGTAGGTAAATGAAAAAATTGATTCTATTCCCTGGCCTTTTTCCATTAGAAACAATAAATTGATCCTAGGTTTGCAGTTCTTACAAAGCCAAAGTTTACCTACAGTTAATGTTGCTATTGAATGGAACCCTTAATTTCTATCAGTAGGTCTCTAGAGGTTCTAAGGCAGCCTGGCTGCTGTGTGTTTGTGCATAAGTGTGAGTGTGTGCTCACACAAGGAATCAAAGAGGAAGAAAGAGCCCAATGTCATTGAGCCAAAAAACTTTCCACTTTTTGAATCAGTCATATGGTCCAAGGAAGGGTTTATAGAGGGCCTTACTTGTCCTCCTCATCCATCTGAATTTTCCTCTGGCTAGTTGTTTTCTGTCATTCTCTGTCATTCATCTCTTGATCAAACCCTTTTTTGAGACAGCAAAAACGTGCAGAGAGAAAGGGAGAGAGAAGGATTGCCTGAGATTGAGATAGAGTGCGTACCCTGGCCTGGGATTTGGGAACCTGGTTTCCGAACATTCTGTCATTCACCCCTTGGTCCTCTCCTGGCTTATCTATTGGACTCACTCCTTACCAGAGAAGGCTGAATCACATGCCTTTCAAGGTCCTGCCTACCTCATTCTTAACAGGCCTTAACAGTTCCTTCAACACAAGCTGCTTTTTAAATGTATACACGCATGTATGTGTGCATGTGTGTATTTATTAGGCGTTCCTTAAATTGCATTTGCTTCCATTTCCCATGTGAAAAGTTTGCAGATAAGGTAGATATTTTTACTATTTAATGTAATTCCTAAAATTTTGCTCTGGATGCTTATACTTCTCATGTGAAGAATGACAAGATACCCACATAATCCTTTCTCCTATCTAACTATGGTGGTGGGAGGGGACGTCAGGAGGAAGAAAACAAAAAAAAGCAAAATAAAGGTTCTGTTATATAAGGGGCTCTTGCCTAGAGGTGAAGAGCATGGATGCTGTCCCAAGGATTTTGATTCATTTTCCCAGTGCAGTCATTTCTTTGCTATGTGACCGTTAACTTACCACGATTCAGTTTGCTTATCCACAAAATAGGGAAAATGTCAGCCACCTGGTGGGTGAGTTTTGTGATGATTGAGTGAGACAACCCACGTGAGGTACTCATGTCAGGGCACCGAAAAAGAAAGATGATTTCTCATGTAATATGCATTGAGCAAGCCCTGTGCTAGGCTCTGAACTAGGCGTTAGGGAAACAGATGTGAATGAACCCCATCCAAGCTCCTTCCTTGGTGAGCTTGTCACCTTATTTTTGTTGTAGCTGCTGGGTGTTGAACTACTACTTTTAATGTATTCTTTCATCAGAAAATTCTTTGAGTTTTCGTACACTACCTGACACAAAGTTAAGGGTAGGTTTCTGGAGCTAAGGAGAGAGAAGTAGGTTGAAGATAGAAATACATATATAAGTTGATAAAATTTGGACATCTGGTTGGCACACAAAATTCTCTTCTGAAGCATATTTTTTACCTAGTACTCCACATTGAAATTTAGCTAACAGGATGGTAATTTTTAAAAGGTCACTGCTTTTGGTCCTTTACTTACTAGGATAAAAACTTAAAGATGGATACTGCAGACATACTGATTGTTCATCATCTGAACACTTTGAGGAAGAACAGACAGGTTAAATTTTTGCTCACGTTTCATTGCTTCTCTCATAATAATTAAATAAACCATTGGGGGACGTGCCAGTAGTGGTTATCTTTTCAGTTGGTGGGTCTTATTTCTGGTGTCTCATGGCTCAAATGGTGAAGATAGCAGCACAGGTGACTGAAGGTGCACACAGCCCATGCACAAAGGTGCATTTTTCTGGATGGCAGGACGTTAACATCCTGGTATTTATTGCTTAGTAGCATGCTTGAGAATGCTGAGAAGCTCCTAACGACAAATGGGAATTTTAGGTCTTGCCAATTTTAGATGTTTAAAAAACTGAATTAAGGCACCAATGAAAACTTTTAATAAATAACCTTTACTCTGTCTTATCTTCATTGAACTATCATCTTTTATGTTTTGCATAATTATTTGTTTTCTTTTTCTTCTGAAGGAGCAAATTAAGCCCCTTGTTGGCAGGGTATTGACTATTTATCCTCAATGTCTAGAACAATAACGAGTTGATGGAAAGTATGCCATAAAAGAGAGAGAAAAATGAATGAGTTAACAAATGAATGCGTGGGTATAGCATCATTATAACATTGGCAAAAGGTAGTAGGGGAATAGACATTTCAATTTTTATTATAAATGAATAGTTAGAACCCTTACACTGGTTTGAATCCAGACCCAGATGTTTACTAGCTGATTAAACTTCAGGATATTACTTAGATTTTTGAAATCTGTTTTCTCATCTGCAAAATAGAGTTAAAGTGTTTATATCCTGTGTTATTGAAAGAATTGCAGAATGTAACATATACAATGTATTTGATAAAGTCCCTAGAAATAAAAAACAAGAGTTGAAGAAAAAAAAAAAGAAAAATTTATTATAAAATTTACAGACATTGAACTCAGGGGCACTTAACCACTGAGCCACATCCCCAGCCCTTTTTTGTATTTTATTTAGAGGCAGAGTCTCACTGAGTTGCTTGGGGCCTTGCTAAATTGCTGAAACTGGCTTTGAACTTGCGATCCTCCTGCCTCAGCCTCTGGAGCCACTGGGATTATAGGCATGTGCCACTGCACCCAGCTTATTGTAACTTCTTAAAAGAATTCCTAAAACTGAAGAAGTGCTGGAGTGATTGTAAGAATTTTCAATACTTTGTCATGGTTACTAAATGTCTCCAATAATGAAACCCCAATGACAATATTAAACTTAGGAGTTAGGGTGTGCCAATATAAAGATAGATGCTGGGATAGAACTAAGTTGCTCTTCTTAAGAAAGGGAGAGTAAGGGGGATGTAGAGAGAGTTAAGGGGGAATATCCCAAGAGGGGAGGAAAATATGTACAAAGAATGAGCCTTGGAGGAATAAGAAGAAATAGAGAAGGACAGAGGACATGATTCCTGGAGACTGAAAGAAACTTAAGGTGCTTTCAGTGGTATTTTTTCAGGAAATGCTATAGAACAACTCCTAGTTTCACTTATATTTTAGTAAATTCTGCATTGTTCAATTGAATTTTTGTGGGATTAGAGTTTAAAGCCTCAAAAGAAAAGAAATCACTGGTTAGCCAAAGTATACTGTACAAAGAAATAGTTATTCAGTTTCTCCCAATCTCCATCAAACAAACAATGAGGAAACTGTGAAGACTGTCGGTATGAAATGTGCAAAGATTCCATGTGTTTCAGGGGTCCATGTTTTCCTGGCTGTTCTGATGTGCTGGTTCCAACATGGCGGAAGAGGGATGTGGGGAAAGTGCAGCTGACATGTGGGTGGTGTGCCTTGGCAGCTGATTTTCAGTGCAGCTGAGAACTTTGGATTGGTAATACCTGTTTGAATTATTTCAACTAGGTTAATCAAAGTCTCCTTGATAGAAATAAGAGCTACAATAGTTTGATGGCATTTTCTTCTTTACTGCACATGTCACCTATTTTGCTTAGCTAGTTCATAGAGAATTATGAGAAAACATGTCCATACTTTGCAGGTTGCAAGTAGTTATTGAACCAAATTTGTAAAATACTGATTTCTTTCACTGAATGTGCCATCTTGCCAACTCCTGGCTGATAGCCTGCTAGGGTTTGAAATATTGATGAGCATGAATCTATTCATCTCCAAATTTCACTGACCTTTCAATGGAAGGTATTTTTAGCTTTTTGAGAATTTTAGGCAGAGGAAATTGCCTACAGAAATATTTTAATATGTGGATATTCTTTCAGTTTCAGAGAATTCAAGATAGTCTGTAAAATGAATATCTAGTTATTATTAGTTTATTCTAATACAATAGTAAAAGGTCATTTTTCAGTGAGCTGCCAAGAAAGCTATAAATTTAAATATATCCTTTTAGCAAACTCTATAATCAATACAAAGAGATAAAGTAATTCTGATAATCAGTTGTTTGCTTAGGTTCTGCCAGTGAACTCTTTATTTCTGCTCTGAAAGCAATCCCTCTTTTTTCAGCTCCCACAGCATTTTGAATCCATTTTGTCCTCAGGGAGCAGCATAATTTAGAGTTGGAAGGTACTTACTAAGTGGTCTCATACAGTCTCCTCATTTGTGGGTGAGAACCCTGGAAAGAGGCCAGGCCACTGACCTAGGCTGGTACCATGTGAGTGGCAGCACTGGAGCAAGCACTCCTGATCTTTTCTCTGCATTGACAGCCCCTTGCTTTCTGCAGCACAGGGCATCTAATCATCTGTACGTCTTGCTGAGCAGGCTATTCAGAGGTTTATTTTTTAATTTGAATGTTAAAATTTTATTGAAGTTTCACTCTGAACAAAAGTCAAATCAAAATGGATGAAAGACCTAGGAATTAGGCCAGAAACTTTGGAACTGCTTGAAGAAAATATGGGGTCAACCCTCCACCATATTGGGATAGGTACTGACTTCTTTAACAAGACCCCTAAAGCTCAAGAATTAAAACCAAGAATCAATAAATTGAAAAGCTTCTGCACAGCAAAAGGTGTGAAGAAAGAACCTGTAGAATGAGAGGAAATCTTTACTAGCTTCTCCTCCAAAAGGGGACTAATATCCAGAATATATAAAGAACTCAAAAAACTTAACACAAAAACAACAAATGACTCAATCAATTAATGGGCAAAAGAACTGAACTGACATTTCTCAAAAGAATAAACACAAATGGCCAACAATTGACAAATGTTCAACATCCCTGGCAATCAGGAAAATGCAAATCAGAACTACATGAGATTTCACCTCACTCTAGTTAGAATCGCAATCTTCATGAATACAAATAATAATAAATGTTTGTGAGGATGTGGGGAAAAGGTACACTCATACATTATTGGTGCGGCTGCAAATTAGTACGATCACTTTGAAAAGTAGTGTAGAGATTCCTCAAAAGACTAGGAACAAAACCACCATATGAACCAGATAGCCCACTCTTAAGTATTTATCCAAAAGAACTAAAATCTGCATACTATAGTGATACAGGCACACTAATATTTATAGCAGTTCAATTCACAATAACCAAATTACAGAATCAGTCCAGATGTCCATCAATAAATAAATGAATAAATAAAATGTGGTATATATACCCAATGGAATTTTAATCAGTCATGAAGAAGAATGAAATTATGGCACTTTCTGGTAAATGGATGGAACTGGAGAATATCATGCTAAGTGAAATAAGCCAGACTCAGAAAGTCAAGGGTCAAATATATTGTCTTATATGCTGAAGTTAGAGGAAAGTAAGGAATAAAAGGAGGCATGTCCCACAAAAATAGAGGGGAAATGATGAAATAGAGAAAAGGGATTGAGGGAAATGGGAAAATGGAATAAATGTGGTTATTGACAAAATTATGTCATGTACATATATGAATATTCCACATTGAATCCACCTTTGTAGATATCTTCAAGGCACTAATTAAAAAAAAAATAGAAGGAAGACCAGAAGAATAGAGCAAGGGGAATAAGGAGAGGGAAAAGAGGGAAGGAGGAAGCACTGGGGACTGAAATGGAGCAAATTATATGCCGTGCATGTACGGTTATGTCAAGATGAACAACACTCTTATGGATAACTGTCATGTACTAATAAAAGAGTCTCAGATTCAGAAAATTTACATTTTGAAGTCCAGCTTGCAAATCTTAGTCTATTTATAAAATTAACAAATGTTTAATTACTTTTAAAGCAACTTTAAATAGTATGATATTCAAATAGAGTAACTGACATACAAATTCAGTTAATATAGTATTCACTTTTGTATTTAAGTACCTATTTTCTAATTGAGTAGCATTCTGAAGTACTTAAATCTTTTAAATCCAAAAATAAATATAGAGGTATCATGAATCTAAAATCCTCTAACATGTTTCTATATTACTTATAAAAATTCCAAGTTTAAATTACTTAAGCATTTAAAATTATAGTTATTAGCCTGATGTTCTTTCTGCAGACCAAATTTTCTTACAGATAAAATATCAAATATTTAGATGCCTTCCCACAAAACACTAATTCTAAGATTTTTATTTATGAATTTCTTCATTCAGTATTTATCTAAATTATCTATGTACTAGGCAATGATCTAGGCTGTACAAAAACACCAACAAACAAAATGAAATTTTCTGTCTTTATGAAGCAAACATTCTAGGGAAGAGGCAAATAGTAAATAACACAAGTTAGTAAAACATAAAGTATGTGAGTTTTTGGCAAATGCTAAGAAAAAAAGCAAATTGATGAAGAAGGGATGTGAAATGTGTGGCTATGGGATGGTGGCTGTAGCTGATTCTACCTCTTTCTGGGACTGAGACTCTATAGAGACCTTGTCAGTTAATTGAGGGCACTTTCCAAAAGAGAGGGGTCACTTTCTGAGTCCATCTGAGGTTCTATAAGGACCAGAGATTTGCCTTGGGGCATTGACTGGATTCCCCCTGGTGACCCTGATGCCACACATGGTATGCAAATTTTTTTTTTTTTTTTGGTGCTGAGAATTGTATATGATAAGTAAATGCTGTATCGCTGAGCTAGTCCCCTACCTGTCACTTTTTTTTTAATTGAACAAAATTTTACTGTGAATTTGGAGATCCTGAAATTACTAATATATAAGAATTTTCAAATTAAATGTGGTACATAATTTTTAAATATACATGTTCTACATGCATAGGTATTCAGCTGTTTCTTGATTAGACATTATAATGGAGCATTAATTATCCCATTTTGGAAAATTCAGCTTACAAATGAAAACATGAAGTGGGACTATTTCACATCTGTGTAAAACCCTTGTTTGCTGGTCCTTCTAATGATGCATTGAGGTATCAAGAATATTTTCTGTTTACTTGCTTAGAGTTTTTTAAAATAAAGGAACAGAATCACACCACCTTCCTGTCTGGGGGCCTCAGACTTACAGCCAAATGGCTTGCTATTACCCTAGGCCTTTGTAGTTACTGAATGCTTTTCAGTGCTCCTAATTGTGAGTATTCAGGTTACTTTCTGGTGCGGTGAAGGAGGTTGCTGCCGCTCTTGTGCAGATTACAGAGCCAGAACCAGAAGATGGTTTAAAGTAACCTTAGAAGTGAAGTTCAAGCCTATGCCATGTGTTTCTCTTTAGAATCTGGAAAGACTAAAGAATCTTCTGACAATGAACCCAGTAATGAATATGATACCATCATACATTAACTTATATCCTGTAGTAATGAATTTGTAGTAATTCAGAAGTACACCTAATAACATGTGATCTAAATGATTAGTAGGGGGATGATCCAAAGACCAAAATCCAGAAAGACTAAGAGGTCAGATTATAAATACCTCCTCAGAAGGGTTTAGGAATAACTAAGAGAACCAAAAACCAGATCTTCAAGGACCAAGAACTGTTTAGGCCAGTATGCAACAAAGAACTAAGGTAAATGGGGAATTCAGCAACAAAGCGTCAAGAGAAAAATCAGCTTTTTTACCTCCTTATGTACATGCTGTTTCCTAGAGAGAATACAGAGAGAGAGAGAACCAAACCAAGACTTCCCCAGCATCATGGGATTTAAATATTAAATTATGAATGGATAAAGAATTTGGGTGTTTAATTCTAGTAGTGAAGACAGACCTAAATAGAAGTACATGGTATCATATGAAAACATTCATGTACTTGCAAACATTTGGTGAACATCTTCAGCGTTCTAGGCAATGTCCAGATTCTGGGGGTGCAATGGTGAACTAGAAGAGATGGTAGAATGTGCTGACAGCACAGGTAAGTGCAGAAATACAGGTATATCAGTTTGCCCCAGAATTGTGAGTGTCACAGGACTTTGTCTACCAGGTTGTCAAAGGCCAAGATTTTCCAGGAGAACCAGGACTGAGTCAGTGTTGATGCTGCACAGATTCAAGGCCCTAAGGGATGTTTGGGACAGTAGGATGATTCTAGGGTGGTTGGATTTTGTCAGGAAAGTGACTTTGGGCTGACCCTCTGCAAGTGGCTCCTATCTTGAACATCCCTCTGGTCAATTTTTTTGGACAAGCCTGCCCTGAGGACATGTGGTTTTAAGGAAGCATTAGTGTACTACTTTGCAGCTATACCTTCTAGAAACCGGTTAAGCATGATGCCCAAGAGCGAGCAGGAGGGTGGGAGGCATGTTTGCTGAGTGACTGCCACGGATGGGACTTTAGTAACATTTTTAAGTGTTACTTGACTGAGCAATGGACAAACTCATTTAAACTGAATCTTTACCTTTTCCAAGGCAGATGTGCTAACATCAAAAGTACAGAGGCTCCAGCACTGTGTCACTTCTCATGATGTGCAAGGACAAGCTGCTGTTTTCTGGGAGTCGTGAGCTGAAGTCGTGAGCCAGGCGTCGTGGGTGTTGCATTTTTAGGGAGAATGAGGTGGAGATGAGTGGTTCCCCCTCTAACAGTAGCGGAGGAGTGTTGAGGGGGTGTTTTTTGAGAGCTGGTTGAAGGTAGAAGGGAGGGAACCTGCCATCTGGATGTGCGATGATGTTCTAGACATTGGGTACAGTTTCTTACAGTAGCCTTTGCATCTTGAGTAAACTGAAAGAAGGGACATTGGTTGAGGTGGCTGAGGAAAGCTGAGGGAGAGAGACTGTTAGAATCTCAGGCTTTGTCATCAGACATCACTGGCCCTCCAACTTCTGGTCTTGAACTTTGGATAATAGCTAAGGAAGCATTACCACACGGGGTTCCACTTCATCCCCAAACCCCAACTACATGGTGGGTGATGGCATCTGCATTTGACAGGTGGCAAAGCAGCGGCATAGAGAATTTAAGAAACTGTGTGCCAAGTACACAACAATTACACACATAAGAATTCACACAACATGTATGGTGGAGAAAAGAATGCATGGACTGGTGTTTTTTGAGCGCTTTATGCCAATCCCAGTGTCATAAAATATAAGGACAGCCAAAAGGATAAGTTATCCTTTGTGAGGAATTTCCAACCTATCTAGTCCTTAGACAATAAATGGGAATGAAAAAAGAAATATTTGGGAAACAACATTTGAGCGTGAAGAACACTGAAGTACCCAGAAGATTTCAGGGCGGCCAGCCAGGGACAGGGTTTTATAGGAGAACTTCTCGAGTGCTTGGAGCCAGGTTTTTAGAATATAAGTATTTGCTAGAAGCAAAGAGAGATGAAGAGTTCCTAGTGCAGTGCCTTGTATGGAAGCAATGATATAGTTCTTTCTCTGTAAAAGCTTAAAGGAAGTAATTTTAATAAAAACAATGAACAAAGCATTACTGAATTGTATGAGAATAAAAGTGGGAAACATTTATAAAATCTGTGGATGTGAACAATAAGACATCTCAATGTAGAACAATAAGACAGGGATCAAGATTTAGCAGTCTTTTTTGAGCAAAGCCAAATTCCTGGCAACTTGATTGACACTCAGATGTTGATTAAATGTAAGATAGTTAATGGTAGTGACTGGGAATGTGTAATGTAAGAGCCAAGTAAGGATTCTTGAAGTAGAAGAGACATATTGAAGGGAAAATTTAATCTAAAACTAAGAGCACTAAATTATCATCTCCATAAAACCTGGGAGTTTTAATAAGTGAAGAAATGGAGAGCATCTATCATTCTCGGCCCAGTTGCAGAGAATATAGTTCACCCATCTATTTTAAACAGAAGGAATTGTAACAGAGCCATGTTGATTGGCCTTACAGTCACAGTACAACCAAAGTAGTGGACTTTAAGCTTTCATGACCAAATTTCAGAACTGCTCCCCAGAATTGGGACCCCATGTTGCTGCTGTCCTGGGTACTGCTAAAGAGCTATTAAGATCAGGCAGCCGCTGCTAGGTCCTGCCTAGTCCTCAAACTGCAGCTTCTGCCATTGGCTTTAGAGGCATGTTAAAGGAAAACTTCATCTAAAACTAAAAGTAATTATCATCTCAGTAAAACCTGGCAGTCCTAAGGAAAGAGACGGGGTGTATCTATAACTCAGGGTTCAGTTGCAGAGAACAGAATCCACCCATCTCTACCTCCTTCTATTTGCACTAGTAAAATGGACGGATCACACCGGGTGTTTTGACCCCATGAAGTTATGGATGAGACACTGACAGACAGCTCAGCCTGAGAAAAGCAACACTTCATCACTGCCCTCAGCTGCACAAAGAGAAGATGTGGCTGCCATCTTGCAGATCTCTTTAGAAGACATCTAACTGACCAAACCCAACCCATGTTTGGCCCTCTGCCTCTTAGAGGCCTGCTTCCAGGACTTTGCAGTCAAGGGAGCCATGTCCACAAGAAAGAATCCAGGCTTAACCCTTGCAGAAGCAAACTGGAAAGCTCTCTGCGAGGAAGAGATAGTCGGCATTCTTTTTGTAGAAGATAACAAACATTTGATTTCTTTCAACTACTGGTGTACGCATTTTATTTTCAGAAGCTTGTAATTCAATTATTTTTGAAGGGAAAGCAATAACTTACAAAACGGAAATAGACTAGAACTTTGAAATTAACAAGACAAAAGAGGAAATGAACTCAAATTTATAAGCCAGCAAAATAGTAAAGAGCAAAGAACAATAAAATACATTGTTGATATAAAATAAGAAAAAAGTAAATAAATCCAGTTCAGCTACATTAAAATGTAAATATACCCCTGTGCCCTGTGCAAAGACTCTTGGGGCTCTTGGGGTAAAAATAAGAATGTTTAGTCCCTCTTTTTCTCTTGTTAATTTCAAAATTCTACTCCATTTCATAGAGTAGATCATAGATATTAGGTAAGGACAGAGGGATCTTGATGGTTCAGTTAATGACCTGACCTAAAAAGTATTTATCATAGAATTTTATAGAGAATTTTATATCCTTCCTCTGGCTCCCTTGGTGCCACAAAACATTTAGAAAAATCTGTGAAGTACTTGGTACAAAGAGTAGCTTAAAAAATTCAAAAGAACTTTTACAGACCACATTCTTTAATTATTTTCCAACAAAATTAGAAATACATATTAAAATATACCTGACAAATTTTAACAACTTGGAAATTAGGAAGCACTTGGGTCAAAAATAAAATAAAAATAAAAAATTTTAACTATCTAGAAAATGGGACAGGAGGACAAATGCAAAATCTATGAGACAGAGACTGGGAACCACAAAAAATTAGTACTTCAACTAGATTTTTAAAAAACTAAAATAAGAGAATTATAAAAGATGGAAGCAGGGGATAATGAGAGAGAAAAAAGCAATGGTGGTAAGGATAAATAAATTCAGTAGTTTATTTTGGGAAAGACACAAGCCTCTGTGAACACATCTCCCCCCTAAAAAAGAATAGTTGGAAATGAAAAAAGAAATGTACCTAAGATGAATTTT
The DNA here is from genome assembly GCA_020662805.1 of Glaucomys volans. NCBI lineage: Eukaryota > Metazoa > Chordata > Mammalia > Rodentia > Sciuridae > Glaucomys > Glaucomys volans. Next base: position 279,290 of record JAJEJO010003630.1, read on the forward strand.
AGAAGCTAGAGAATAATACCATGTAACATTTTGAAAACTAAGCTTTAAACCTAGAGCCAGGGATCTGCGAACTTTTTCTGTAAAGATCAGATAGATAGCAAACACGTTAGACTTTTCAGGCTCTACAGTCTCACACTACTCTCTCTATTACGTCCTTATAGCACAGAAAGAACCATAGACAAAAACAAATTGGCTTGGCTAAGACACTGCAAAACTTGATTAACAAAAACAGTGACAGCAGGCTGGATTCACCGGCAGCCTTAGTTTGTTGATTCCTGAGCCAGAGGAAGGATAGCAAAATGTAAGCTGCCAAAATTGGTCTAAGAATTTAAAACTTCAGTAAATGAATTAATAACTGTGTTTGATATAGTTCCTTATTTAAAGCTCTAGTGAACATATTTTGGAATTTAATTAAGCACTCTTGGACTAAAGAAGACTAAATTGAGAACAGACAAAGCATTATGATAAGTGCTACTTGGGGGGTAGTGCCTTGTGGACTATTAATATGCACCATAAAGTGACTTTCTCAAAACTGCATGACATTGACACTGTGGATAAGAATCACATAATCCTGTCCAAAATGGATCTTACAATTTTCTGGAATTTCATGTACACAAATTCAGTAGGCAGTAGTCTTTATTAATAATAACTATTTGCAGAAAATAGTTTGACTTTTACTATATGCCTTATAAAATTATATGGATCAAAATCTTAACTATAAAAATAAAACAATGTAAATATTAAATGAAAAATGAGATGATCATCCAAAATGTAGTAAAGGGGAGATGATTTCAACTGAACAGGGAAATACAAAGGCACAGGAGAATAAAAACAGCCATTTTATCCTACATAGAAATTTTAAAATATTTGTATGAAAAATATAGCAAATTCAACAGACCAACAATAGATGGAAGAGTTTCATCACATATAACACTTAATTGATTACTATCAATATAATATGAAAAATCCAATAACTTGGTATACCAGTAGAAAAATAGGCAAATCACTTGAATTGGGCCATTTCAGAAGAGCAAATACAATTGGCCAATAGCATATGAAAAGATTCTTAATTATAATAGGGAAATACAGATTTAACCATAAGATATATCTTAGGCAAAAAACCAAAAAGTGTTTCCAAAAAACCAAAAAGTATAATAACTCCAATTATTGACAAAGATGGAGAAAAAATGCTTTCATGTGTTAATGGTAAAAGTGTGAATTGTTACAATCCTTTTGGAAAATAATTGGGCAACCTGTTTTAAAATTTAAATTATTCTCTTGGAACTTTCCAGAACTAAAGCTATCTTATATAACAACACAGACACAAAAAGTAATCATTGTGGCACTGGATATAATAAGCACCCCTTTTGCAGAAAAAATCTAAATTAAGAAAAAGCATCAAATGTTTGAAAACATTTGTAGCATTTGTTTATCATGGAATAGCAGTTGTCTAGAAGAATGAATTATAGCTGAAACATTTGACACATACATTCAGTATGAATTGTTAACAATCAAAACATATTGTGGAATCACCAAAGCCTTCACTATTTATTGGATTTTGAATAAGTACCATATCTGAAGAAACCCATGACTCAAAAGAAAACCTTACAGTGCTTCTCTGTTCTGTTGGAACACCCATATATCAACTTTATTCCAAGTGGAAAGGGACCTTTTCATCTTTCTGGGGCTATGCTGTTTTCACATAGTGCTGATTGTACTTCCCACAGTTGTGCTTACAGTACAGCCAGAAGTGGTCTCACTCATGGTTTACTCCCACTCTTACCTTGTTGGAAAAGGGATTTATATGGATAGTTGGTAAAAATGTACCTCCTATATTAAGAAAATTAAATGTTCTCTGCAAAGTGTTTCCAAGTAACAGATATCACATCATATTGTTAGCACGTGTATATATATGAGTTTGTGTGTATGTGTATGTACATGACAATAAATCAGACAAAATTTCACGGCAGGTTACTTGCCCTTACTGTCTGTGTACCTTATAATTTCAATTTTAATATGTTCTACTTCATGTAACTTCCTTTTTAAAAAATTCTGGTCACTGTCTACTGAGTTGATTTCCTGACCCACTAAATGGGGTAGTGACCTACAGTTTGAAAAAACACTGCATCAAAAATACTTGACTCCTAGCAAAACTACAAGCACAGTATTCCATGGTCAGAAGATTTCTACCTGGCTGGTGAGACAATTACAACTTTGAGCTCAACTCAGATCTGGACATGTTTTGCTTCATTTCATATATACCAATAAGCCCAGTTTATGTGGAAGACATTCTGATTGCAGGTTCCTGACAGTAATTTTAAGTCTGCCTTAACAAAACCATTACAGTATTTTTAGGGAATTAGCTTAAAGGGAAAGTGAATAATTTTTTTCTGCTGTAGTGGATGCTTTAGGTGACAATTTTTCTCCACCAGTTGGATCTGTCCTGAGAAGGCTGGTCATCTTGATATAAATAGAAGCCATCTCCAATGATTTCACCTCTGCCCTAAGCTTTCTTGGATTACCTTTCCCATTTAGACTTTAAAATAATATGCTCAAGTTAGTAAAAGCTTTCTATACTGAACTAAGTTATGCATATTGTTTTGTAATAATTGTCCCACTTGGGAAAACTGCTAAATTTATTCTTTTTCAGGTCAATAAAGATCTGTTGTACACTCTGTTCCAAATGCAGGATTTGTGTGGGTATTAAGCACAAAGGTGACCCATGTGCAGTCATTTAAAGTGGAAGTGTTTGAAAATATGATTCACACTTTGACCTCAAAAGAAAGTGATGTTAACTGGATTGGGAGCAAAAAATTTCAAACTGAAGGTGGAAGATGGGCTCTGCCTATGGCATCTTTTATAGTGTGTTTAATTTAAGAAGCATTTTTGGATATTCCCTGACAGAGAAACACTGTTGTATCCGGCCATTAATTTTCTTTTTGTTTTAAGTGTAGTTTATTTTTTTCCCGTGATCAACATCCATGCCTTTGATTTCACAGGTGTTGTCCAAAGAGAGCTTGTCACGTGCGGGGAGAGCAGCAATGAGACTTGGCAACCTCTCTCTGCTTGGTACTTTTCCACGAGTCTCCTTTCACCAAACTCATTGTTATTTCCTTTTCACTCTGAAGCCGTTCCAAATCTGATACTGTAGGAACTTGATTTTATTTCCTGACTACATGAGTTTGAAGTCAACTGAACCATTTTGTTTTCAGATTTGTTTAAAGTGCACCACACAGAGAAGGATGTAAAAGTAAAAGCAATAGCAACAATAACTTAAGAGTTGACAGAACACAAATCAAAAAGGGCATGAGAATAGGAAGTCAAATTATAGATCCCCTTAACATTCACCCTCCCCCTTCCCTTCCTTTAGAAGACTTCTCTACCAGCAGTAAAGTACCAAGGGTTAGAAAGACAGGAAGTAGAGAGAGAGCTTTCTGCTCCAAAAACATTTGCTACTTCCTTCTATAGCTGAGGACAATTAACCTCAAAGTCATTGAAAGTGCCAGACTGGAAATAGTTTCTGTGAACTATATTGGTCCTAATTTGAACTATTTCTACCAGCTGTGTCTTTGTGAGTGGCAGGAATTAATATGCCTTTCTTGGTTTTTCAGACTATTCAAATATAAGACATTAAACTTGCAACCAGCTCCAAGTAAAGCTGACTGTTGTCCCTGATTCTCCATTTTCTGTAGTTTATTTTTAGTTTGTTTCCTAGGTCATTCTGTCTGAAAACCCAGTACTGAGATTGGTGGCATGTGGGAGACACTGCAACAACCACATTGGTAGTGGGAAGCCAGTGAGACTGAGAGCCATCCATGTTAGGTGAGCAGCTTTTAGGGTTTTTAAGGTGCACTTAGTATATCATTCTCTTTTTCTCTACCAAGGAAATAGTATGTAATGGTCTTGACTCCACAGTGTATTAAGGGGAAGAGAGATGGGTGGTCAGTATTGACCGTAGTCATTTGTATGATGTCCTATGATGTCCTATGGAATCTTCATAGGGTTTTAAACTCAGTTGTCTTCCGTTCTATAATTAACATTTTTCTCTTAAATGGAATCACTCCTTGCTGACCTTGGTTTTACTTTGTTGTTGGCAATGGCTTTGTTGTTGCCATTATTTTGTTCAAATTACATTTTCTGCATTCTCTATAATATTCTTACCCTTATTTCCTACTGGATGGGTTTGCAGAAGAACACATTGTCCTTTGGCACTTGCGTCTCACCCATTATGCTCTTGCTTGATGTTTTTGTTTGTTCTTTTTTTTAACACTAGCAAGTTTTTCCTTTTCTCAGTGAAAAGGGGACAAATGTACTTTTCCAGATTCATTCAAAATGTGGATTCAATTCTGTATCCTTAATTTCAAGAGAAAATGGTAAAGAAATGATATATGTTTAGAAATTGGCAAATAGTAGTGTTTCTTCTAACTGAAAGTTAGAGGAACTTTCCCCCTTGCAAACATGACTTGTACTGCATTATAGGTATCCAAGAATAGCAGTGTTTCCATCCAGCTGCCAGTTCATCTTACCAGCGGTTCTGTCTGCGGCCCATCTTAATTTCTGAGGAAATAAGCATCAATTTTTGTTTCCTTTGTAAGCTTGAAAACTAGGATTGAGCCAGCTTTTCTACATTCAATGTAGTTTTTGTTTTTTTTTTTTTAAATAGAGAAGCAGGGTGCAGACATTCTGAGTATAAGACCAAACATACTCTGAGCATGTTTCTCTCCCTCACATCTAAAAAGAGGCACAGAGTTGTGGGCAAAGGAAGAAATAAACAGCTGTGCAAACTTCACATATCACACAGGCCTTCAGGGACCTCTGATTTTTCTACCCTCTGTTCACTGGACACCAACATACCTTTTGATGAACCATTACCAATTTTTATTAACAAGTAAATTTAGGAAAAATAAAAAAGAGCCAGTATTCATATACTGTAAGAGCATATGGAACTTGATATTCCAAGGCAAAATCTAAGTGGAATCATAAAAGATTTGAACAAAATTATGAATGAAGGACCCTGACATAGCTGTCACATAGCCACCCACTTTCCTAATAGTTTCTGTAACACGCTGTTGGGGAAGAAAACTTTGTTCTCTGGTCATTGTTGTAGAAAAAGAGTGAGAGGGGGGTGGAGGTTGGCTTTGACTCTGAGTGGAAATTTTTGTTTTGCTGTTGAGCCTGATTGACACTCAGGACACCAGCCATTTAGCTGTAGGTATTTGACTATCACCCAGTCACATTGACACCTGTTCTTAATACCAAGTATTTTAAAACTCTGCAGATTCAAGCAACGTGAAGTTCTTTTGGATTAATATGTAGCTATAAACTTTTTGAAAACAAAAGAAAATTCCACTTTTCCTTCTATGGTGGTACCTCTATATGATCTCAGCATGGTGTACTTGCTGGTAAGTTAGAACACAAAATATTATGGGGAAGAGAAATGGGCATTCAGTTGTGATGTGACTCATGCATACTGCTCCTTTAGTGCAGAAAAATCTGCTGTGACATCACCCAGCCACCAGGGGACATGCTGTTGCCAGAGACCTCTTCCATTTGCTGGAGGAGGAACAAAGGCTTGTCTTTGTGTGTGTGTGTGTGTGTGTGTGTGTGTGTGTGTGTGTGTGGTGTGCATTAATACTTTAAGAACTGGTCCATCTGCTGCTCATCTTCATTTGTAAGGAAATAAGCATCGATTTTTGTTCTTCTGTTAACTTCCCAGTTAGGACTGAACCCGCTTTTCTGGGTTCCTAAGAACCCAGAGAAAAAAGAAAATATCAGGTGTGGTTCTAAACACCAGCAGGCGCTCTGTGCCATCTGCTAGGTAGCCAGCCTGAGTCTGCACTCCCCCACATGCACTTGCTCTCTCCTGGTCTCCGCAGACACACTGAGTACTTTGGTAATAAAGCCAGGCCCTGGCGTGGCCGCTGCAGTGAGACCTGGATCCATCGCAAGTGTGAAAGAGAGCATCAGCATCCGTGTCCTCAGTGGCAGACATTTAAGTACCAGGGTACTGCCTGTATAGTTCAGCTCTGCTTAGTAGGTTGTTCATCATAATCTTTGCCAAAATCTGGTCATTATTTTTATGTGTTAGACATTGTACCCAACATTTTATACAACTGAATCTCATATAACCCTTCAAATACCTTCACGGTCGTTCAACTAACAACTGTGTTGCTGAGACTAGGTTCAAGCCCGTCTAACTCCAAAGGCCATATTCTTAAATGACACTGTGATTCTGAATCTGGGATTCTGGGGTTTCAGCTAAGATCTTCCCCCAGTGGGGTACGGCAGAAGGACTTAGTGACTTCTTTCCAAGCTGCCTATGTTTATATTCCCATTTTGCATCTCTCCTCCTTTCCTACCGATTCTGGTGTGTTTTCCACAGTGGGGTAGGGTAGAGGAGATGTCTGTCCTCACCATAGAAAGTCATTGTCCCACAGAGTCACTGTTCTTGATGGGGTGTGCCAAAGCCCTCAAGAGTACTGTGATGAAGAGGTAGCTGAGAAACCAGTAGGCTTAAATATAGCTGAAGAGTCCCCAGGCCATTTTTCTGTGAGGAACCCTCTCTATGGTTGTGTAGCTGGAGGGGGCATTACATGGCCGCAGACTGCTGGGGAATGACACCATTCTATGAATATGAAAACACACACATACCTATACATAACATGTATATAAAATATGAAAAAATGCATGTGAAAAATAAATACATAAAAAACAGGTAAAGCACATGTGAATAAAAATATATGTTTATTAAAATATATATTAAAAAATGTATGAGGCAAGGTATAGATGTGCTTCTCTATACCAGCCTCAGTGTTAGCAAGGGTGCAGGCTGGCGCCTTGTCATTATGCAGCACCTTTTGACTGAGCAGCTTCTAGATGCCCGATGACTTGAGGTGGGAGTTGGTGGGGATGAAGGCCTTGCCCAGGCTTTCAAAGAGCTTACAACCACATAAGCTTCTGTTTTTCTGCAGAGTAACACTGACAGTTCAGTTTATAGGTCAGATCACTCAGATATCATGATTCAGACAGACAGAGAATTCTGTGGTAATCTTCTGGGGGGAAACGAAAAAGCAAATATAAGGCCCAATGCTCTTGAATCCCTAGCTGTGGTCTGGGCTCACCTATAGAGTTCAAGATTTTAATTTTAATTATAGGATCAATGTTAAACATGACCTTTTTCTTGTCCCTTGTCAACCTGTAGTTTATAATCAATTAGAAATGGCAACTGCCAGCAGGGAAAGATCTAGAAGAAACACTCTACATTCTCAGCATTTTTAAGCTTTTTGGCTTTTTGTTGGTGGAAGGGCTGTTTAAAGCCCACCATATAGCTGAGGCAGGTTCCTGTAGTTCAGTCACTCCAGAAGCCCAGGTGGAGGTTCTTCAGAGCCTAGGAATTGGAGACCAACCTGGACAACATAGGAAGACCCTGTCCCAAAAGCAAACAAAAACTCAACAGAAGCTAGGCATGATGGTGCAGTCCTATAATCCCAGAGTCTCAGGAGCCTGAGGTAGGAGAATCAGAAGTTCAAAGCCAGTCTCAGCAACTTAGTGAGGCTCTAAATAATTTAGTAAGACTCTGTCTCAAAATAACAAAATAAAAAGGGCTAGGGATGTGGCTCAGTGGTTAAACACCATTAGGTTCAATCCCTGGTGCAAGGCGTTTGAACTAGCTGTCACTTATTCCTAAAAAGCCCTTCTCCTTTGGAATTTTACATGACGGCCTCTCAAGGTCAGAACTACTGACCTATCCTTGAGGGGCATTCCCTAACTTCTGCTGGTGGTCAGGTGCTGGGGCAGAAGCCTATCTCCAGTCGTCCTGTCGCAGTGCCCTGTTAGCACTGTCCCAGCCAGGTGAGTTGTTGCTCATCTGCTCATCACGCATCTCAAGCCACAGAAGAACAGGGGCCCTGCCTGCCTGATGACCATGGTTTCTGCAGGACCTGGACTAGTGCTGGGCTCACTTGGTATCCTAGCATTTAAAATCAGTGGTTTTCAACCTTGGCTGCCCATCAGTGTCACCTGCAGAGCTTAAAAATACATGGATACACAAGGTTGACCTCAAAGATCCAAATTTAGTAGGCCTTAAATTTGGCTTTAAATATATGAATCATAAAAAAAAAACTCAGAAAAATAAGGAAAAATAAGCTTTCTATAGTTTCCCAAACTGGTTGTTTTTAAGACTCTGTATTTTATTTTAAACCTTCATCCCATATCCTAAATCTGTCACAGAGAGAAGATAAGATCAAACGCGAACTTACAGTAGCCCCAGAAACACCGGGGTAGTTCCAACACTTTGATTACTGTTGCATTAATGCAAAGGCTTACTTGTAGTTTTCATGTATAGACAAGTTTTGGTATTTGGTGCCCTACAAATAAAGCAAATAAGTAATTATCATCCTGACTTCTGTCCCAATGCAAGACCAACAACTGCCAAATTATTTTTACGAAATCTATCATATGTTGAGTGTTTCTTGAATTAGGTTTCCAGCAGCTTATAAGAAGTATATGACATTTAATAATTTGAAATAGATGCTTATTTTATCCATAACATATACTTTGGTATCTATCAGTTTCCATTAAAATTATACAGTAAATTTCCATGAAAATAGAACTTCCCTTTTCCCCTTGCAATTCTGTATTTGATATCAGACTATTCTCAGACTCTCTACCTCATTCGTCACCATGGTATCTAAACAGACTTATAGGTATGACATGCTGTCACCCTTATTTGACGCATAAGGTACAGAGGTGAGAGTCAGGAAGAATTTTGCTCAGAATTACTTGGCCCATTAGTGGTAGACTCAGCATTCAGATTCCTCCCCCTAATATCAGAGGTGTGGCCACATTCCTAAATAATTAGTTGGGCAGGAAGAGAAAGGGAAGGGAAGAGGAAGGAAAGGAAAATACTCCTTCTCAGAGCTATCTGGCCAGGTCTGTGCTTTTAAATCAGAATAAGCATGTGGCAAATCTCCCTCCAGCATCTCCAGAAAAGCTTTCCCTAGCCTTTGGTGTTCCATGTAAAAGTACATCTAATTTACAATCAGAAAATATTTCCTAAAACAGACTCACAATTATTCTTCTGAACTTTTCATTATCATTCTTACTGCTTGCTAAGGAAAGAGCTGACAACTCTTCTCCTTGAACAAGCCCCCTCTGTGACAGTTTCTAGATGTGTCCCTTGTCCAGATGAAAGTCTTTCTATGTGCGATTACTTTGGATCACTTCCAATCCCTTGAATCACTTTACTCTTTCATCTTGGTAGGTCTGTTCTCTTTGTAATCTCTAATGTCTCTAAAACGCACACACTCTACATGTGATCCAATTCAATATGGAATATGAGCAAGTTCACAAGCTCAGACCTGCAAGAAATGAAACTCTCCTTGTTTTTCTACAGCTGATTTTCATTTCTCAGTTCTTTTCCTACCACAAAGAATTTTAGGGAGATATTTGCCCCCAAATCAGGAGATACTCCACTCTTTTTGCCTACCAGGGCCAAAAGTAAAGACTTGAAAAGTAGAGGGTTTAGAACTCTAAACAGGTAGCCAAAAGGGTTTTTTAAAAGCAGGTTTGTTTCTACCTAGGTAGAAAGTAAGAGCAAAAATAAGGAATGCAAACTTGCTGTTTATAAAATAACCTATAATTTAATGTTTTCTTAAGTTTAGGCCACACTTTGGAAACAAGGCCGTCTTTCTCATAATTACTCTCAAGTAGGATGGATCCAAGAAGGGTATAACCACATGTTTGGTTGCTTTTCCTGACATTTTAGTGCAAAGGGTTCAGATTATCAGTGGGTGGCAGGATGCAAAGTGTGCCTAACTGGGGAAGTGGTGATAAGAGTCAAAGGGGAATTGAAACCCAGTAAACCTCAGAGGTGATGGGTGACATGATCCAATTTTCAGGGTCTAAAAAGGCACCTGGGTGTCCATTGCCCAAAACAGTAAGGTCACTGGCATCTCCAGAGAAAAGAAAATGAAAGATGGAGGTAGGAAATGTCAGAAGGCTATGTGGTGAACAGCAGCTCATTGCTGGAGTCCACTAGGGTAACTTGCCCCAGCTTCAGGTCACATGCCTGGGGCAGGCCACATGATTGGTTAGCCTTGGGCTCTGAGGCCAGAATGTGGGAAGGTCAGCACAGTCAAAGCTGTACCAGGAACTAGGATTGTGTCCTGAGCGTTAAGCCAAGACCAGCACTTTCTGCCTGAGCTGAACTGAGTGTGATCTTGTACTCTGCTTTGCTCTCCAAAGGAAGAAGCCTAAGGTCTGTTGGTTTTCAGGGACAGAGGTCTGTAGTCAATTTCCGGTGCATCTTGATTACAGCAGAGAGACCCCATAAGGCCATCAGCTGCTGGGAGACTCTTAATAGTCCTTTAAACCCTTTCAAGCAATTGGAGTCTTCTGTCTACTGTCTTGCCCATGTGTTGTGTAGTGTTTGAAACTTGTTGGATCAGGTTGATAAATGATTTTCAGCAGTTTACTGGAGATGGAACAATTGCAAAATCCCCTCCATTTTCCATCTCTTCTCACTGGGTATATTACTACATGGTTCTATCCCTGAACACACTTACTTGGATGCACGGAGCAGCGGAAATATTTTTATAAACATGACCACATGACCACAAACACATGATCCAATTCCAAAGCTGGGGATGCCAGGACACATTTAGGTGATGGCTCACATGAACACAGAAAAAGCAGAGGAGCCCAAATCTACCACTTTCTCTCTGTGAATATCAGTTTTCTCATCTATGAATTAGAGGCAGTGATATTTAACTTACCCATATGAAATAATGTGCATAGGTCTGAGCATATGGCTTATTGGTAGAGTGGTTGCCTAGCATGACTAAGGCCCTGGGTTCCGTCCCCAGCACTTTGAGAAAAAAAAAAATGTATATAAAACTCCTCGCACAGTGCCTGGAACAGTGTAATCACCTTGGATAATTACTGGAGACATTTGTGATTGTTAAATTTAGGAGGAAGTATCCACTCGCAAGGGATTCGCAGAAGCCAGATGTACTGCTAAACATCCTACAATGTACAGGACAGGCCCCTGCCCCCATCACATAATTCTCCATTTAGAAAATGTCAGTTGTATCAAGGCTGAGAAACCCAGGCTAAATATTTAAAGCCAAAATGGATGAAGTTAGCTGGTTTTCTTAGTGATAAACCTGTTAACATATGACATTATTGATTTCTTCTGGCACCTAGGGAGACAAAGAGCCTACGGAATCCAGACACTGCTGAGAAACTAAAATACGATTTAGATGAGAAAGGAACTTTTCCTTGCGACAAGAAAAGTTTCCCGGTGTTCTAAAGAGAGAGTGATTTTTAAAAATTTGATAAACATTTGTAACTACTCAACTAGGGAGTTATAAATTGGAGGATCTAAGGCTAGAATCCATTGATTTGATTTTTAACCAACAACAGCCTAAAAACTTGTCTTACTAGGGCTGGGGATATAGCTCAGTTGGTAGAGTGCTTGCCTCATAAGCACAAGGCCCTGGGTTCAATCCCTAGCACCACAAAAAATAAACAAACAAAAATTGCCTTGCTAAATTTCTATGGTATATTAAATAATTACATTTTCATGATACATAAGACCAAGAAAAAGTCCAGTGTTAAATTCTGTGCTTTAAGAAACTTCTTTCAAGTAAAATGTGCTATAGTTAAGCAATTATATCACCAAATATGGGAAATAAGATGTGGGTGAAGAATTTAAAATTATCTGAAGGCATAAAAATGCTTTGGAATCATAGAACACAACTTTCCTTGTGCTTCTGTGACATTGATGAAGTCCCTTAGTGGATGGGTCACCACCTTACTGCCTGGGGCAAGTTACATGGGACACAGGGAAGAGCCTGAGGTCCTTGTCCTGTTCCACAGTTGCTAACACCATGTTAAACTTCCAAGGTGGCACTTGAAAAAAATTTTTTTTAAAGAACATGTTTTTGAAAACTGATTATTAAGCTCCTCTTTCCATCATCTTTTGCAGACTTCCATTTTTAAGTTTTGTTTGTCATCTGAGAAGAGTTTTGAAAGAGGACTTGGGCCTCTTCCTGCTTCTGTGTTTTGCATGCCATAAATTCCATTAATAAATTCTTAAAATAGTTGAGCTTCTTTTTAAAGAAATAGTTCTAGATTCAGTCATTCCTTAAAAATGTGTTGAAAATTGCAAATTGCATGAACCACAGATTTAAGTGGATTTTCTTTGAAAAATTTTCCATTCGAAATATGGGAAATGTTTTCAGAAAATAGAGACAAAAGATAGACACCCTTTCTCAATAATTCAACATGTCCTAATTTTTAAATGTTCCCTGGTAGTCATTTATCTCCAGAGCAAGCGATGGAGGGAGTGTGTCTGAGAGCATGAGACTATCCAGTGCTGTGAGGAGTTCTGACTGCTAACACAGAAAGACCTGGCGGGATGCAAACTTCACGAGTCATCTCAGCTGTTTATTCAGAGGGGTGCAGGGATAAAATGGTGCCAGTGGATCCATTTTCCTGGTTGAAAATGAGCCACTGACCAAAAAGTGGGACTTGGCTTATATAGCTTATTTTGAGGGGTGGTCTAGTGTGCATATCAGTTTTCTTGGGCACTCAGGAATTTGAGCTTTTTTTGGTTGAAGATCTGTGGGCAGTGTCTGGAGAGGATTTACCTTTGGAGGAGATTTACTTTAGGGGTGATAAAACATCTCCCTGTCTGCAGCTGGCACCTGGAAAACACTTGTCTTGGGAGATGAGGGCCGTCAGCACATGGCCTTCATTTTTACTTCTCTCTCTCAAGCTTCATTATCTTGGGAATTTCTCATTCTCCATATCTATTACTGACTGAAGTAGGAATGGAAGCCCTGACAGGACAGGCAGGAGGACAGTTCTGCTAGGGAGTTGAAGCTGGGAACTGTCTGATTGATTATCTCTGTCGTGCTCAGTTGTCTCCAAAGACACTGTCTCTTTAGCCACCTTCTAAAACCTGGATCCATTTTTGACTGAGTGGTTGATTGGTTTGTTGTCTGATTCATTCAAGTTCCTTCACCCACTTTATATGAAATAAATCATCATTCATGATTTAGAAGTATGTGTATTTGCCTTCCATTGATATCAAAACTGTAAATAACAAAAGGAAGTAATTATATTTTATACATATACCATATATATAGTTTGTCCTTTGGTGATAATGCTGAGCCAGTTGCAATGACCCATCCATTCCTTCTATTTTTATGTATGTAAAATCTTGTCTTGTTTGAGTACAGGGTGGAAATGACCTTTGATTTTTATTTTAAATCTAAAACAGCTTCTTTCCATAAGCTCCATGACACCCTCAGGGGAGCTCTCTGATCTAATGATTCTTCCTGTTTGTTTTACTTAATTGGAGGTTTGGGGCAAGAGGCTCCAATGATTCTTAATAATTTTGGAAGATATAATATTATTTTCTTTTTAGTCAACTGTGTATTGACTTTTTATCAAATACTTTTTAGCGCCCATTATCTGCCACAGGTGTGCTGTGCTCAGTGTCAGGGCCTGAGCCATGATTCAGGTCTTGTCTCTGCTCTGGAAGAGGTCACAGGAAAGGCTCAGAAGCACTAAATTCAATGTGGTAAGTTCTAGAATGGAACCAGTGATAAAGGGTATGACATCCCCAAGGAAGTAGTGTCTGAGGACAGCCTCACAGTGTAAGAACCATTTGACCTGGGCTTTAGGATGAAGTGACATTGGGAACATGAAAATAGTAGGGAAGGGCACAACTTGCCAAAGAATAGCATGAGCAAACATGGGAGCAGAAAGGTCCCACATAATGAACCGCAAGGTTGGGCTGCAGGCTGCCTGGTGCAGGAGGCTGGCAGGCTCCAGTGTCGAGGGGCTCCTGGCTTTGACCCTCTGCCAAGAGGCTGTGTTTATATTTTATTTTACACCTGTGAAAGGCCACAGCCACACAGGCTCTGCTGAGATATTATTGATGAGCTCGTGGTACAGTCAATAGGTATGATGCAGAGGCCCCCTGGAAGTCATTCTAGAATGATACCTTTTCTTAATGAATGTTTATTATAGGAAATTTAAATACTATATGAAAGTAGTTAGAAGTAGTGAAAAAAAGTTGCTCATAAGTCCACTTCCCAATAATATTCATTTTGAAGGTTTTTGTGAATTTCCTTCTTATGGAATAGAAAGTATATGCATTTTATATAATATTGGATAATAAAATTGAAACTACAGATTTTTATATTTTTAAATTAATATGATATTGTTCTGGAAAATGATGGTTTTTGATGCATGAATTTACCATAATGCATTATAAATAATCTACTCTTGGATGATAAACATTCCACCATTTTTGTTGTTACTTGTCTTCTGTAATGCTTTTCTGAACTTCCCAGTTAATATTGTTAGGCAAAATCAAACTGCATCTATGATATGGGGTGTTCAAAGGTTCTCTAATTCCAATGAAAAGGAGTAGTAATAATTGGTGGCTGAAGTGAATGGGAATGAGGCATTTGTCATAGAAAGGGAGTCTTTCCTGACATTTACCTCAAATTACTCCCAATGGTACTGAGAGTAATTTAAGTTAAATGTTAGGAAGGATCCCCTTTCAGTTGTGAGACCACAGGACTCCTGAAGCTAAACTCCGATTTTCAGGATATTTAAAAAAATAAACAATCAGGATTCAATACCATATGTTTCAGAATTAACTAGGGAGGAGTACCTATGTCTATCTTTAAGATTTTTGACTTATAAAATTTTTTATTTATTTATATTAAAATTTTAACTTAAGATACAAATTTTAGAAAAATTTATCCATTACACACTTATTGTAACCACTGAAATAATACTGACGGATGTAAAACAGTTGTTAATTCCTTTTCCCTGGGCAGTCTCACCTATTACAGTAATAGCCAGCATTAACAATTTATCATGTGTCCTTTCTCACATTCCTCAGTGTTCATACAAACTCACAGATGGATATTCATGTTTGCATATAAAAGGTATTTTTATTCTTCCCCCACATGGATTGTGTGCAAACATGACTCAGCCACTTGCTTTTTGCATTTCACAATATACTAAGAAAATTCCTCATGGCCAATACTTGTTGATTCAGTTAATTTTATTTATTTATTTATTTATTTATTTATTATTACCAGGTGTTGAACGCAAGGACACTTAACCACTAAGACACATCTCCACTCCTTTTCTGTATTTTATTTAGAGACAGGGTCTTGCTGAGTTGCTTAGGGCCTAAGTTTCTGAGACTGACTTTGAACTCGAAATCCTCCTGCCTCAGCCTCCCATGCCACTGGATTACAGGTGTGCACCACACCCAACTCGGTTCATTATTTTTAATAACTGAAATGTAGTATTACAGTGTAGTCGTAATGCACTGATTTCAATTGTTGCACTCTTCTGCCACTTGCCAACAATGCTGCAGTACATATTTTATACATTTCTCTTTAGGTCTATTCCTTCCATTCTGTAGATTGATTTTCAAGGGTGGAATAATCCAAGGCAGAAGCCAAAGACGTGATAGAGAGGACCTGTCTCTCCACCACCTCTTTACCACCTCTTCAACACAGGCCATTATCCAACTTTTTCAGTTTTGCCAAATGGCTTAAATGAAAAACTACATTTTTGTGATTTTCATTTAAATTTTCTTTATTACTGGTGAGTTGGGTGTCTTTTCACTCCATTTGGCTGTTACATTTTCTTGTCTGTGGCTCATCCTAAAATTTTCTGATTCCTGCATGTTTTACTTTTGTGAAATATTTCATGATTCAGAAACACGTCTTTCCATCTCTTTTAGCCTTTATTTTCCTGTCTAAATTTCAGGGAGAAAAGAGATTTTTACCTAGACACTGTTAGTACTGGCTATTTGAAATGCTGAAGATTTGATAAGAGGAACTAGAGTAATGTGAATGTTATTGAATTGATTTGCTTGAAGTCAAGGGAAGACTATCTTTACTTCTGACCAGAGCTTTTCAGATCTGCATCTCCGAGTCTGGCTGCAGCACCAATAGGCCTGGATCCAGGCATGGTATGTTGGCGATTGTGTCATGGTATCACTCTCGCCGTAGCCTTGGTATTGTGTACGGACGAGAGAGCCCTAAAAACCTCAGGCCCATCTGAAGAGGTGTTTATTTATTTTTTACTTTTTTCAGTTGTAGAAGGACCAAATACCTTTATTTTATTTATTCATCTTTACATGGTGCTGAGGATCAAACCCAGGGCTCACATGTCCTAGGCAAGTGCCCTACCACTGAGCCACAACCCCAGCCCCAAGAGGTGTTTCTTTCTACCTACACCTTTCTTTAAATATGCCTTGGGAAAAAGTTAGGTTTCGTTCTGCTTCATGATCATAGGGTCGGGTGGAGGTTGGGGGTGTCTTCCATTACCAAGGGAAGGAGTTTACTATTTTTCTTGAACTAGCCCTAGGGGAAGACCCAGCACTTATCAAAGGCAAGTGAACATCCAGGGAATGACCCAGGTTGGAATGTAGCCTGTTGGGCAGGGCTGGGCATGTGCAAGCTTGTGTCTGACCCACTTCCTCTGGGGTTGCAGAAGATGAAACTGGTCCCAGAGCCTGTGACTACAGCTTGGGTGTCTCAGGAAGACTCAGAACCAAATACAGGAATAGAAAATCCAGTTCTCAAGTCAACTTTTAGTAGTACCAGAAGGAAGAAGGAGGAGGAGTTTCTTTTCAAATAAAATGGATGTACGGAGTAATTGTTTTCTCTGGTGTTTTCTTGTGATATAAATGAGACAGTCTCCCTTCTTGCTTAAGGCAAAAATATAAGGCTGGGTGTTTAATTTGGAAGTTTATCTTTTGTCATGTTTGGCTTCCTTTTCCAAGTCCCATGACAGGTGAATTTGAATGTGTGTGCTGTGAAATAAGGGTGGGATACAGAGGGAAGGAGCATGGCTGATAGGCTTAGCTGGTGCAGCTATTTTTGGTTTGCCAGTACCCATTCCCGTAATAGTTTTTATTTATTTTTCCTCATGCAGTGTGGGAGTTTATTTAGAGAAGGAAGTTCCTGGAGTCTATCCATCAGGAGCCTTAAATATTTTTTTGTTTTTCCATAACTATGTATGTAGTTTTTTTATTCATAAGTTTGTGGCTGCTGTGTTTTTATGACCTTATTTTTGGGTTGTTTTGGTCTAACTTGAAGTGTTATGCAGTATGCCTCAGTTTTGTGTGTGGTACCTTTCAAAAATGTCCTAAATGCCTTCATCTTCTATTTGAAATGTAGGCAATAGAGGAGATGGGAGATTTATGATAAATATTTTGCATTTTTTAATGAAAATGCTGTAGTGTTTCTCCAGTTTTTAGTGGTGTTATTGAAATAAACAGCAGACAAGGCCATGTGACCCCATGTCAGGAATAAAAGCCCAGGTCAAGGCAGCTCCCTCTTTGGTTGTGAGTCAAGTTGGCCCCACCAGAGTCAAGCTCAGAAGCAGCCCCTGGAGGAACACACCAACCAAACCAACTGTAAGGAATTCAAGCTTCTTTATTTCTGACTTTCTTTTAGAAAACTGGATGTCTAGTAGACCTTGACCTACTTCTACAACTTTTTCTTAAACATTTCTGTAATACAGTCAAGTAAACTTTCTTTTACTGATATATTCTAAGCAACAACAATGAACATGGAGGTTAGAAGATATAATACAGCTAAGCCCTGGTAACATGAAGAGAAACCATTCTACTACAGATAGTCCCAGGTAAACTTGTCTTGGTTTACCAAATGGGACTACCATTGTAGGGCTGTCTGTCATGCATGAAAAGTCTGATTGAGCTTCATCTTTCTCATCTCATTTACTTGTAGCTTTTCCAAGGAAGGAGGGATTTAGATTTGTTTTTATTGGAATGTGAAACAGAACATTGATCTATCAAACAAAACCTTGATCAAATGAAAGTTCGCCTGTGGCTTAAATGTAGCCTTGAAGGGGCAAGATGCAGTAACAAAAAAGGACTCATGGTACCAGTAGGGCTGATTCACAGATGTGTGTTGGTTGTTACTTCTCTATGTCTGTCTTACCATTACATTGGTTGTAAGTCTTGGTCATGTTATCTTCAACACTACAAGAATAGAGATGCCTCTGTGCTGAGCAGCAAGTTTAATTTATAGTCATTTGAACAATATGTCTGTAAGGCCACAATGGCTAATTAAACTATCCCACAAATACTTGTTGAGTACCTACTAGGAACAAAGTGGAAAGATACAAAGAAAAAGACACTTCTTTCTTTGTGATCTAAAGGAACAAAAAGCAGTCATGCAAGTGAAACACAGCACACTAAGTGCTCCAATAATCTGAAGTCATTGTTCTTTGCAGTGCATGCCACATAATCATTTGCTTTTCATTTGTGCTCTACTTACCATAAGGTATTTGGTTTACTGGCAGATAATTCTCCCAAAATGTCGGTTAGTAAGAACTATCACCCAAGAAGCTGATGGCCTCTGCTGTAGGTGTCTGGTTACCAGTTGGAACAACATTCGAAGGTCATCCATCATGTCTCAAAGACCTTGGTTCAACTGTCCTTCTCACATACTTGTTGCGTTTCTGAGGAAGTAGAGATTTAGGATTTATCTGGGAATGTGAGGGGAACATAGTGTAAATTGGTGAAATAAAATTTCTAATCCTAAAACACCACAGATGATAGCTTGAAATACGATCTCTCT
>JAJEJO010003630.1:298048-340141 GCA_020662805.1 Glaucomys volans
TAGCCCAGGGAAATGATTATTTGAAGTAGGCAACTCCCATGGTCCACAGCACTGTCTTTGTATCCATGGAGTTAGCAGGTCATACCAGTTATCCAAATCCCCACATGACTTTCAGAGCTTTTCATGGGCATGGGTTGGATATGAAATCAGGAAGCCTTTCTTAAGAAAGAGAGTTTGAGCTCTCAGATTCTTATTCCTGAAGGTGAGTAGGAGTCCTGGTCAGATCTTGGCCATAGAAATTGTCATTTAGGTTTATATGTTTCCTGGAAACTTTTAACTGGTTTGGGCTTCTTGAAGGTTGTCTACTCCTCAAGTCCATGTGTACTTGGTTACAGTAGGGTGCCCGTATACCATTTGTTCTCTTTAGTGTTTTGTTGAATTTTGGTGGCTTTGCCTATCACCAGACTGTCAGTACATGGTTAACCTGAGAATTTTACATCAGTGAGTGACATGTTTCTTCTTGCAGTCAGAAGACAGTCACCTTGCACTTATGGTTGAATGGGAAATGGAAGAAATAATTCTATGTGTTTGTTGATCATTATCTGTCATAATGTGTCACTTCCATCTTTAGCCAAAGTCAGATTTTGGCTAGTCAGAAATCTTTCTTTAGTGAGAGTCAGTTTTAATCAGCACTAACTATTTAGATTGTCACCTAAGTAGCACATTAAAAAGAAGAGAAAAGGAACCATGGAGTGTCAGAATTTAATCTGCTGCAACCTCAGAAGCATCTTCAAATAAAATATTTAGTAAAAAGCATAAAATTTTTCTTTATTCAATTGACCAATACATTCTCAGACTGAACATTATTGATATAATTTCTAGTTTTAAAACAATACTATTAATAGTGGTGACTCACATGTGCCTTGTATTTAAGAAGGACCATAAATATTTACAGAAAAGTGTCTAAAGTATTTTCTTCATAAACTTGGCTAACTATAATTATAGTAATACATAGTATTATGTATCTTAGTTATGATGTGATTTGTAATGCAGTTCAGATTATAAAAAGTATTTAGCAGTGGCTGGGCGGGGTGGCACACGCCTGTAATCCCAGCGACTTGGGAGGCTGAAGCAGGAGGATCACAAGTTCAAAGCCAGCCTTAGCAACTTAGCAAGGCTCTAAGCAACTCAGTGAGACCCTGTCTCTAAACAAAATACAAAATAGGGCTGGGGATGTGGCTCAGTGGTCAAGTGCCCCTGAGTTCAGTCCCTGGTTCCAAAAAAAAAGTATATAGCAGTAATATGTATAGAGAGAGTAATGTCCAGATTAATATACACAAAAGGCAGATGGATCATCAGTTTAAATCAAATTAAGGCACACAACATGATACTTGTTATTCTATTGTGTTTGGCAACTTGGTAGGATTTTTAAAAGGGAAACTGGGGAGGAAGAAGAAAAAGGCTTTCCACAGTGATGCAGTGACATTAAAGATTGTGAATGGATAGAATGTGACTGAGGAACGCTGCATTTGGCAGCCCAGCTGGATAAGAAAGTGGTGGAAAAATCATAGGCAGTATAGTTGCAATTACCACTTGCAGCCAGCTGTGTGTATAAGAATGTTTAAATTTAGGCTAGAAGCAACTGATCTCTGTCTATTGACTGCTTCTGAACTGGGTTTTGACATAATGGAAGTAATGTGTTCAAAATATTTATTTCAGTGTTGTGCAGATTGGTTGGTGGGGAACGTTTACAAGCAGGGAGATGAAATACAGCTAAAATTTCAGCAGTCTGAGTATGTAGGGATAGAAGCCTGAGTCATTGTCATAGCAATGAAAATTAAAAAGCATAGACAAATATGACAGATATCATGGAAACAGCATCTGGACAACTTGATAGTTTGATTTTTATCCTAGGTACTAATTCAGTGATAGGTAGAGCAGGTCCAGTAAGAGAGAGTTTGAGAGACATAATCTTACTCTGACTCTCTTTTTTTGGAGCATGGCTTTTCATTTCTCTGGATGTGCATGATGTAGAGTCACACTATTCATGCAATCATATATGTACATAGGGTAATAATGTCCATCTCATTCCACCATCTTTCTCATCCTCCTCTTCCCTCCACTCCCCTCATTCCTCTCTGCCCAATCCAAAGTTCCTCCATTCTTCCCTCTGCCCCCCTACCCCCTGACTCTTCCTGGTGGGGAGACTGCACCTATCAAAGCTTCAGGCTTTGACTTTCAGTGAGCCTGCCAGGCCTCTTGAGCAAAGAGTTTGATAGGGGTCTGAGAGTAGGCAGGTTGCTTACTGCCTATTAAAAAAGATGCACATTCCCTTGGTTCAGTGCTGTTTACCTGGAATGCAAACCCACTCTGAGCACAGTGACCACCTAGGCTCCGCCAGGGAGTTTGGTGGGTAGGAGAACCATCCTTGTATTAGTCAGCTTTTCATTGCTGTGACCAAAATACATGACAAGAATAACTTAGAGGGGGCGGGGAGTTTTTTGGGGGCTTGGTTTTAGAGGTTCAGTCCATGGTCAGCTGACACTGTTGCTCTACTTCATGAAGCAGAACATCATGGCAGAGGCAAGCTAGGGTTACTCATCATCTCATGGCAATTGGGAAGTAGTGAGAGAGAAAGAGAGTGAGGAGCAAGGATCCAGGGGTAAAATGTAATTCCCAAGGAGATCTGTTTCTTCCAGCCATGCCCCACCTGCCTACAGTTACCACTCAGTAATCCATTCAAATTACTAATCCATCAAATTGTTTAATCCACTGATTGGGTCACATCTCTCATGAGCTAATCATTTCACTTCTGAACACTCCTGCATTGTTTAACATGAGCTTTTTGGGGGATACTTCATATCTGAACCATAATAAACCTGAACATGATGTTCATGATGCTTGCTCTGCCATAAGTCTTATAGCCAAGGGTCTTGGTTCTTCTCCAAACAGTCATGAAATTGTAGCAGGTCATTTGTTAGATTGCAAATTGGGTAAAATCTCAGACCCTTTAATATTCAAGGTGCCACCTGACTAATGTGTTTCTGGGGAGGAGGAGAAAAAGTAAGATCTATAACATACTTGGTGCCTAGTTTATGGTTTTAAAAAAACACATTTATTTTACTTCTTCCCTTGAGAGAGTAACTGAGCAGCTGCTGAGAGAAAGCTCCTGCAGGAGTAGCAGCAGGTAAGCCCTTCTCCATATGGTTTCAGAGTTGGGGCAGATCTGAGTTTCACAATATATTCTGGCATGATTCAGAGAAAGAAACCACCCAAAAGTTTTAAGAATAGTAGATTATTATGCTACTTGGTTGCAGTTGAAGGTCTGAGTCCCTTATGAACGTAAGGTCAAAAATTATCATTAAAGAGCAACAAAGAACCTGACTGTTAGCAATCCTTTACACATTTCACTAGGGTTGAGCTGGGGATACGGGTGGGGGAGCAGTTGTTATAGTCATCAAGATGATTTCCTATGAGAGAGGAAGAGGGGAAAGAAGAGAAGCAACGATGTCTCATTTCTAGTTACATAGATATGGATACATACAGTCAGCTCTTCTTGTCTGCAGGTTCCACATTAGTGGGTCCAACCAACTGTGGATCAAAGATATTCAGAAAAAAAAAAAAAAAAATTTTGTTTGACCCGGTGTGGTGGCACATGCCTGTAATCCCAATGGCTTGGGAGGCTGAGGCAGGAGGATCATAGTTCAAAGCCAGCCTCAGCAAAAATGAGGGGTGAAGCAACTCAGTGAGACTCTATCTCCAAATAAAATACAAAATAGGGCTGGGGATGTGGATCAGTGGTTGAAAGCCTCTGAGTTCAATCCCTGGAACCCTAAAAAAACAAAAAACAAAAAGTGTCTGTACTGAACATGTACAGATTTTTGTCCTTATCATTGTTTCCTAAACAATACAGAATAACATTATTTGTATAATATTTACATTGTATTAAATTAATACGTAATCTCCAGATGACTTTTGTAGCATATGGGAGGATGTGTGTAAGTTATATGCAAATACTAGGCCATTTTAAAAATAGAGTTCAGAATCTGAAAACTATGGTATTTGTGTGGGGCCCTGGAACTATTCCCTCGAGGTACCCAAAAATGATTGTGTAGTATATACCAGTGTGTGTGTGACTTGAAACATCAAAGGTGCCAAAAACATTAACTTGCCCAATATTTTATATACCACTAAGAAAGAAAGAAATATTGCCAATTAATACTAAGACACTATTAATTTTAGGGGGCATCTTGATTTCTGAGATAGTAAAATGTGGGGGAAATGTGTATGCTGCAATGTATAGGAAAAATATAGACTGAATGTATGTGTGTAAAGCAAATTTCCCACAATGCCTCTGTCTCCCCACAACAATCTCACCCTGCTTTCAGAGACTGGAGGCAGGTGGTCTGCAGCCCTGGCACAACCCCTTTTAAAATTCCTTAGCTTGTCATGCATAAGGGATCAAGCTTTGGCTTTAGGATATGAGGGGGTAAACCCCCTCTGTATTATTCTTGGCCTTGCAGCCTCTACCAGAACTCCAGGGCAATAGGAAACATGACAAATTACTAAAAAATGAATGAAAAGCAGTTCAGTAATGGAGATGTATAAGAAGAAATATTTAGATTTCTGTGATGGGTTGAGGAAATGCACAGAAAGCAGGATTCTAATAAATAAACTTGTTTTATGTCTTTAATTTCCACCCTCTAGAATTGTCTTAGCTTTTGTGTGCACTTAAAGATAATCATAAATCCTACAGTAATGGGATTAGCTCAGTGTTTTTCCCTTGGGGAATAAATGGAGATATTTCAAAGTTTTATGTTAAAATAATTCCTGGGGTTATTTTTACCAAATATTATGAAGAAAATATAATTAAGTGATAAATATTATGGTCTTAAATCTCTTATTTAAGACATGGTTAATTTTCATTTAAGCTACTTTATTGCATTCCTTCTTTTATTAAATCTTAGGATAATTTTGTATTCTTTTGAAAGTATGTCCTTTTTTCCATTTGGTTGGTTACATAGCCGGATTTATTTAATTCCCTCATTTAATACAAGATTATGTTGCTATTTGAAAGTAATTCTGTAGTTTCTACATATTTGCCAGCAACACAGGATATGGTCACTGAAGCAAAATCATAGTTTGTAATGACTTTAGCTTATAACTGTATGTAAACTCAACCATGGCCCATGAGGCCACCTTCTAACTTCCAGGAGAACTTGGCTGGATGCATTAAAAAGTACATGGATGGCAATGGGTGGTTTGGTCTCAAGGTTAAAGTAGGCACTTTAAACTAAAGCTCCTCTTGTGATTCATGGTTGCTAACATTTTGTTACTATTCTTCAGATGATTGTAAGACAGGGAAGCACTGCTGAGTCTTGAATATGTCCCTGAAGTTTGTGTGTGGGTGACTAATCCCTAACAGTGGGACCTTTTAAGAGGTGGTTATTCCCTGAGGGCTGTGCCTTCATGAATGGATTAAATGCTGCTAATGTGGAAGTGGATTAGTTATCTCGGGAGTAGGTTCCTAGGGAAAGAATGAGTTTGGTCGCCTTCCTTCTTCTCTCATGAGGGCTGTCTTGCCCATTCACCATCCTCCATGGGATGACACAGCAAGGAGGCACACTAGTGCAGGACTTTCTGACTTTTGACTTCTCAGCTATAAAACTATAAGAAATAAGTCTCTCTTCTCTGTAAATCATCCAGTGTCAGATATTCTGCTATAGCAGCAGTAAACAGACCAAGACATGGGCTTTGGAATAAGACTAGCCTTAGTTAGGACCCAGCAGCATGGGACTGAGTGTGATTCCTCATCAGCGAGTCTGGGATCAGACTGTAGTGGTTTCTCACTCTATCTGGTTCTGTTTGTTGTGTTCTTCATCTCCACACATGGGACAGAGATGGAGTGTTGTTGGCCAATTTTACGTATAGTGAAAGCAAATGGATGGTAGCATCTGACAAACACTTGGGTACCTACCTGCATTCCAGAGATCTCCCTTGGCCAAGGGAGAATAGTACAATTCCTGCATTGGAATCAGACCTATGATTCCAATCATTATTTGTTATTATTATTCAAACAAATCTATATATTTTATTGCTTGTAAAGGATAGTAAAATGGCAGTCCTTAAATGCAAAATATTCCTGTATCAGAATTGCAGACTTCATTCACATTACATCTTAGTGCACATACATACATGTGATCAGTATTTTTTTTAAATCCATACCTGTTTTAAGTTTGAGCTCTTAGGTTTTGGGTAGTGGGAGAATAATACTAGCTTAGTCCATTCCAGTGCAATAATTTAAAAACCCCTAGAAATAATTCCCAATTCCTCAATAAATGGTTGCCATTTGAGCCAGACTTCTCCTTTTCCAGCTAACTCCCCTTTTCCTTTGTCCCAGTCCTAGGTGAGACTGTATGTCAGGAAGGACCCATATGACCCATACAGTGCTTCACATTTGTCTCTGGTGCTTCAGTCACAGGGGACGTGATGTCCTGTGATGTTGAGACTTTCTATGCTCTATACTTGTGATCTTATCTCCTTTAGCTGAGTTTAGGCCCAGTTGGCCCTCCAGGCAGATCCAGCCTCACTTTGGCTCTTATCTTTGGGAGATTCTCTTCCCTCCTCTATGTAGACCTTTGGCCTGTGCCTACAACCTACTCCCTGCTGCAGGGGCACCAACTCCTCACCAAGGAAGCAAGGCTCTCCCACAGACTGTTGGAAGTTCTGAATCCTATTCATGGTTAACTAACTGCAGAATACTCTTCTAGGGCACTAACCACCCTGTACCTGCCACAGGTTAGTGTAGAGGTGATCTGAAAGATAATTTTTGCTAGAAATCTAAAAAGAAATTGGGGGAGGCTTCCTGTACCATTCAGGGACCAGGAATGGAATGCTTAATAGGGATGCCTGATTCCAGAGCTTAATGAATGGACTATGCATTTCAAAAATGGCAGAGTTAAGGGCAAGCACCACTGAAGCACCTTGGAAAGGCAGCAGTCCCCAGGCTGGAGAAAAGGGTGGGGACAAGAACTGAACTGCAGAAGAGGGTTACCTAATGGGAGTTGTGGCCAGTGGTAATTGAAACTGCAAAAGGCAGCCTAATAGAGAGGAGGCAACCAGGAGTGAACACTCCCTTCCACCCTCTTCTGCCCTCCATGTTTCTCGGGGGCTGCTCCTTGGCCAGCACAGATAAGGAGCAGATGGTTAAGGGAACCATATTCATGTGATCTTTGGTCTGTCTCTGAGCAGGGTAGAGGAGGGTAGTGAGTAGGTCTGGAGGGGCAAACAGAATCCCCAGCAGGCTCCTCTGTAATCTAATACCTTGCATCCTTTCTGGACCAAAGCTCAAAGAAAAGTTGGACATATTCATCTCGTAGTATCTCTGTGCTCGTTCTCTTCCTCTTCCCACCATCTCCAAGGGAAAGAACAGGAAACCTGTACATCCTTTGTAGATTGTATTATGCTGTGTATATAAGGGGAACTGCTCTGAACTGTGTGTCCAGGGCTTAGCCTTTGATATGCCAAGAAGGAAACAGAATATGTAGAACGTTGCCTCCTAAGAAAATTGCTTATTTTGCAAAGTTATTGTTTTGCTTACAAATTCAATTTCAAATGCCAAAAACCTCAATGTTAATTTTTTCTTTGTGTTTCCTTTACTTCTTTCTGCCACCTCAGTCAGATAGATGTCTTAGATCAGCTAGGAAAATACCATATTCTTGGGGAGACACAAAAGAATACAGCTTTTACTCTTTTTAGAAAAAAGTGTGTTGCTTTTGTGCAGTGTGTTGCTCTAGATTTTATGGAAATTTTAAAGCTTGAACAGGTAATCTTATAATTTTTAAACAGATCATCTGATTTACTGGCTTTGAAACTTAGCAACAATCCTATAAGGTATCCATTTTATAGATGAAGTAAGTAATCAAGGTCAAATGTAGTTTCCTAGTTAGCATCTAAACCACAACTAGAACTCTCTACCCTCTGCCAAAGAGAGGGGCACAGTTGACACTTTTGGAACAGAGAAACAAGTGCTAAAAGTTGGCTCACAATATACTGGCTAAAAATTGTGGTTCTTGAGTGATTTTGCCCATTGGTAACTGCTTTCATCAAACAGTTCATTTTTAATCTTCAATATCTGCTTCTATGGGAATAGATAATCTAATAATTTTATAGTCCATTCTTACATCATCTGTTGCTTGGTCTCTCTCTCTCTCTCTCTCTCTCTCTCTCTCTCTCTCTCTCTTTCCTAATTTTGACTCAGTTTCACTGGTAAATCATCTTTTAAAAAAAATCTAACTCCTCTTTTTATCTCCTCCTTGATTTTGATTATCCTTTAACTTCATAATTTGATTGCTTCTTCTGTGACCCAGAGAGTGGAGCATGTTCTGCTGAACACAGCAGGTCTTGTGTGCATTTTGTTTGTGTTAATGTGGCACCTTGTGCTGAACTGTTCCACTCAGAGAACACCCACTGGGATAGGTTGTGGCAGGGAAATAGATGCACAAATAGAAAAAGAAGAGAGGAAACTTGGACTAGCTATCAATCTGGTCTCTGAAGCAGATTTCTTGAATGGTTGGTTTCTGGCAGTGAGACTTTGGAAGGAGTCACAAGGTCTCTGAAGAGTGGGGTGTGTAACAGATAAGAGCTGGAGTCCAGTGAAGAATATCTCACTTTACCATTTATGCACCTCCTCTCAGCTGGGCATTGGGTCTGCCTCTTCCTTTTTTCATAAGAAGGTTCCTAATTCACCTATATATTACATAGGATTGAATTTTCTTTCTAGAATATAGGGACATAGCAAAGCTATTTTATGTCTTGAAAAGTCTGAGTCCTTGGAGCTTTTAACTGTTCACTGACCTGTGTCTTCTCAGACTGAAAATAAGGGAAGATGGAGCAGTTGGGTTCCGGCTAAGTTTGAGCAATATCTGTAAGTACCTGGACCAGGTTAAACTGGGGAGAAGACCACAGTGTCTTACCCTTTCCACCAAGGCTCTCTTCTAACCCCTAGTGCAGGGGACAGCTTACCTTCTGAATCTGTCTCTTGTACCTGTGCTTGGAATTGCTTCTGATTCCTGGTTTAGACAGTTATTCTTAAACGCTGGCTAAAAATACATTGACCACATATAAGCATGTTTACTGGAGAAATAAATAAAATATTTCCCCCCAGTAGTTTGTAGTTGTATTGTTCTGTGAAGAGTTTTCTCTTTATTCTTCCAAGTCTGTGTTCTCTAGGTTTCTTGTATTTGTACAATACTGGTATATATTTTCTGGGGGATAATTTTGCAGCAGGTTTAAAAATGTCCTTGCCCTTTGACTGAATATTCCAATGTATAGAAAATCATCTATGTTTTGCCTAATAATTTAGCTGGGAGATGTTCACTGCAGCTTCCCAGAAAACAGAACAAATCATCACCTACGCAGCAAAAAACTTCAGTCATCAAAAATACATAACGTGGATATGTGCTTTTAGAAAGGAAAAGGTATTCATGATATCCTATTGAAAAAATAAATCATGCTGTACATGTACACAAGGAAATGTATCTTTCCATAGAAGAAATACAAGAAAGTAAGGACCGAAGTGATTACTATTCTTGGGTAGTGTGATTAATGGTGATTTTAATTAATAATGGATCATTTTATTCTACTGTCTTCTACAATGAACAAATGTTACTCATGAAGAAGAAAATTACTTAGCATTGAAACTGACCTCTGGGTAGAGAGGACAAGGGTCTGATGGTCTTGGATTGTGAGAGACCACATTTACTAACGTGTATTAGTGTGTAAGCAGTGGTGCGATGTGTTAGTGGTACCCTGCTGATTCAGACAAAAGGATGTGGATTTGAGGGACTCAGCATCGGACCAGCTTCAGAAGAACCGTGCAAACTTGGATCATGTTTTTATTCTCTTTACTTGACATGTTCTGATTATGTAGGGTAATTTTTACCTTTCTCTTTTCATTTCAGACAAAATTCATTTTGTTTTTAAATAATAAATAGGTAAAAAAAGAATATTTACAAAATAAGGGTAAAATACACAACATGCACATGCACAGAAATTCTGTGTCACAATAAGGAAGCATTGCCATTGATCCTACAGGCTTCCTATAGCCTCCACCTGTTCCTACAGCCTTCAGAAAAAGAAAACCACAGTTCTGAATTCTTTACCCTTGTCTGACATTTTTAATACAATTTTATGCTAAACAATATTTTCTTTAGTTTGCATGCTTTGGTACTTCACGTAAGTGGAATTATACTTTATTGTTCGTCTGCAAATTATGTTTTTCATTCAATGTCTTGTCTCTAAATTTCATCCACATAGTGTGGATAGCTGTCCTTCACTCACTTTGCTGTTGTGAAATCTGTGCTGTGTAATTTACCCTGGCATACTTATGCATTGTCTTGGTTATGGACTTTTGCATGAAAGTTGTTATTAATGACCTCTGTGCTCATTTATAGTATCCAATGCTAATGTAGAATATTGGATACTTCATAGGTGTAGAATTGCTGGGTTGTAGAGTGTGCAAAAATTAAGTTCTAATAGGTAATGCTAAATTATTTTCCAAATTATTTTTATTTATTTATATTCTTTACAGTAGTGTATGAGATCTGGATCATCCATGTAGTCATGAACACTTAATAATGTCAACTTGAAACTTTTTGCCAATCCAGTGAACGTGAAATGATTCAGCTAGTGTTCCCCTGGGTATCAGTGAAGTTGTGCAGATTTTCTTAGGTTTATTAACCATTTGTGATTGCTTTCTAGAAAAAAAAATCTGTTTGGGTCTTTTGGCCCATTTTTCTATTGGGTTATTTCTGTTTTTCAAATTGGTTTGTAGAAATTCTACATGTTCTAGGAACAAAGCTTTTGTTAATGATGCTTGTGACAGTTACCTTCTGGTTAGAGGCTTGTCTTTGCATTTCCTTGCAGTGTTTGATGAAGAGACATTCTTAGTCTTATCCATCCTTTCTACCCTGGTTTATCCTTATTATGTCTTGTTTAAAAAAGCCCCTCCTACCCAGAGGTTCACAAATTTAAACTCCTGGATTGTTTTCTAGAATGTCTATAGCTTTGTCCAGCGAATGGCATGAAGGTGTCTAAACTTCCCATACAGATAGCTCTTTGTTCCAGGAGAGTTTATTAAAAGGCCCACCTTTCTCCACAGATGAGTAAATGCCTGCTCTGCCACTAATTCTGTTGTAAATGAAGTTGCCATACAAGTTTGGGCCTGTTTCCTGGGTCTTCCAGAGAACCTCGGCACAGGAGTCTGCCAGATGCCCAGGCACACTGCCAGGAACTTCTTTATATTTAAATGAGAAGGCACTTTTCTCATGAAACAAGTTAGAAGTTGAGCTGTCCTGTGGTTAGGCCATGACACAATGATGGCATCAAGAATGTCCCCTGCCACAACCTTAGTCTATGATGTTTCCTCACAGCTGATGCTACTGTTCCAGTTTCAGACTCTTACCACATCCAAAGTGGAAAAAGCCTTCATGTTTTAAATTCTGGTCTGGAGATTGTCTTGAAGCCCCTGGTAGAGTGCATTCAAGTGACAAGTTCACCGGGAGTTCTACTTTGGGTTATCAGTTTTCAGTAGATGAGTTTTTTGTCTGTCCATTAGGTGCTGAGCTTGCCTTAAGGACCCCTCTGGGGAAGGAATCCATTCATTGCTAGTTCACCTGCAATGATGTAGCTCTGCAGGGACAGGTTTCTGTGGAGGTCTCACATTAACCCCCTCTCTTGGGTGGGCCTTGGGTCCCCTGAGATAGTAAAAAGCAAACCTAGAATTCACCTGTGTGGCAAAGATAAAAGTTGATGAAGCTTATTTTGCTTACATCTCTGGCTTCCCCTTCTCGCTTTTGACTCCTGAGCAGTCATTGCGCTCTTGGAGTTCATCACACATTTAGAGCGATATTTTTTCTTTTATGGAAGTTTTAGTTTTCCATTGGGAGGGTCAACCAGCGTCTCTAGTCCTCCAGGCTATGGAAACAGAAGTTGGCATAAATTTATTTTTTAAACTGCATTATGTTTATTAATTTTGCCTAAAGGTTTGTTGGAGTCGGAACCATTGCAAGGAAGAGATGAGGATGGAATAGCCAGTGCTGACTTCTCTAGCATGCTCTCCGAGGAGGAGAAGGAGGAGTTAAAGGCAGAATTAGTTCAGGTATGTTTAGTAATCTTTATTTGCCGTTTCTGTCTTTGGGTCTTGAACATTAATTAGTTTGATATAGGTCCCATATTGTGATTATTTTGTCTTTTGTTTATGAAAATGTAATGAGTACATTGCAAGATGACCGATTTTTTCCCAAGTAATTTTTGTAAAGCTAATTGTCAATTACCTGTTGGTTACAGTGGTAAAATGAATGGTTGAGCTGTTTTAATCAACAGCAATAACTAGTGTTAAATATTTATTTCTTGTTCTTTTGAGTATCAGGATACTATGAGAATAAGTCACTTATAAACCTGATGGAATTTAAGACTTTGTACAAATGCAAGCTCACTTTTAAGAACTGTCTTAAATCAGCAACTTAGCTTTCTGTGAAATGGGTTTTTTTAAAAAACAATTTATGAAAAAGTTAAGTATGGAATCAACTAAATTTACTCTTTTGCAGAAGAATGAAGTGGGGGTGGAGAAGAAAGCTACTATAATTGAAGGTTTATTAGATCTCGTGCAGTTGCTGTGGGATCTGGGTTAGAGCAGAGGAGGATGCTGGTCTCATGGTGAGCACAGCTCTTGCCCAGGCCCTTTGCAGGACCCACTCACCCTTAGACATGTCACTGAAGAGGTTCACTTTCTGGGTGGAGAGGGCTGAAGAATAGAATGTTGAATAGAACATTTCTTGAATAGAATGTAGCAGCAGGACAAGAGAGACAGAGGCCAGTATCCTTCAGCATTCAGTTCCCAGTGCACAAGGCAGGAGGCTCCCTTTCCCACTGGAAGCAATGCTTTTCCTTCCTGTCCTGGCCTTTGCCCAGGCTCAGGACCCAACTTTGAGCTCCACCATATCCTCTGCCCTTTTGTCCACTCTGTTCTGATGGCATGTGTTATGATAGCTCACCCTAATATTAAGGACTTTCCAGATGCTTTTATAAGACACATCCTAAAATAATTTCATTAAAAATTGTTTTAAATGTTATTTTTAATTGACACATAATAGTTGCACATAGTCACGAGGTGCAGTGTGTTATATCCATATAGGTATAGAGCATGTGGTGATCAAATCAGGGTGATCAACATCTCTACCACCCCAAATATTCATCCTTGCTTTGTAGTGAGAACACATTCAAAATCTTCTCTTCTAGAAGGTTATTTTGAAATATATAATATAATATTGTTAACAATACTCACCTTACTGTGAAATAGAATACCACAACTTATTTCTTCTCTGTAATTTTGTATGTGTTGAGTAATCCATTTCCCCTCTACGTACCCTTCCAGCTTCTGGTAACCACTGTTCTCTGCTTCTATGAGATCAGCTTTTTTTGATTTCACAAATGAGTGAGATCATATGGTATTTGTCTTTCTGTCCCTGACTTTAAAATAATTTCATTTGAAAATCAAAGAGCAGCTTGTTCCTCTGGTACCACGAGAAATTATTTCAGTAACACAGTGCTTCATGTCAAACAGCTTGGGTCTTTAGCTGATTCTGTCTGTGGCCACCGACTGGCCACACAGACCACACAGACCAAAGTTGGCCTTAATGAGTAATGAGCTAGCCCCAGATTTTGTGGCCTCTGGTTCATGACCTATTCATGTCAACTGCATTGCCCCCAAGTTTTATTCTTGCAGATTGGTGTAAGCTAACTGACTCTAAGCTAAGACAACTCCTTCTCTGAGAATGTTTTAATCTATATACAGGCACAGCCTCTGTTACCGACCAGCTGCTATAAAATGCCTTGATTTTTCTGAGTTCTGCAATGACTGACATGTACATGTGTACAAACATCAATGTGTGTTTGCTTTTGTGCATTCTGTATTTTCTGAATGTTCAGCAATGAGCATTTATTGCTTCTATGATCAAAGAAAGAGTAAATACTGGTTTGGTTGTTTTTAATATTTTTTTTTAGTTGTAGATGGACACACACCTTTATTGTATTTATTTATTTTTATGTGGTGCTGAAGATTGAACCCAGTGCCTCACATGTGCTAGGCAAGTGCTCTACCATGTGAGCCACAACCCCAGCCCAAGCAGCACTGGTTTTAAATGGATGTCTCCAAATAACTAGCAGTGTTTTCAGAAATTCCTGTCTCATTTGGCCACTGTAATAAGCTTCCAGCAAATTTCATTTCTAAAATGTTTGGAGTCTGACTTCTGAAGATAATACCACTCTTTGATACTGTGTTCAAATTATGGGGATTCATGCTTTCATCCTCCATAATGCATTAGCCTTCAATGCAAGAGCTCCCTACCTTATTTCTGGCTTCTTCAGATGAAGTAATGCATGTTGCCAAAGGTAATATAGGCACTTAGGCACGACTCTGGGCCCCAGGGCTAGTGAAAAGCAAAGCAAGGTATCCTTGTGATTTTTTTTCTTTGCATTTCTATTTCTTCTCCCTCCTCCTTAGGTCACCTCTGATTTATTCCTATTCTTTTCCTAAATCTGCTCTTATATTTTACAAGTACATTTGCATGAGCATGCATGTACACAAACATATACATGCACACACGGAGCAAATCAGGTCCTTTCACATCACAGATGCATTCAGATTTTACCTGAGTGCTCAGGTTTCATTATAACAAGGATACCCAGAGATCCATCTCAGGAGTCTCACCACCAGCCTTAAGTAGAATTAAGACATCTTTTAGACACCTCTGCTCCTTGGGCTCAACTCTTCACAGACATTCTGGTCTCTGGTGTGCCAAGTTTGCAGTCTGTTCTTTAGTTCACTCTTCTCCCTGGTTTCCACATGTCCTTCTGTTGCCTTCTTGTTGTGTTGGCTCCCTCCTGCTCTCACCCTGCTCCCCCAGCCTTACCACATTGCTTTGTTGTGGATTCCCCAGGAGGATGCCCTTGGACTTCCACATCCTCATGAGCCATCACTCACACAGCCAACATTTTTGTATGCTTATCAAGTGCGGGCAACAGGAAGACTTCTCCTTTGGTGGGAGAAATAATATAAGCCAGTCATGTCAAAAGGCTTCATCTCAGATGAATTCAGTTGTTTGAAAGGAATATTTTTTAAAAGAAATATCTTTTAACAGAATTTAATCTTTAATTTATTGTTGTGGTCATGCTATATGCGTGCTCTTGAAATTCCCCTGAATGTGAAGCCAATGTCGTCTCTGGTCTGGTGTGACGGTTTGTGCATAGGAGGAGTCCAGTTAATATAGTTCATTGAAATTATTGTGCAACTTATGCAAATATTTATGTTTGCAAGTGCTAAAAGTAGAATATGCATTTTTACAAACTTTATCCAGAAGTACTATTTTGTTTCTGATATTTGTTGTCTTGTTACCAGCTGTTTTTGAGGTTTTGGAACATTTTAATTTCTCCCTCTTTTAAAATAAACTTGATGAATTATTCTGCTACTGTCATCCCACTTCCACTTTAATTTCACTAAGCTGCATTTTGTGCCTGGCATTGGAATTATGGATAATGTGTCTTGGTTTTTGGAAAGGATGGTGTGTTGGCATTAGTACTGTCCATTTGTGGTCGTATAACAATCAAATACTGCCAATGGCTCCTAGGTAAAATGACTCAAGAAAAAATAGGTATTGATAGGAGTTGGAAATATAACAAATGGTATTAGCAAGTAGGCAAAGTCTATTTTCATGCTCCCTCCAACTCTGTCTTGACTCTTCCTTCTTTATTTGGTACATAGGTCCCCAAGAATGCACAGTGCCCTCAGCTACTATATCTTAGGCTCCCATAGAAGAGCCTTGAGCCCTGGGGCCTTTCTCTCTGCATTCCTTCTTCAAGACCTCCACTCTTTCTGGATCAAGCTAGTGAGCAGCTCACATGTGTGTTTATAGTCAATAAGGCCTTATTGTTATGCTCTGCCCGGACAGTATGTGCATTTTCATTTTTCTTCTCTGGCACTTTCAGCCTAAGTCAGGAGGAGCCTGAAAAGGCAGTGTGTGTAAGACACCAAATGTTGTCATTCCTCAGCATTACATTGATAATTCATAATTGATGAAAGTTTTACCCCTGGGTTTTAGTTATAAATTTCATAGATTGTTGATAAAATAGAAAAATAAAATTTCAATCTTAACATAAATTTCATATTGAAGGTAATTCATTAGCTAATTCAGATTAGTTAATTCACTTTTTTTCCATTTTTGTCAAGTTTACAGAATATGAAATTAACCATTTTTAAATGAGCTATCCAGTGGATTTTGTGTACTCACAATGTATTATAGCCACCACCTCAATGTGGTTCCCAAACATTTTTGTCACCTTGAAAGGAATCTATGTATATTCAGCAGTTTCTTCCCATTCCTGCCTCCCCATCCTCTGACAATGTCCCATAGCATCCTCTGTGCTATGTGTGGAGACTGAGGGACTTGCCTATCTGAATCCATATAGGAACTTAACCTGTCTGAATATTTCAAATAGATGGAATGATACAATTTATGAAGTTTGTGTCTGACTTCTTTTAGGTAGCCTAATTTTTTTTTCTCCACATTTTTTATGGATGCATCACGGTTGTACATACTGGTGGGATTTGTTGTTATGTATTTGTACATGCACACTATATAACAATATAATTTGGCCAATATCCCTCCCCAGCATTCCCCTGTCTCTTCTCTCCTGCCACCCACTGGTCCCTTCCCTCAATTCTACTGATTTCCTTTTGCTTTTCATGTGATCACCCCCCAACACACCTTTCTCTTCTTTTTTGTCTTTGGCTTCCACATATGAGAGAAAATGTAGCTTGACCTTCTGAGTTTGGCTTATTTTGCTTAACATAATGGTATCCAGTTCCATCCATTTTCCTGCAAATGACATAATTTCATTTTTTTACAACTGAGTAGAACTCCATTGTGTGTATATCTCACATTTTCTTTAGTCATTCATCCATTGATGGACACTTGTAGTCTAATGTTTTTGAGATTTGTCCATGTTGGAGCATGCATTAATACTTCATTTTTTTAAGGTTGAATAGTATTGTAATATAAACTACCATTTATGTATTTATGGACTGTTTCCACCTCTTGGCTATTGTGATTAATGTTGCGCTGTGAGCATGGGTGTACAGGTATTTGTTGCATATCTGTTCTCAGCTTCTTGAGGTGTGTAACGAAGAGTAGAACTGCTGGGTCAAATGGTAATTCTGTATTTAAGTTTTTGAGAAACCCCTGTACCGTGATCCACAGTGGCTGAACCATTTCACATTCTCACCGGCAGCATACAAAGGTTCCAATTCCCCTACATCTGTAGGGGAATTACATTACTTTGCTGCAATTCATATTTAAACAATCAAGTTTAAATATCTAATTTTGGTCATAAATATTTATCCTATAAGTACATGTTCTAGGAAGTCAAGAAACCAAAGAAACATAATATAAAGTTCTAATGAAGATTATTATTTTAAATTAAATGGAAAGACTATAGTAAATACTTTAATCAATTAATATGATTTACCTTTATTCCATTTTGTTTCAAATTTGACTGTAAGGATTTTCCATACTACCTGCATCAGAGTATCTGGAGGTGGTTGTTGAATAATGTAAGTTGTCTGGCCCCACTACATTTGAGATATCAGGATCTCAGGGCATTAAGAACTGGGTGCATAGCTGGTATTCTGCATTGGAACAGTGCTCTCAGGGTGACTCTTCTTTGAACTGAAATTGAGAAGCATTGACAGAACTTGTTCCAGAAAGTTTCCTTATCAAATGAGGGGTTGAATTTCACCACCATCATCCTTTAAAAGACTTTATTTTGTGGGATGGGTACCAGGGATTGACTCAGTGGCACTTGACCACTGAGCCACAACATCCCCAGCCCTATTTTTGTATTTTATTTAGGGACAGGGTCTCACTTATTTAGAGACAGGGTCTCACTGAGTTGCTTAGCACCTCACTTGCTCAAGTTGGCTTGAGCAAGCACTTGAGATCCTCCTGCCTCAGCCTCCCAAGCCACTGGGATCACAGGTATACACAACTTTAAAGTACTTTTGATTAAAGACTTTTTGCTTGGGAGAACCCTTGGTTCTGTAAAGGAAGTAGTTGGTCTCTGAATCCTGTAAGTTCATGTAACTTTATTTTTACAGTTCCTGAGATTTGTTTAATAGGTTTTTTTTTCCTAGGTAAATATTTAAGCCTTTGATAAATATGCTAAAAGCTTTGAGAAGCTTGAGTCTTACATTTAAATGACATGGTTAGAATTTCATTACAGAACCTAAGAATAATAGAATCAACTAAGTAATGAAAGTCATACCTCCATCTCTAGAGGCCTCTTTCCCCAAAAGCCATTTAAAGTGTGCCTACATTTTAAAATTATTAAGTATGGGATTTTATATTTCTTTCTTAAGGATGATTATGTCAGCTTTCTGTCACTGTGACAAAATACTTGAATCGATCAATTTATAAGGAGGAACAATTGGTTCTGGCTTATGGTTCCAGGGGTTTCAGACCATGATTGCTTGACCATGTTGCTTTGAGCCTGTAGCAACATAGTGTGTAGTGATGAGACCATGTGGTAGAGGAGGCTATCACCTCCGGGCATCCAGGAGGCAGAAGGAGAGAGAGGAAGAGACCAGCAATCCATTATCCCCTTCAAGGGCACACCCCCAATGACCTAACTTCCTTCCATGAGGCCCTACCTCCCCAAAGTTCCACCACCTCCCAATAGCACCACAGACTGGCAACCAAGACTCTAACAACATGGACCTTTGGGGGATCCTCCAGATCCAAACTACAGCAGATAGTATTAGGTAAATTGGTCACTTCAGTGTTTCTCTCTCACTTTCTCTGTGATCAAGATTTCATTGAAAAATCTAATGAAAATTGAATACTTACTTCTCTCCTCCAGATAACAAATAAATAACTCACCATTACCCCATAATTTTGAATATATTTCTGGGGTTCCAAGAATACAAAGTTGAAAATATTAAAATATTAAGACTTCTTTCTTCTTTTTTTTTTTTTAGATCAATAGTTTATTTCTGTAAGTTAAATTTTTTCCCATTATTTTTATTACCCAGAAACTGCAGCCATGCCCAGTGCACCAAAATAACAGACTCCCAGTAATTTTAATCACTCTCAATGAAAGTACACAGAAGAGGTCTTTCTAATAGAGAATAAAAGGCACCATGCAATCTAAGCATTTTCTGTAGTAAAAGAACAAGAGATACATCATAAGAAATATTGGGCAGTAGATGAATTGAAAGAGGACATATTGACAAAGATGAAAAAATGGAATGTGACATGATAACCAAAGAGTGAAGGGGTTTTATTTTAAAATAAAGCATGTTCTTGTGTCATATCAAGACCAAAAGCATTATTCCCTTGGGTTGTTCCTTGTTTGTACCTCTTATGCACTTATCAGGGTATCCATGCCTACTGAAGACTCTCGCTCATCAAGAAAAGGCAGGGCTCTGTTGATTACACATGCTTATGGAATATGGGATTCATTTCACATTTTAGAAGCATATCCAAGAATGTATAAAACGTTCGATGACACAAAGAAATTGATAATAATAAAGTGTCGGAACATTTTGCCGATGCTAAAACCCCCAAGATATTGTTCTCTCCTGTGGTTTTCAGGATATTTCTGATTGAACTTCTGCCTCTTGTTAAAGTGATTATTTATATACATGAAGAGTCATGGTTGGGGGTGCAGCTCAGTGACAGAGCTGCATGCAAAACAGTAACAACAAACAAACAAACACCACAACTTGATCTCATTGCTATCTCCCTTAGGCCAGTAAGAATACTGTTTTTGCAGAGACAGACACCATTCTTAAACTGCTGTTGTAGCAGCTCTGTCTCTGGTGACCCAGAGAACACATTTGCAAGATGTATAATGGATTAGTGTTGTAATTCGTGGTCAGAAGTAGAGTGACACTTTGAACATAACTGAGACACAACCCCTCCTCCCTTTTAATTTTTATTTTTAAATGAGAAATCTAGAAAATTGGCAGATTTTTATTAACCTCATGCATGTGGGAGGCTAAGGGAGTTCTAATGATTCTTTCCTGGCTTGAGAAAGAAAATCCACACGTATTTCTACTTTTCAGAAAGCAAAAATACAA
The DNA here is from genome assembly GCA_020662805.1 of Glaucomys volans. NCBI lineage: Eukaryota > Metazoa > Chordata > Mammalia > Rodentia > Sciuridae > Glaucomys > Glaucomys volans. The sequence continues at coordinate 318,183 of JAJEJO010003630.1, forward strand.
ATCTAAGCACTATTACCAGGGTAATGCATATAACACATCTATATGTATAGTACATATAATTCAAGTATTACAACCAATTAAAATCAGACCTTGTGGAGGTTCAGATTTATTTTTATTGGATACAACAGCACTCTCTATAATCTGGGTATTTTGCACAGCTCATTTGTTAGAAATTACATTTGCAAGAGCAATTTTGTAATGTTGAAGAAATCTGCTTTCCTGCAACATAAGGGAAGAAGAAAAATGTCCATACAGAGCCTAGTGCATGAATGTTCATAGCAGCTTTGTTTGTATTAGCCAAATGCAAATGTCTTTCAACAAGTGAAGAAACAACTGTCATTTATGTATTCAGTGGATTACTACTCTTCAATGAAAAGGGAAGAACATGAATAATGCAGGCAATATGGGTAAATCTCAAATAACAATGCCAAGTGAATCAAGCAAGGCAAAGAAGAATATATAGTGTATGGCTCAATTTATATAAAATTCTAGAAGATGCAAACCACACTCCAATGGAAGAAAGAAGGTCACATGGTTGACTGGTGTGTACAGGGTAGTTGTGAGGAGGAGAAAGAAGAGTAAGGGAAGAATTACAAAGAGCAATGAGATGGTGATTGATATGTTTACAACCTTGAAATAGCAACACAAATCACACTGGTCTATCCATTCTCCTTTCCTTAAGGCACTAGCTTGGTAAACCACAGTATTTGCCATATCCATACCTGCAGCAATGTAGCTATATGAGATTGACAAAAAATAAGCAATACTGACTAGTGACACTGGAATTTGTTTTGCAAAATAGAGTGTATAGGGCAAAACTAATTTTTGTTCAAAAATTATATTCATATACAACTTTAGAAAAACATTTGGAAGATTAGGGTCTTAGTCTGATTTCTGCTGTCAGAACAGAATAACACAGACAATGTAAACTGTATGCAGTTTACTTGGCTCACAGTTCTGCAGGCCAGGACGTTCAAGAGCATGGTGCTGGCATCTGGTGAGGTCCTTCATGCTGTGTCATAACATGGAAAAAAGGCCAAGTGGAGGTGCACAAGATAGAGGATGGCATCAGTATCTATCCTTTGTCTTAATCAGCTCTCTCATTGCTGTGACCAAAGATCTGACAAGAACAATTTTATAGGAAGAAAAGTTTATTTGGTACTCATGGTTTCAGAGGTTTCAGTCCATAGATGGCCAACTCCATTGCTTTGGGCCCTGAGGTGACATAAATGTGGAGAACATCAATGTGGAGAAAGAAAGCAGTTCAGGACATGGCCACGAGGACACAGAGAGAACTCTCACTCACCAGTGACAAAATATAAACCCAAAGGTATGCCCTCAGCAACTCACCTCCTCCATCCACACCCTACTTGCCTACTGTCAACACCCAGTTAATCCATTCAGGTGGACTAATGCACTGATTAGGTTAAGACTCTCAAAACTCTATTATTTCACTTCTAAACTTTCTTGTATTGTCTCACACATGAGACAATACAAGGGGACACCTCATATCTAAAGCAGAACATCCTTTTATCAGGAGCCTACTCCCAAAAATAAATAATACACTCCAGTGTGATGGTATAAATCACCTTAGTGATCTCACCACCTCCTAACATTGTTATAATGGAAATTATATTTCAACATGAGTCAGTATTAAAGGGAACATTCAAATCAATAGCAGAAAACAAAAAAAATAAATTGAGGATATAGTGTAGCTCAGTGGTAGAGTGAATGCTTAGCATGCAGAAAGACCTGGGTTCAATCATCATTGTTAAGGAAGCGAGGGAGAAAGGAAGGAAAGAACCAAAGAACAATCTGCTCTTTCCTACTGGGTTACAGGTGATTTATTTTCATGTTTATATTTTGCTATGAAATCTGAATTTTATTACATGGAGTATTCATTACTTTTATAATCATTAAAACTAAAAATTTCTCTTTGTAGTTTTTGCTGTGAGACTCTCTCATCTGTATAGAACTTGATTGGGATAGCTAAACATGAGATGGTGTCATTAGACTCCAGATGCTGCTGCTCTGGAGTGCTGTAGCCTTTGGAAATGTACTTTTCTTCTGTCTGATGTTTTGCCCCATCATTCTTCCTCCTATCTGTAGCTAGAAGACGAAATTACAACATTACGACAAGTTTTGTCGGCAAAAGAAAGGCATCTGGTTGAGATCAAACAAAAACTCGGCATGAACCTGATGAATGAATTAAAGCAGAACTTCAGCAAAAGCTGGCATGACATGCAGACCACTACTGCGTGAGTATGACTTCCATGATGTGGTTTGAAAATGTGGGGAGGTGCTGTCTTGCCATCCCCCAGGGCTTGTTTCTCCTACAAGACTGATTTGATGCTTCCAGCAAAATAAAGGTATAAATAACCACTAAATATGTTGCATGTGAAAGAAACTCTATAAAAGAGCTTAAAGGAACAAAGGCTTTGACTAAAACACATTCCATTCAGATTACTTTCATGGAATTTTATGGTTTAAATGTTTTTACTCTTTGTTTTAAACATTTTTAAAATAAATATATTTTTCTTTTTTCATGAAAATTGTAAGTGGGTAGGTATTTTTTTCTCAGAATACTTGACACTTATCACTGGGTAGGTGATCAAGGAAGGCCCCCAGGAAGGAGAAGAGAATCTCACCTCAGACCTGCAGATTCTTGACTTAGGTTACAAAAAGTATTTCAGGACACCTCAAAAGAGGTATGACCATATTTATTTATGAAAGCAACCAATAGAGCAGGATACGTGTGCTCTAGAGCAAGATGCACTTTGGGGGTCTTGGGCTTTTCTCTTTAGAGGAAACCTTTGAAAGAGTAAATATGAGAAGCCGGTGGGGGTGACATCAGACTGGTGAGCTTAATTCTCTTAATCATGGAGCACAGGGCAGGTCACAATGGTCTGGTTCTTCCAGGATCACTAGGTTGACATCATCTAGTTAATAATGTTCTGCATATACCCATATCATAAGTCTGACAGTATTTTTCCTTTGCTTTATTTAGTCTAAAGAAAATACATTGTATGGCCTAGCAAGGTGTGTAGGCATTAATCATCTAGACTCCCAGGACTCTAAGATTCAAGGGCATTTTAAGAATTCAGGCCTGGAGGAAAACAAGCTTGAGGAGGAAGGTGAGGGTGTCCATGGAGCTTGTTAGATTTAAATTGACAGTTTCTTTTTCCTTCCCTTTCGTCTTCTTTCTACCTATCCTTATTTCTTTTATCCTCCTTCCACACTATGTATTTTCATTCACTGCCAAACATGGTTGGTAGTTTTTGTATAGACTTGTTGGAAATTAATTTTAAAAGAAAACCTTGTGCTGGGCGCTATGACACATGCCTGCAATCCCAGAAACTTGGTAGAGTGAGACAGGAGGATCACAAGCTTGAGGCCATCCTTGGCAATTTAGTGAGATCCTGAATCAAAATAAAAAATAAAAAGGACTAAGGATGTGGCTCAGTGGTAGAGCACCCCTTAGTTCCATCCCCAGTAACACACACAGGCACACATGAAAGAAAGGAAGAAAGAAGAGAAAACCTTGGGCCTCTCATTTTTTAGGATGCACTTCTCATTTGTCCTCTAAAGAATGTTTAAAGCTGGATTTAGACCAACAGAATGTTTTTGGATTTGCTGTGCCTTGTCTTGTCTTAGGCAAAGTACCAGTAACCTTGATTATTCTGTAATCATGTTTTCATTGACTTTTTAAGTTATGTGAAGTATTTGTGGTGATAGTTTTCTAATGATTTAAAATATTTTGTGTTGTCAGGTGTCTTGAACCAAATGGGAAAAATGTTCTCACATATGTGAAGTGATATTTTTCTTCTTTTTGTGTTTTAAGGATGAGGGGCTGATGGAGAAATCTAAGAGGCTTCTTATCCCTAGATTTAGCTTTAACCTCGAGTTCCACCCCCAAGAGATCTTTGCTTTTGAGTTACGCATGTTCTTCCCTAGTATCACTCATTAGAAGGTAAAGATCATGCACTCCTAATACCTATGTGGGAATCAACTTTTCTCTTTGCAGAACTTATCTCCTGGGCTTAGAGAGACCTGGTAGTGGGAAGAGCTACCATGATAGCAATTATTTCAGTTTTGCTAGGGGCTAATTTTGCTTTCTGGTTCTTAAGCACTAAGGTCTAAGACATTTTGGTCCTGTGTGAAGGTGCCCTTCACGTGAGAAGTTGCATCTGAAGAGTCTGAGGTCTCCTTGGTGTTGTACCCTTGGCTTCCATGTGAAAGGAGAATATTCTTCTGCCCCTACAACATGGCCTAACAGTCCTTAGGACTCTGTTGCTTGTGTGTCCAATGATTTATCCAGATGGGTTCAGGGCACATCCCAGGGTAGGACAGGATGGAGCCCCTAAGTTTATCTCAGAGGCTAACCAACCTGTTGCTGACAATTACCAAAGGAGATGAGAAACCACACATTGTTGTGCACCAGCTTTAAATACCAGATTGCAATACTGGATGAACAGCCTCCTTAAAAAACACAGTTCAGTATTAGGCACCAAATTAAATAAGCTTATCTGTCGGTAATTGAGGCCTCCATCTTTGCACCTTGGTAGCTAATACCAATTAATGGCCCTGACAGTGTGGGGTGGAACCATTTCCAGTTCCCTGGATCTTGCTGTCTTTGCATTTATTTCAGTTCAGATTATGTCATACCAATCTGAACTTGCCTGTGGGGTATAAGAAGTAGGAAGGATCTTTCCGCTTGGCTTACCTAATCACTGCAAGAATAAGCTATCCCAATGGAGGGCAGGCAGTTCTGTTGCTGAAGGGAACAGGGAGTACCTGAGCAGCCAGTATGTTAAATTTACACTGCATCTGATGTGGGCAGGGAGGGGAGAGATGCATATGAGTCCTGGGATGTGGAATTAGAATAGGCAAATTCAAGGAAGACTTCTGGTCTACTCACACAGGGAAGAATATGTGACTTGTGTTTTTCAGTGTCTGAAAAATATATTGGTGTTGTAGCCAGGCTACTTACTTAGTGTAAAGCTTTTTGTTGGATGGAAAAAGCTTATTTATTCCCTGCGGTTATGGAACTTACCATAAGACAGAGTTTTGTTTTGTTTTGTTTTCAAATGACAAGTGTGAAAAATGAGGTGAAGGAATACAGAGTATTAAGGGATTGTAAGGAGGAGATTGAACCTGGCCTGGGTCTTGGGGAAGGTTTCCATAGGTAGGCGATATTTAAACAGAACTCTGAAGGAAGAGTCAGGATATAGTCAGGCCAACGGCGACAGATGGAGTCTCCTGGGGGTGGTATATCCTGGTAAAGACCCAGACCAGAGAGAAGGCTATCTGTCCTGAGGAACATCCAGTTAATTAGTCCTAACTGAGATAGAGAGGAGGATCAGGGCTTGCTATACAGGACCTTGTGACACCGGTTGATAGAATTAATTATTCTTTTCCTACAGGCAATAGAAAGCCACTGAAGGGGTCCTAACCAGTTATTTACCCAACAAGTGTTAGTAGTACCTACTATTAGGGCATTACTACCTGGGGCCTATTCTAGGTCCACAAGATAATAGAATTCTACAAAGATAAACAAGATTCCTAGTCTCATTGAGTGTTGAAAGGGAAAGGAGCAAGAAGCAAGTAATTCAATTAACGAAAATGAGGAAATACTAGGAAATGCTTGAGAAAAACCACATAGGGTGATACTCTAGAGGGTGACTTGGAGGAATGGGTAGAAGCTGCTGTGCTGGAGGCCCAGGCAGGGGAATCCTGTCCTGGGAGTTTACTTCAAGCTGAGACTTGAGTGAAAAAGAGAAATTCAGTCTTGTAATGATTGAGGGGTGAGCTTTCAGACAGAGGAAAAGTTGCTCAAAGACCCAAAGGTAAAAACTAGCTTTGGTAGTTTCAGAAGCCAAAGGAAATTTCTTGTATCTATAATGTAGTGAGAGGAAGTGAGGTCACAGGCGTGGGGCCTCCCAGGCCATGACAAGAAGTGGGGCTTTTGTTTTGAGGACTTTGGGTGCTATTGGATGGTTTGAGGCCTAAGTGACCAGTTCCAATTCCCTTCTTAAAAAGATCACTCTGGTGACTTTGTGTAATGTAGATTGTAGAAACTTGAAAATCATTTATGAGATCACTGTAGTAGCTCAGGTGGGTGAGGATGTGGGGGAGAGTCACAGGCAGAGAAGGGATGGGATTTGGAGGTCAGTCTAACAGGACTTCCCAGTGCTTGCAGGTGGACAGTGAGAGAAACAGGGATCAAAAGTGACTCTGAGGTCTTTGACTTGGGCTACTGGGTGAGCATTGTATGTTTACTGCAATGGAAGCACAGCATTGTGGCTAAGCTCATGGATGACAGACTCATTGCTTGGGTTGACACCTACATCTCCTTGCATTTGGGAAATGAGATCACACCAGTGTCTAGCTGATAGGCAGTGAGTGGGAACTCAATGAGATCATATTTGTAAAGCATGAAGAATAGCGTCTGGCGTCTTCCACATGGCGATTGTCTGCTGTTGTGAGTGAAACTGGGAAGCAGGTCTGGAGGGGACATCTTGTCATGGCTGTGCGGAGTCTGCACTACCCAACAGACAGGCAAGTTTGTATACTGGGAGGACGGCTCAAGGAGAGTCAGAGGCAGGCAGACATGGCCACTGGGGAGCTGTCAGCAGGTGTCCTTGAAAGCTATAGGGTTTCATAAGATTTCCTAAAGGATGATTAATTAATTTATGTTTGTGGTGCTTGTGATAATCCAGGGCTCTGCACATGCAAGACAAGTGCTTTACCACAGAGCAACTCCCACAGCCCCTGCAGAGATTACCAGAAGATCTTGGGCTCACTAGCCTTTAAGAAAGAAGCAAACTTTCCTTTGTAGGGAAGAATCAATCCCTTTCTTAAGGAGGAGGTAGAAGTATGTCAACCAGATAATTTCAATAGAAGATCTCTCTCCAACCCTTTTTTCTTGGCTGCTGAAAGGAGGAGGAAGGTCTTAATCCTGGGTTGGGAGGAAGGAAAACAAAACCTATTTCCCCAGAATTAATTAAATTCTGGCTCTCTTAGTGATCATGATACCCATTCCAAGAAAGATCTACAGCTCATCTGATGAAAAATTGGACATGAGGGAATGATGAGCTGTGGTCAGGTCAGATTGGGTAGAATTAGATTTCACAGCACTAAAACGAATTTCAGCTGTCAGAGGATGTGTGTGATTCCCAAAGGCAATACTTTGCATACTGATTAAGCAATCATGACCTATTTAGTTTGATTTATAATGAAAAGAAAATCTATGGTATGTTAATGAAAGATCTTGGCATATTTTACTCACCAGTAGGATTCAAATTGCAATAGGACCCGATGAGTAGGAATAATTACATAGTCGACTCAAATTATCCCCTTTGTAGAAAGATTCCAGGGACCCAGGAGCAGGTCAAGGGCTCATCTGTGTGTGGGGTTTGTTGTTCTTGTCAGTTTTTAATGTACCTAGATTTGAGAGAATCTAAGAATATACCAGAATGCCCTCACTCTTTGTTTTCTGCTTCCTTTTTATGTTGTCTTTAGGCCTCAAGGGGGGTGGGGACATGAGGAAGGTAAGTGGCTTTAGAGTGAAGAATGGGGAGAGACTGAATCATTCTAGTAGATAAAAAAAAAAGTCAGAATCAGGAAATACAACCTTGGGGTGGGCCCTGCAAACCCATATGCTTTGTTTATTTATTCTGTGTTCTGCTTTGTGAACCCATGAAATTCTCCCACTAATAAGCCACTCTGACTTGTACCACAGACCACATGGTAGGTGTATAGAGGGCAGGAGGTTTTAGAACAGAATTTATACTGTTCCTTCTTTTTGAAAAGCTTAATAGCTTCATCCTACATAAAGAGGAGTAAAAGCCTAACATGCAGCATTTAAGAGGTGCATGGTGCATGGAAACGGAAGTTTAGTTTATGACTTATTTACTCTTTGATGTTGGGCTTTGAGGGCATCAGACCATTATGGTCAGAAATGATTATTATCTCTTTTTATGAAGAGCCCACTGCAGCACGGTTGAGTTTGGAAGTCCCAGTGAAGATTAAAGACCTACGCAGTCTCTCACATAGTTAGTTAGTTGTTCATTCCTCTTACCTTTAGGTCGTCATCATATTATACAAGGCAGGAAGTCGGTTTTTTTTTTTCCTAGATACAAATGGCAACTTTATGTTTTGATAACATGTTGAGAGAGCCTTTGGAAGGAAATGATCCTAAATATTTTTGTACTCTTGGTGAAATAGTTCATATGCAGCCATTCAAGGAATGCTGTTTTTTAAATCTCATACTAGGAAATAAATTCATGCTATGAAATATCTTCTTGTAAAAAGACTGTTTATTTTTTAATTTTTTCTTCTAGTTGCATGTAGAAAAATGCCTTAAAGTTAAAACCATTTAGATGACTACATGTTCTCTCTTTTTGATTATTAACAGTGACTTTCAAATTAGTAAGTCATGACAAGAGGAATCTGCATGGAAAGTCAATAGAATGATTTTTAAAAATTTGTTCTAATTAGTTATACCTGACAGTAGAATGCGTTTTGACGTATTATTATATGCGTTATTATATATCATGCATAAATGGAGTGTAACTTCTCATTCTTCTGGTTGTACGTGATGTAAAGTTACACTGGTCGTGTAATCATATATGCACATAAGTTAATAATGTCCAATTCATTTTACTATCCTTTCTATGGTCAGAAATGATTATTATCTCTTTTATGATTATTTAAAATGAAATGATTATTTATCTCTTTTTATCTCCATACCCTCTCACCTCCCTTCACTCCCCTCTGTCTAATGCAAAGTATCTCTATAATAGAATGATTTTTATTTATTTAGCTTGCAGAGAAAGATGCCCTGAAGGAATCCAGTACGGATCCCTGGTGTGCTGGCCAAATAACTAACCTGCCCTTGTTAAATTCTATCCATTCCAGCCAAACTGGATATTGGAAAAGTAAAGGCTATACTCCTATTGAGTTTCTTTGAAAAATAGGAAGTACCTGTACTTAAAACAACAAACAAGAAATCTGCCAGTAAATATTCTTAGGTGGATTAGTGCATATGAAATAATAAGTGGTAGGTATTATTGCCACATATTAAACCTTTGCCAAAGAATGATTCTTTCTTAGGCCAGATTCGAGCCTTGATGGGAAGTGCAGGTCCCCACAGAGTTGTCCTTTGCTATAGTGGCTTTAGAGCACTTGAAGTCTCCATCGTTCTCCAGAGTTAGGAACTTCATGCCAAATCCTCCTGGCTTTGTAACTGAAGGGAAGGCAGTGAATTGAACTGGACTCTCCTTCCTTTGGCCTTTGTGTTGGTCTTGCTCTGGTTAATTCAGGCATTGGAGATAGAGTGAAAGCGAACAAGATGAACCCCCAGAAAGTTCAGGCAGCTCATGAAGAGAGATTGGAAAACCACAATTGAACACAGTGGAGGGGTTTTGAAAGTGCTTTGCAACAGAGACCGTGTGGGCACAGAGGAGAGATGTAGAGCAGATTTTGTGAAGCAAAAGCTTTCCACCATCTAACGCACATCAACATCAGCCTGAGGATATCGTAACCTTTTTACTTTTACTTAAGGAAAACATGTTCTGATTCTCCATTTTTCTTTTTATGTAAGTCATAAATGGTGCAATCTGCAATTAGAGATGCCACTAATCTAAGATGTGAAGTACTATTTCCATTTAAAATACAAGGTTGTTGAGTCAAGCAGAAGGTTAGCATTTAAGTGATTTTTCATTATTTGATTATTATTAAACACAGTTCTTTATGTTAAGATTGAAAAACAATTTCAAGTGTCAGCTCTACAAACTTTGTGCCAGATTCTGTGGCCTAGTAAGGAGTAAAATGCAAATATGCCAACTTCTTTGAGGAGTGGCCTGACAGAAAAATCTCTCAAGACTCAGGCTCCATGCTTTTGGATGGGGATATATGCTATTTATTTGATTTTAAGATCAAGTTCAATCAGGAGCCCACATAAGATTCTGAGATACAATACCCTACCTCTGAGGTTCCCTTCACTTAGACTTTGACGTAAGTGGTGCTCCGTGGACCTTTTGAGTACACTGAACCCAATGGCCTACTTCTCATGGGACCCTAGTTACTTTTTCGTTGGTAATCACTTCCCCACCTAAAACTCCCTCTCATTGCTTATTCCCTTGAAATCTGTCTCTCCATTGTTGATCTCAAAGCATGCTTGAAAAGTGGTTATAAACTCTCTACAAGAAATGTGATGGTTAGCCTAGGGAAAAAGAGGGAAAATGTGAAAAAAGTGCATCTTAGAATTCTTGAAATACAGTATTCTCCCCATGAACACTGGAGTTCTAGAAAGCTGACCTAACTCACCTTCAAATGTCATTCACCTCCAAGGCACTAAGACATTCTGGAGGAAGGAGGAGTCCTGGCCCTTTTCCCTGCCTTGTCTTCGTCATCTGTAATCTGAAGATCTCTAGCGCCCTTCAGATTTGACATTAAATAATTCTCAGAAATAAGGAGTCCTAAAGTCATTTCCTTAACACCACTGAACTATTAAAGGCTGTATTGCAACATTAAAATTTCATATATAAATAGATTCATTTATCTTTGTAGGGCATAAATGTCATGAATAGCACACAAAAGTAGTCAGATCTTTGTGTATGCCCACCTTCCATTTTGCTGTAGAAGTGTGTTTAAAATACAATGTTGCTATTACTTATTGCTTACAATATGAAGTTCTTTCTAGCTATTTTTAAATCAAGTCATCAAATTCAGAATGACACATACATGCATGAGTGCTCAAAAGACACTTATTATCTCAAAATTCAAAGCCGCATCAAATACATAACGTTAACCTCAGTAGAACAGCCTACAAGAAAATTAAGCATTGGGTCTAATTGCAAGAGATTCTGAAGCAATGTAAGACCAGCATGAGAAGGAATCTCTGACTAGTAGCAAGGCCCTGCATCATGTGAAGGCCACAGCTACTGCAGACTGTTTCTTCACTTTTTCCTTGAGTCACCTTTCAGGTCAAAGTCAATGTGGATGACTGTCAAATAGATTTTTCTCCCTCACCTTTCCCCAATCCCCTTTTCAACTCCTATTTCCTCCTTACCCTGGAGTTCAGTTTCATCCCACTGTCACTCACTTCACTAAGATCCCCAGCCTCTCTGGCCCTGATTGGACACAGAAAGGTGGCAGGTCTTTTGGATCCTTCCAAGTGGGGCATTTACAATACAACAGAGCCTCTTTCTTGCCAAATTTGATGACATCCCAAAGCAGAACAGCTAGAGCAGAAGCCCTAAGAAAGTAGGACAGGGCCTGGTGTGTTCCAGGAACGGCAAGGAGGTCAGGGTGGCTGAAGTGGGGTGAGGGAGTAAGAGCAAGAGGGAGAACTGAGCTAAGGGACCTGGTTGTGTGTAGGGCCACTGAAGGCCTGCATGTGTGAATTTTGACTTTTTACTGTATGAGATGAGCCACTGCAGGGGTTTGTTTGCTTGTTTCTTTGTTTGGTACTGGGGATTGAACCCAGGAGTGCTTTACCACCTAGCTATATCCCTAACCCATTTTATTTTTTTATTTTGAAACAGATCTAAGTTGCTTAGGACCTCACTAATTTGCTGAGGCTGACCTCGAACTTGCCACCCTCCTGCCTCAGCCTCCTGAGTTGCGAGGATTATAAACATATGCCACCAATGTTCAGCCCCAGTGCAGAGTTTTGAGCAGACAATCAATGTGCTCTGACTAATGTATTAATGGAGCTCTCTGGGGGCTGCATTGAGAAGGAACTATAGGGAGATGAAGGTAGAAGAAGGGAGCCAAGTTGGGAGACTGTTACAAGAGCCCAGATGAGAATGATGGTGATAGCCGGAACTGCAGTAAACGCCTGGAGGTGATGGGGAAACAGATTCTGGATTTCCTTTGAAAGCTGAAATGCACCATCAGGCTTCCTGATGGGTTGGATGAGGCGGGTGAATGAAACAAATTTAAAGACGATGCTGTTCTCCTATACGTGTATCTAATGGATTGTTCTATTTCCTCACCAATATACATGAGAAACTTTTGCTTAGAAAAAAATGTTCCTTGATATTTTTCAGAATTGTGCTATCAGTAGAAAGAGTCCCGAATTGGGCCCAATTCTGAATCCTACTCCATAAAGAAAATGCTTCATTTCCATATAATACAGTGTTTTCCTTCTTTCAAAATATATCAATTTCATTTTTAATACAATTTCATAGATCTGGTTTCATAGCCCACTTATTACTTTGTGAAAACTTTGTTGACATTGTAAAAATGTAACAGATAGGAATTCCAGATTTTTTTTAATCATTTGTAAATAAGTCTAAATCCACTATATTTAAATTTTGCTTTTAAAGTCTATTTCTGAGCCTAGTTAATCCAAGTGTTTAGGACTATGGAGACCTATTTAGTAGCATGATTCTTCTGAAGAATTCTCTGCACATTCCATTTCAAGATTGCACCTAAAATCTTGTAATAATGATTGATATTTTTATTTCTGATTTTCAACAGTTAGTGTTATGTTAATTACCTTGTCACTAATAACAAAGTTGTATTTTGATATTTCATTTGGAAAGTGCCTGAAATTCCATGGTTTCACATGGTCACAATTTATTCTTCCATAATTAAAACCTAAAATCCTGTAGTAAAATGTAAAAATAGAATTATAATTTAAATAAGATGATATTTTTGGACCTTTGCAGAGGCAAACTTCCTCAAAGCTGTTCATTTCTCTCATCTTCTCCCTTCTCATTTGCTGCATGACCCACACAGTGCCACATCTGGGGTCCTCCTTCCCCGTTCTACTCACAAGCACAGTCCTCTCCAGACACACAAATTACCTCCTAGTCAACAGATTCTTCTTTGTCGCTTGTTCCCTTTATCTTCCCATGTTTGGTAGGAAATGTCTGTCAGTAAATTATTTGGTTTCATGATCTAGATAACAGTTTTTAAACGTCCTGAAAAACAGGCATTGTGTAATAAATGATATATGCCATTATATAACAGACTCACTCTGTCCTATTAACAAAAAGAAAATAATAGAATACCACAGAGATTTCAGTCCTTGGGAAGACCAAGGCGCATGTTTTAATGCATTTGCTGGAATTGTGTCTTATATTTGGATGGAATAATTTAAAGGGAATGGAAGGAGTGGAGGGAAGGGCAAGTTCCTCACAGCTGACTTCATCTGATGCAGTTTTCTCCGTGGTGCCATATACAGGTTTCTGGTGGCTTTGGGGAAACATGCACAGTAGCAGCAAAATTTGGAAGAATACATTAAATACACTCTATGAACGAATTTTTTTTAAATCTATACAAATTTTTTGCTGATTTCTTTATATTCCTCAAGTTGTGTATCTTTTATTTCTCATCTTGTTAGTGAATTCTTAGAAATTTCTCAGCCCTATAGATAGTGCCACTGTTCTTCCTGTCATTCATGCTCAGAACCTTGGGACAGTGTTTTTGTCTGGTTCGTATTTCTCACTTATAGTTTCCTGTCATCTGTCCATTATGTTTCTGTTATCTACCATATTTCTCTCTGTTCCTATTGCCACTATTATTCCTTAGTTGGAGTCACAGAGGAGTGTCCTTTTTTTTGTTATCCATTCATTCATCTAGTATTTGTTGAGTTTCTCCTGTAAACTTCTGCCCAATATTGAGGACACAAAGATGAATGACTTCCTTGCTCTCAAGTGGTCACAGTCTCATGGGGACAACAGGCTTAGCAATGAATAATTGCAGTACTTACTGTCTTCCTAGATCTATTTTGGTAAAAATCACCATATTATCGTCAGATGTTGTACCCTTATTATTCTCAACTTGAAATATTAGAAAAACAAGATAACTAGTAGTATTTTGCCTTTTGCTGGTTAATTTTACCCAAATTAGCAATAGATGCTAGATTTCCCATAAAAATCTATACTTTCTAATTTCTGTGTTACTTTGATGGCTAGCACTGTCACTGACCAGTCTCTTGATAGCATTAATTTTTTTCTTTAGAAATAATTCTCTGCTCTCTGAGCAGTTCCAGCATTTGCAATGAAAGATCTGTACATCTGGCCCTGTATTTCTATTTGTACATTCTTCCTGACTTTCCTACTGATGAATAGCAGTCAGCCCATATCATTCCCAAATAATCAAAGAAACAATGACTTGTATGGATCATCTTTTTCGTAAGTCTGTTTAGGAAAGGGAATTTTCAAAGTAAGGAGAGAGAAGAAACCTGAACATCTTATGGAAGATCATGATAGAAAAATTGTGTTGCTTACCCTGGTTCCCTTTTGGTTCTAGCTACAAGAAAACACATGAAACTCTGAGCCATGCAGGGCAGAAGGCGACGGCAGCTTTCAGCAACGTGGGGACAGCCATCAGCAAGAAGTTTGGAGACATGAGGTATGCGGGAAAGAACCATGATATGTTAGTCCACTTTTATTGCTGCGACCAAAATATATGAGAAGAACTTACAAGAGGAAAGATTTATTTTGACTCACAGTTTCAGAGGTTTCAGGCCATGGTTGGTTGATTCCATTGCTTTGGGCCTGAGGTGGGGTACAACACCATGGAGCACGGGCATGGCAAAGGAAAGCTGCTCAGTATGTGGCCACCAGGAAGCAGAGGAGGAAGAGAGGGGAAGAGGCTGCAGACAAGATATAGTCTCCAAGGCCATGCCCCCAGTGATGTACTTCCTCCAGCCATGCCCCACCAGCCTATAGTTTTCACCTCCACCCAGTTCGTTCATTCAAACTAATTAATCCATCAAATGGATTGATCCCCTGCTGAGGTTAAACTCCTCATTATCCAGTCATTTCCTAAAAGCCCCACCTGTGAACCTTGCTGCAATGGGGACTATGTCATTAACACTTGAGATCTGGGGAGACATTCTAGGTCCAAATCATAACACAAGGTGACCCTGCTAAAGGAGCATTGTCTATTGGCTGGTCTTCATTTTCTTTTAATGCATAAAAATGATATTAATGACTAAGATAATATTTTTTATATTAGGATGATTTTTGCTTGAAGGTCAGCCTAGGGGGCCTGGTCCCCAAAATATCTTTTCCATTAGTAAAAGTAGAAGATAGAAGGTGAGGAGGAGGGATTTCAGAAGACTGCAGCACACACTGAATCTTACAAATCTTAAACAGTGTATGTGCTCATCGAAATACACTCTGATAAACTATCCTAGCTTATGTTTTTGTATACAACTATGTGTATACAAATTTCTGTGCTAAATACATACATACATATTTATGTTTTTCATTTATACTTCTAACAATTTTCTTTTTTCATTGTAGCAATAAATTATGAATAGGTTAATATTTTTGCATCTTCATTTTTAATGATTATCATCATCTAGTGCATAACAGTAGCAAAACTTAAGCAAGTACCTTCCACATTGTGGTCATTTTTAGAATTACTGTTACATAAAACTAGGGTGAACAGAAAGGTACTTTAAACTGAGAACTAGGGACTGGGGATATAGCTCAGTAGGTAGAGTGCTTGCCTTATATGCATAAGGACCCAGGGTCAGTCCCCAGCACCCCAGGAAAAAACAAAACAAAAAACTGAGAGCCAAACATCCTCACTGTAGGTACCAGAAAAAAATGTAATATTGGCCATTTTTATGTTTAATATTACATTCAAGGAAGTTAACTTATCTAGAGTTATTACTCTCATATTTTTTTCTCATTTAAAACCCTATCATTTTATTTTTAATTTGGCTAATATGCCTTAGGAGATCATTCTTTAGAAATCAGTTTCATTTTTCTCTTTAGAAATCGTTTATATTTAAAACAAAAAACTTTTCAAGTAAGTTTCTAATTTTTTCTTTTGTGTGTGTGTGTTTTGTATTTTTTAATAAAGTTTGTAACCCAATGGACACACAAAACAAAACTGCACTGAGAAAAACAGTTTCATAAATTAATAAGTGTTAGGAAGTTGGGGAGAGGCCCAAGTCACAGGAGGAGGGGATTGGCCAGTCTTTGTACAGGTGCTGTGTGACAAAAATTATGTATGCATTTATTTTATTGGGTTCATAAACTCTTTTTTGTTATTGTTTTGTGGGACCAGGAACTGAACACAAGGATGCTTAACTACTGAGCAACATTTCCAGCCCTTTTTTAAAATTTTTGAGTTTGAGATAGGGTCTCATGCAGTTGCTTAGGGCTGAGGCTGGCTATGAACTCGAGATCTCCTGCCTCGCCTCCAGAGTTGCTGGGTTTACAGGTGTGCACCACTGCACCCAGCATGGTTCCTTTTTTTTTCTTTTTGGTCCTGGGAGTTGAGCCCAGAGGTGCTTAACCACTGATCCATATCCTCAGCTCTTTTAACACTTTATTTAGAGACAGGGTCTTGCTAAGTTGCTTAGGGTCTAAGTTGCTGAGGCTGGGTTTGAACCTGTGCTTCTCCTACCTCAGCCTCCCAAGCTGCTGGGATTACAGGTGTGCACCAACATCCCCAGTCTCTATTGAGTTTTTGTTTGCTTTTGAGACAGGGTCTTGCTCTGTTGTCCAGGCTAGTCTCCACCATGCCTGGCCATAAATTCTCATTTTACTTATTTCTCTGCAGCTTTGATACCTAGAGGCAAATATTTATACCTTGGTGGATTATGTCCAATATTCATGAACCATCATAACAGCTAAGCATTCATGAGGATAGAGTTAACGAATCTGAGTACATTGTTTTATTTTCATTTTTACTAAGCTGCACTATCAAGAGCAATTCAAATAGTTCACAGGCAACATGTGTTGAACAGGTCAACCTTCTGAAATGTTAGTAACTGCCAGAGTTCAACAAATAAAATTTGCAGTTGTTTTAATGGCATTAGAACATTTCTCTAAATGAATTCAATAATCCCTTAGAACAGGAATGACCCTATTATTTCTTATACTGGAGACACATAGTTGAAATCTTTCACTTTAATGTTTGGACCTCTGCATAATAGTGCCAATTAGAATAGTTTTTCTTCATTTTTAGGAGACCTCTCAGACATCCCTGAGCTTGTTTAAAATAAGTATTTTCGGATCTCACCTTTCCAAGATTGTCCTGAGTGGGTCTTGGGGTGGATTATAGGTATCTGCCTTTGTAACAAGCTTTCAGGTGGTTTGGTTGAGGAGGTCAAGTTAAGAAGAGGATGGATATAACCTATCTTCCTGTACCTGAGTGTTCTCATTTACACAATGGGGATAAGAGTAACAATGTTAGGGGTATAGGTCAGTACCAGAGCATGTGCTTCATACACATGAGGCTATGGGTTTGATCCCCAGCATCTCTCTCTCTCTCTTTCTCTCTCTCTCTCTCTCTCTCTCTCTCTCTCTCTCTCACACACACACACACACACACACACAGAGTAGCAACATCATTGAGTTATAAAAGTTGCAGAAGAGAGCCTGGCATATATTTTACACTTAATGAGTACTTAAAGACTTAATGAATCTTTATTAAGTGACAATCTTAGTTTCAAGGTGATCCCATATGATGGAAATTAGGAAGCATCCATTAATAGGAGCCTACACTGTGTTTCATGAAGCTCCTCACCTGTTTCCTAGGAGTTCCACACTTTTCATTAATTATTGCTCCATATAGAAAATACAACATTGAACTGGGCATGGTGGCACACGCTTGTAATCCCAGCACAGTTTAAGAGGCTGAGGCAGGAGGATCGCAAGTTCAAAGCCTCAGCAATTTAGCAAGGCCCTAAGCAACTTATCAAGACCCTGGGTCAGAAAATAAAAAGGGCTGGGGATGTGACTCAGTGGTTAAGCACCATTGGGATCAATCCGTCATAGTGAAAAAGGATATAACACTGTCATTATAAATTAGCTAAAAATATTGCAAAATGATGCCTATATTTCTAGAGACTCAAATCCAGTTCCAAAATATTTTGAGAAGTTGGAAAAATTCAGAGCTATGTTTTTGTATTTCTTTCAAGCTGTAATTTGTAACATTTGTTATTGATGAGGATAATCCCCTATAAAAGCAATAAATATTACAAAGAATTTTTGGTTTTAAATTATTCTAAAACAGGTTATATATATATCATTTTAATATTTCTTAAGTTTAATAAAGACTCTTAAATGAGAAAAAATTACTTGGTTTAACATTTGGCTTAAATTAATGTGCCAATTTATAAAATGGCAGTGGGGAAATGTTAACATTTTAACACAGATATTTTACTTTAAACCTTTCTATGGTTTAAAGTATCTTATTATTCTATATTTTAAGTAGTTACACAATAAAATTCTTTTGTGCATTCTGAGAACAAATTTCTGAACTTGTTCAAGAAGATTATCATGCAAATTTAGATACCTTAGGATAAAAACAGCACCTCACACTCTTTCTTTAAAATAATTCCAAATTAGCTGGGTGTGGTGGTACAAGCCTGTAACTTCAACTGTGCATTGGGTTGAGGCAGGAGGATAGCAAGTTCAAGGCCAGTCTGGACATCTTGCCGAGACTGTCTCAAATTAAAATAAAATAAAAAGGACTGGGGTGTAGCTTCATGGTGGAGAACTTGCCTAGTGTGCCTGAGGCCTTGGGTTTAATCCTGAATACTGTGAAAAAAATCAATCTAACAACATGGGCCTTTTAAAAAATAACATAAAAATCCCTGTGTCAGGATTTAGTTTATATGTTTTGCAAAGATAAGTTGTATTTCCTGAGTTAAATAATATCTTCTTTTTAACCTGACTACCATTAGCTGATGTCACCTTGGGCTAGTCATGGAATTGTCCAATCTCTTTCCCTATCTGTAAAATAACTTTTATACTATCTGCTTCACCAAAATGTTTACTGTGAAATTAAAATGAAGTCACATTTGTGAAAGTAGCATGGAGGAAATGGAAACTGTTGGAAACATTTTCATATAAATAGTGGCATTTTTTTTTTTTCAGAATTTCTCAGTGAATTTGTTCAAACTATAATCCAGTGAGAATGAAATGTCTGGAGGAGGCATATAATGTTACTCATATAGCCATGGGGAAAAAAGCAAAATTATAGTAGATTGATAAAAGAAATCTTTAAAACATATTAAAAAGCACAGCTGGCCCGCTATATCCCTGGGTTCAGCCGTATCCGTATCCAACCAAGTACAGGTTGCAAATATTTGAAAAAAAAAAAAAGTTCATCTGTACTGATCAGGAACAGGTTTTTCTTTTTCTCATATCACTCACTATTCCTCTAACAATACAATATAACATGTATTTTCATAGCATTTACCTTGTGTTAGGTATTCAAGTAATGTATAGATGACTTAAAATATACAAGAGAATGTGCATATGTTAGGTGCAAAAACCACACCATTTTATATAAGGGACTTTGGCTTTGCAAATTTTGGTTTTCACATGGGGTCTTGGAACCAATCCCTCACAGATGCAGTGAGCCAACTCACTTTTAAAAAAGGGTAGTGAATGGAATTATGTAATGTTTGTTTTTAAGCTCTTGAGAGGGGACAACAAGGGGCTGTTTGGTCATTTATTTGCATCCTACATGCTAACTCTGCCCCTGCTCTTCTCTCCCATGCTGCCTGGATGCAGGTCTCACTCCATCGGGTAAGCACTGTGCAGCTAGACTGTTTTCCAGAGTGTACCTAACCAGGAAGATACCAATTGTGGGACACCTAATACATTTGAATTTGTTTAAGCATTTATTTATCTCATTTCTAATATTTGCACCATTTCGCTTGCTGAGCAATCTCTTAGTATTCTTTTTTTGCAACATTCCTTCCCACATTGGTAAGATTCTTAGACTTAAAGAAGGGGAAAAAAAAAAACACAGGTGGAAATTGAGTATAGTGTATTTTTATAAAACTTTTAGAAAGTGAAACTGCAACAGAAAATTATTTTCTCTAGATTATTGTGTTTCTCTGAATTTGTTGTAACGGTTACTTGTACTGATATTTCTCCACCTTCAACTTTCTGAAATTGAAGGTAAGAAGGGTTGGTGGAAAAGCACATCTGTGAAGAAGTGGTAATAGTCAGTCTCCTGCCTCTGGATTAAGCCTTCTTTTAGCTGGAATCTTACCATAAACTTAAAAAGAATTCCCTGAGAAATTGCTTAAATTAAAAGAGATGAACAGATTGGTGGTGTTGAATATCTTTTTGTGATGTCTTCAAATGTAATTTCTAAGGAAATATTTTTGCCAATAATTTCTGTATGGAGTATTTAGGGTAAGACTGTAAGTATCCCCTGAATTTCTTTGTTTCTTTGTTTTTGTTCTCTTTCTGCATTCCAGGAAAATGCTACCCTTCCCTTACTAGTGAATTCAGTGGATATTGTCAGGGGAGGGTCATAAATTTGATCCATGACCTATTAGCCTCTTGAGGGAGAAGAGAAAGCAGGGACCATGTTGAAAAATGGATGAGGGAGAAGCACCAGCCCAGGAAAATGGGCCTCATCTTGCTTCTTCCCTCTTCCCAGCCTGTTTTCTGAGTAGAACTCAATAGAAAAAAAAGCAAGCAAGCAGGAGGATATGAGTCAGCTACAGTAGGATTAAGAGGATGAATCCCTTAAAATTCTCAGGAATGTTTATATGTGTACCAGATGTCCCTGACAATTAAACCACAGTGGACGTAGGAATCTGTCCTTCCATGTTGAACTGTGTGAGTTGTGTTAGCCTGGCACGCACTTTCTTGAATGTCTTTTTTAATCATGTACATTTCTCTGGGCAGTTTCTCTGCAATGGAACAACTAGCTTCTGCTTGCCTGGCTCTAATTCCTGGGTACTACCCTTTGCTCCTTACTTGGGCAGGAAAAGGAAGTGGAGACCCAGGTTAGACCTGGATAAGAAGCTCATAAGCTACTAGGAGGATCCTATACATTCTCTTTTCTTATAGGAACCCTACAGTAAATAGGGTTGTGTGTGACCAGCGACCAGCTACTCTTCCTTTATATCCTTGAAAGCTGACTGTGGTCCCTTATGCCCAAGGAAAACAAATATCTTGGTTGGATGGGCAAAGAATACTTCAGATATTTGAAATTGCTATTTAAGAACTGCAAAGAGGGAGATTTTCATGTACTTATATTGTGCTATCTTTTTTTTTTCTTTTAATCTGCTTTTGTCCTGAAGTTACTCCATTCGCCATTCCATAAGTATGCCTGCTATGAGGTAATGTGTGTAAAATATTTTACATAACATTGATGCAGAATGTATATGAAATGTTACCTTATTGATATTTACTTGTAAGCTTCCCTCTGCACATGCCTTTATAGGAAAGGAAATCGCTAAAGTGCTATGGTCTACCTCATCCTTCTTTCTACTGATCTCTAAGAATAAATTCTTTAGAAGGATGGTGTAAGGGGTTTGGGCCTTTGGCCAGACACACTGGCTTAACTCCAGCCTTTCCTCTTTTACCTGAGACAAGTGACTCAACCTATCTCAATCTCCTTTCTCTTATTCATACATTGCAAGAAATAAGACCCACCTCATATGGATGCTAGGACACCAAAACAAAGTAACCTGTGTTAAGCACTTAGCACAGGACCTAGAACATTCCAAGCATACTTGCAAGGGTGAAAATATATTTGTTGTTTCAGCATAACTAAATGCAAGTCTAGGAGAAAGTGTAAAATGAAAGGAGAGGAAATAAGAAGGTTATGGTCCTAGAAAGGATATCACTAGGATGTTGAAGGTAGATATTAAGGTGAGATGTCTGTCGAACTATAAATGTCACTAAAATACTGATTGGATGAAAACTTATAAGAGACATTCACAGGTTCAGGTTGTATGGCTTAGAGGTACAATCAGATCAAATCAAACTCATAGTCTAGGTTTATGGTTGGGAATTAGAAGAGGCATGTTGTACCAACTCTGCCAAGGATTAATGTGTGCAGCCTTGACAAAGTCATCTCAATGGTATCAATTTTTTTTTTGCATATTTAAAATAAGAAACTAGAACTAGATTTGCTTCTCTTTCCAAGGTGCTCTCCAGAGCCCTAGAGTTGTCTGGGCTGCCATTGGTGATGGGAAGATCAGGCCTCTGGGACCT
>JAJEJO010003631.1:0-177573 GCA_020662805.1 Glaucomys volans
AGTAGTACAAATAGCATTCTCTGGGAAACAGAGTAAGTAATTCTCTTGCTGAGACCTTCACTAATCATATGACCTTGGAAAACATCTTCAATCTGGAAGAACCTCAGTTTCTTTAATTGAACAATAGGAATAAAATTAAGTATATGTATTTAAACTTTTGTTAAGAGATCTAGGAAAAACATACTTACAATATTCAAGGGTTCTAGGAATGTATGGGTAGTTGAATCTTGACTACACTTCTAAAAGGCTTTCTGCATCCCAAATGAACAATGGATTTCTACAGGCTATTATAGAAGTATTTTATACTTTCCCGGCATTAGCATCAACATTTTCATAGATTTAAACCTCAAATGGATACATAGTCTACAATTTCCTAGAATATCCTAGAATAGAGAAGGGATAGAAAAGGACATGTGAGATCAGCTAATTTCAGCCCTCTTTCTTTGTTTGCAATTTCTCCCTCAAATAACCCTAATAGTGGGTGAGTCCACCTGGGCTTAAACACAGCTGGTGGTAAAGCACCTGATGAGGAAGCCATTCTTTTCTCTGATGGTGTCATATGGTGGAAAGAGCGCTTGTTGTGAGGAATTTATGTGTCATCATCATTCATTTGCTTCAAATAATTATTCTCTACAAAGACACAGAGTACATCTGTAATGCTAGTCTTACTAATTTTGCAACATTTCTTTCAGATTTCAAACTGTACATGTTTGTGCATGTACTGATGGGTGAAAAACACTCATTTTTATGGAAAGAAATAAATTAATACACCCAAATGATGGAACAAAAAAGGTTAAGAACAAACCCATAAGTGAATGAAATTAAGAACCAAGACTCAAACAGTGAGGCCCTACTTCTTCAGGGTCAGTAACAAAGATATGAAACCTTCATGTTCATCATGGACACTGATGACCCAAAATGAATGCCAAACACAACAGTTGATAAAAACAGCTGAGTATTAATACTCCCAATCCCTGTGAAAGTCATAGAAATATAAGACTAAGTATAAGTGAATAGCATGTCTGTATTGGTCCATTCTTTTCTATTATAATGAAATGTATGATAAAATTGTCAAGAGAAATGATTTATTTCAGCCTCCAGGTTTTGGAAGTTAATCCATGATTGCTGCATTTTGTTCTGGGCCTCTGACAAGATAGCACATGATGGTGGAGCACATGGTGCATCAACACCAATTTGTCATGAATCAGAAAGCAGAGAATTAAAGGAAGTGGGTGGGAACCCACTCTTCAGTTCAAGGGTACACCACTGATAACCCAAGGACCTCTATAGTGCTTTGGCTATGAGGTAAACCTCAAAAGCTCATGATAAATTCTCAGAACTGTAGTCTAATCAGTGGATTAGTCCATTCAATGGATTAATAATTTGAAAGGACTTCTCTACTGAGTGGTATTTATAGACAGGTGGGACAGAGCCTGAGGAAGTAAGTGAATATGCATGCCCTTGGGTGTTATAGATGGACCCCTGGTGCCTCCTCTCTCACTGTCTCTCTCTGATTCCTGGCTACCATTAGGTGAACAGCTTTGGTCTGTCATATCCTTCTGCCATGATACTCCACCTCCTGTTGAGCAAAAGAAATTGGGTCACAATACCATGGACTCAATGTCTGAAACCATGAGCGCAACACAAACTTCATTCCCTCTAAGTTGTCCTGGTCATGTAATTTGGTAACAGCAACAAAAACAACTAAGATGACCTCCACGAAGCCCTAATTCCTAGTTTCTGCCCTTTGCCAATAGTGCCAACTTGGAGATAAGACTTAAACACAGGAAACTTTGGAGGACACATAAACACATGAATTGATTTAATTAAATAAAATACTGAAATGAAATACATTAATGCTGTTACAACACTATTACCATGAAGTTAAACCAGAATTAAATTAACCACATCTACATTAACCATTCATTCATATTAAATTTCCTTTCTCATTGATCTCCTTATTCTAATGCTTTATTCATGCAAGACAGGCAATTTTGGATGTGATATTTGTTTTTGTGTTGAGGATATAAGGGTAATGAATGAACATTATATGAATTAGGAAAAATAGAAATAATATTTTAATCCAAGCAATAGAAATCATTATATTTGTCCCAAGTTGAGTTCCCCAAACTTTGTAGGACACCAAAATTCCAATCACTAATCTGACACTCATAGAAGAGAGACAATGCTTCTTGGTAAAAAAAAATAATAATAATACTTTATTAAGACACAGCTATTTGTGTTCCATTTTAGTATAACACCAGTGTTTAACATACAGTGTCTGCTGATAGCTACAAAACAAAGACAAGGAAGATTTTAGGAGCTTGCATTTAAGTATTCAAAAAAATAATGTGTGTTTTCAGTGATGTGATGAAACTTCTTAATCTACTTCAGCTGCTAACAGAGGTTTTGATGTCAATTCAGGAGCCCCAGAGAACTTAAACTTTTCTTCAGTATGATGTTGATGAATGGGGGGATTTCAATTGAATTTGCTGGTGAAGTATTCATTTCAAGGGCAAAGGATGACTTGTGGAAATGATTAGCAGCAAGAGGAATAGCATCTTCTGTAGCTACAGCAGCCAGAGCCATATCCACAGCCATAGTGGGAGCCATATCCCCATCCAGAGCCATAGCCACAGCCAGAGCCAAACCCACAGCCTGATCCATAGCCACAGCCACATCTGAATCCACAGCCTGATCCATAGCCACAGCCTAGGCCATAGCCACAGCCTGAGCCATAGCCACAGCCTGAGCCATATCCACACCCATAGCCATATCCACAGCTAGAGCCGCAGCCACAACCATATCTGCATCCACAGCCAGAGCCATAGCCCCATCCAGAGCCACAGCCAGAACCCCAGCCACAGCCAGAGCCACAGCCACAGCCAGAACCCCAGCCACAGCCAGAGCCCCAGCCGCAGCCTCCACAGGAGTTCCCGTAGTAGTTGCTGCACATGGTGTCAGGAGGTGAGGTTTCAGTTGAGGGGTGGAAGGATATTTCTAAAGTGTGAATGTCACCCAGTCTTCCAGGACCTTTAAATACTTACCGGGTTGGATGTGTCATGGCTCACATGGGCTCTCTTCTCTCGTTTTGCAAACATGTGCCTAAACTGAGCTCAACCTGTGCACAATGATGTTATTAGAAGATCATGATTTCCTCAAAGCTTCCCTAGGAACTTTCCCTAGGAATTTTCTCAATCCTTCAATAAGTGCACACACCATTTCACACCTCTATAATTTTCTCATATCATTTATATTCATGACCATACCATGACAGAACATATCCACAAAATATGTTTTACTTATAAATATGTGTGTAGGTATCATTTTTTTCTTTCAAGATTATGGAAGCTCTCTTTTAAAGAACAAGATCTTGTCACTAAGTTACCATCGCCAGCAACAGCACCAGCATCTATCTTTCCCTCCTTGTCTAATTGCTTGTTTTTCAAACATAAATCACAATAAGTTATTTTTCATGGACTTTGGACAACATAATGAATATTTCGACATATTAAACTTAACACCTTCTCTCCTGAACCATTGTCTTCTCTCTGGAGTGAATTTGTACCCCTAGACTTTTCCTGGAAAGGCATGAACTTCTCTTTGTTTTCTGATGCTAGAATTTTTCTTAAACTCCGATGGGCTAATTGTGATCTATATCTTAAAAGAACTGGTCAAGAGTTTCTATTATGAGGTATGAAAATGTGTTGTTCTAATACACACTTTTTTGCATCAGTCCAATTGGTCCACTTCTTAAAAACACGATGGGGTGCTTGGGGTTGTGGCTCAGTGGTAGAGAGCTGGCTTGGCATGTGTAATGCCCTGGGTTTGATTATCAGCACCACACGTAAGTAAATGAATAAACTAAAGATCCATCAACATCTAAAAAATATTTTTTTAAAGAAACAAGAATGTGAGTTTACTCAGGCTAGCCTCATGATTGTGCTCCCCTCTATGCTTCCCACTCAATGTAGTCAACCAGCAGTTAATACTTCAACAGGTGGAAAAGATGGGAAAATGAGATATTTTAGTCAAAGCTACTACGTTCACATTAGACTGGGGGAACAAGTTTTAAGGTTCTACAGCACAGAATCTACATAATGAATGCACAGCTTTGAACATTATTAAAAGAATGTATTGATATGTTTGCAGCAGAAATACAAGATAGTCTCACCTGTCTTCTCAAAAGTACAATTTTTAATAAGTATGTATACCTATGCTACTTTATTTGGTCCTTTCAATTATAACTGAAGTAGAATTGACCTTCGAAGCAATTTCTTTGAACTTTACGTCACCTTCCTCCACAGTTTCTATGATAAATGGATTTCTACTCCATGGCCACTCTTTTGTTCACAACTCTTTCATGATTTTTCCCAAATCATGGGCTTTCTGTAGGTATTTTACCCTAAATCTTAGCTTCTTATCTTACACACTAATAAGCCTTAAATGCTGCACCTGACCACCACCATACACGCAAATTACTCCTAAACCTAAATGTTTATGCATGAGTCTGTGTTTAACCAGGAGATGTAAACCACACAGCAGATCAGTTGGAAAAAGTTTAATATCAGAAATAACTACACTATGATAAACAACAATGATAATGTATGAGGAAACTCTGTATGGAACTCTTGGTCTATGAGTAAATGCTCACGAAAGGAAAACTGTAGAAGGAATATTGCACCCAACAAATGAAAAGATAAATTACTTTGCTGTAGTCAAAACTACTGCAGTGTGCACTTAAAAACTGGTGACAGTCAATGGAATATTACTCAGCCATAAAGAAGAATAAAATTATGGCATTTGTAGGTAAATGGATGATGTTGGAGACTGTTATGCTAAGTGAGATCAACCAATCCCAAAAATCCAAAGGCCGAATGGTCTCTCTGATAAATGAATGATGATGCATTATGCAGGGGGGCGGGAAGGGTGGCAAGAATGGAGGAAGGATAGATAGCATAGAGGGAAGGAGGGGTGGGGTCGGGGTGGGGGGGGAGAATAATAACAAGAATGTGTGACAGACATCATTGCCCTGCGTACATGTATGAATGCACAGATGGTGTGTTTCTACTTTGTGTACAACCAGAGAAACAATAGCTGTACTCCATTTGTGTTCAATGAATCAATAAGCAAATAAAAAAAAAAACTGGTGATGATTGTACTATCATGTCAAGTATTACTATCGTTAGAAAAAGAAAACAGAAATTGAGGAAAGTTTTGGAGGCGATAAATATGTTTGTTACCTTGATTGTGATGATGAACTCATGGGTATGTGCATTTACCCACATTAATGAAACCACAGGCGTTTCATGTGTCAAGTTCTTTATATCAATCAACACTTGATAAATCTGATGAGTGAATGAATAAGGGAACAAACAAGTACATATACCTTCCACTCTAGTCACTGAACAAATAAGACCCATCCTCTGGATTGTGGGTAATGAACAAAGGATCATTAGCCAGTTGTGTGGATACCCGGAGATCCTGGGAAGGGAAGGGAGGGTAGGCTGTAGACCTGTCTGATAGGAAGCCAACCTACAGAGACTCATGCATGAGAGCATTACAGGTGCCAGTTTCTGTGTTTGGAGTCTAAATAAAGACTACTGTCAGGCTAATGCCTTTTAGCATCTAGCACATTTTGTTCCCAGGCTAAGTTAGACTTCACTAGATCTCAAACCCACTCTGCCCATACCCTGTCCCTCTCTTAAGACTCACCCAAAAAATCAGCGTGTCCTTCAATGTCCACATGCATCCTCTACTCAGAAAGCTAATGGTGTGCACAAATTTAAAGAGGAGCCGGGTGTGGTGGCGCACGCCTGTAATCCAAGCGACTCGGGAGGCTGAGGCAGGAGGATTGCGAGTTCAAAGCCAGCCTCAGCAACTTAGCGAGGCCCTAAGCAACTCAGTGAGACCCTGTCTCTAAATAAAATTCAAAATAGGGCTGGGGATGTGGCTCAGTGGCCGAGTGTCCCTGAGTTCAATCCCTGGTTCAAAAAAAAAAAAAAAAATTAAAGAGGAATGTTCAAAGGAATTCATCTACTGTCAGAGAACATATTGAAGATTGAGTTTGAAGCTGTCAGTAAATTGATAATTTGTATAAACTCTCTTCCCTATTCCATGGGTTCAGTAGTACAAATATCATTCCCTAGAAAACAGAGTGAGAGAGTGAGTAATTCTCTGGCTGAGACATTCACTAATCATATGACCTTGGAAAATGTCTTCAATCTGGAGGAACCTCAGTTTCTGAAACTGCTCAATGGAAATAAAATTAAGTATATGTATTAAAAGTTTTGTTAAGAGACATAGCAAAACATATAGTAGATATAAATGGCAGAGGCATAGATGCTCATGCTAACAAAGGCAATACTTTCCTCTTTATTCACTTTTGTAATTCAAATTAAAGGATTCAGCAAAAATGACAAATTCTTATACTGATCTGTGTGTTTTTAAATAGCAATATTTACTTTAATGTTATTATGTTTTATGCATGATGTATATACTTACACAAAAATGCAAATATATTTTGTGTCTTCTTATATTTTATTGATATGTTATACATATAAGTGTTTTTCCATAATTAATTTTCTAAAGTGGATGCAACTTGAAAACACAAACTACCATGTGATTGACCTCCCTGCACTCTACTGAAGAATTTTATACAATAAAGATTTTTTTAAAAATATAAAATCAACTAATATTCCACAGCCTTGCTCCCTAGAATATTTTGAAACCCCACTTGAGAACAATGAGGACAAAATTAATTTCTGTGTTTTCAGATAATCTCTGGATTACTATGCAAAACCAGTCTGTGTAAGACTGGTTTATCATTGAAGGCTTCAGTAGGGATGAGTTAGTGTCATTAGGAAAGACACACTTCAGATTCATGAAATCAAACTCTGAAAGTCTATCACAATCTCACTACAAGTAAAAATATAAACCTCCTCTTACCCTCTTTCTACTTCAGAGCTAATTCAACCTGAATCAACATAGGGTTTTCCAAAAACCCAAATCAACTAGATGGTTTTATACACAACTGTAAATTACCTTTTCTAATGCAAATATTCTTTTTTTCTTTTTTTGCCATTTTTGAGAATCTACCTCATTCTTTGAAACTAGAAGATTATACATCCCCTACATCATTTTAACAAAGGGTGAGGCTAAGGCTCAGAAGTGTTAGTTTCCAAATAAAAATTACATTTCCAAGATATCTTCAACCAATATTTAAACTATGATAATCTCTTGAGGTAGTCCAGTCACTACTGGTATCTTCGTTCTGGGGGAACTCTCTAAATCTTGTCCTATTTCATTGTGAATGTGTCTATTTATTAGCAGTTCCAATATAATCTAAATCTCTTGTATTTCCTAATGAAGCATACCTAGTGTAACCTTAGATCACTACATGCCCAGTATTGTTTCCTGATTCCTATTATGTTCCCCATAAAACTTTAATTATATATTTGGTTAAAATGGAATATTTTCATCTTCTGCCTTTTCTCTTAATTTAAGGTTCTGTGAAAGTTAAGAAAAGTTTGAAAATCTTTGTAACTTTGCTAATATGATTACTATTAGCTCTCATCAATCATGAGACCTTGTCTCTCTCCTAGAGGATGAGATATTAAAAATATCCTCCTCTCTCTGGCTACCTTCCCCCTAAAAAGTGTTTTTTGTTTCAACTTTCTCATTGTTGCTAAGAAAATGCAACTTTGACTCCATGCCTCATGAAGGTTGTTTAAATCATAGAATCAACACCTTCCAACTTAGAGTCACAAAAGGAGTTGAGCTTAGGATGAATCTATCTGGGCATGTATATTTTAATATCCCTATAAAATGCAGAATATTAATAACTGAGCTCCCACCCAGACTGGAGTGGGAGAACCCACTGGGCTCTGACTGGAGAACCCAAAGCTGGAGAACCCTTTGGGCTCTGACTTGCTTTGCCATTTAATATTTAGAAAAATGTCATATCTTAAGAAGTCCTCCTCCTTGTAATTCATGTATGCTCATCTGATTCTGGATCCTGGAACCAGAACAATCTTAACCATTCCTCCATGTAACAATTCTCTAATCATGTGGGGGAAACTGCACATCTGCTTGTCCTCAACACAAAAGGCTTTGAAGCATAGGTTTCATCCAAGTATTCTCTCTCATAGACTCCCTGCCCCTTCCTCTCACTCTCTGAGTTGCCCTTGAAATCTTCCAAGTCTCGGACGCATTCTCTCAACTCCTCTGTGTCCTGTTAAAATGAAATCATTCTTCCTTTCCCCCACAGTCCAATACACATGCACACATTTGAGAATGGCCTAGAAATGGTATGAGTTTGTGCATTTGTGTTCATATAAAGTGTGATACATTTGTATATCGTAAAGAAGTGGCGTAACCTTGTGCTTTAGTGTTTATCTGAAATATAATAAAGATGCAGAAAATGAATTGATACTTTCCATGTGCAAGGGCAAATGACTGGGCATAACCAATAAATACGTTAATACAAAATCCAAACAAATCTCAACCCCTTGTAGTACAGGCCCTTTGGGATCTGGCCCCTTCCTCCCGCTTCAGCCTTTCTTCTTTGGTTCTGCTGTTCATGAAATAAATAAACTAAAAAAAAAAAAAAATGCAAATCTACAAACTCCAGCTGCATGGTTCTCTTTACAGCCCATAAACTCCTGTCACCTCAGGGCATTTGCAAATCTTCTTCCCTCTGCCTCCATCATTTCAACTTTTTCTGACACTTATTCATGTTAACATTTTTCAAATCCCACCTTAGTTGTCACTTCTTCAAACATGCTTACCTGACCTTTCTGTCAGATAGAGCACCATATGATTTTTAATAACAAGGCAGCATTTTTTATTAATATTGATAACAACTCTTGAGAGTGTGGTTTGTTTAAATTCATTGAGTGAATTAGATTTCTGGTGGATTTTTAAACTTTTTCTGTCTCCTCCACAAGAATACACCCTCTATGAGTCAAAGAAAATCATCATCTTTCCCAATGACAATTTTTTAAGTCCAACCCAGGAATCAACGACAACTTAAATATATGCAGATATACACCATGTTCGTCGGTTGGACAATGTATTTTTCAAATGTGCACTCTCTCAAAATACTTGTAAACTCAACAGAATTCCAATCAAAATTTCAGCAGGATATATTTGGAGGAATAAACAAAATAATTAGAGCATTTATATAAGAAGCCAAAAGAAGCCAGGCACAGTGGCACACGCCAGTAATCCCAGCAGCTCAGGAGGATGAGGCAGGAAGATCAGGAGTTTAACACCAGACTCAGCAACGGTGAGGCACCTAGCAACTCAGTGAGATGCTGTCTCTAAATCAAATACAAAATAGGGTTGGAGATTGAGCTCAATGATCTAGTACCTTGAGTTCAATCCTCAGTAACCAATAACAAACAAAAAATAATAATAAAATATTAGAAAGTAGGTAAAAGAACAAAAGCAACCAAAATAATTTTGAAAAACTATGCGCGAAGCCTAACACAACCTAACATCAAGAATTACTACAAATTATTAGGAAACATTTTTCCATTAACTCAATTTTTCACTAACACAGTGATTATTTGACTACCAGGGAGGCAAAAGTTATTAAGATCAATGATGATTCTGACACAAAAGATACAAATGCTAGGCAAAACCCAATTGAATCCACTTATGAACAACTATAATTTCATCAAACAGTGGAATATTTATGTCTATTGATCAAATAAAATCAGGGAATAAGAGAACCAGTGATTTACATTTTGAATATAATCAGAATTGATTTCCTATATTAAGCAAATAAAATGAGAATATTCATGTGACCTCAACTACAAACAGGTATTTTTTAAATATCCACATGTGATATTCAATCCTTGCATAAATGGAGAAATGATGAAATAGGGTATTGTATAGGGGGAAGTACTGGTCTTGAAATATTTTAGAGTCATATTCTGGAATGATGTTAAAGAGCAAAAGAAATAGCATCTTCTGTATCAAAATGTTTGATAGGCATAGCAACCACTGCCATGGTCAGGCACATATCCAACAGCCATGTATGGAATGATGATAGTCAAAGCCATAGCCACAGTCCCATAGTTTTCCGTGCAGTAGTTAAACTACATAATGCCAGAGGTTAGGTTTCAGTTGAGGTACAAAAGCATGTTTCCAAAGTTTTAATGTGACCTACTACCCTGTCACCTTTTTCAGTTAATAAGTTGACAGAAGGAGTTAGGACATACTGTCAATTTTGTGATTCATAAAAAAAATACTTAATGCCTACCACATAGCCCATATTTTCTAGAAGAGCAGAAGAACCAATAGAATGCATATATAATCATAAAAATAAATATATTTGATTGAATTGCACGATCATGGTCCAGATACTCCCAAAGTGGCTGTTTGCAAGCTGGAGAGTCAAATAAATGAGTAGCGATTCAGTCCAAGAAGCTAGATCCTTAGAACCTGAGGGATGATTGACGCACCACCAGCATGAGGCTCAAGACCTAAAAGCTCCCTGGAGAGTCTCCATATTGAGTCCATATTATAAGACTGTAACAACTGTATGCTAATATTCATGCAAAATGACAGTAGAATAAAACATATCACCTTTAAGAAATCTCAGGCTTGGATGATGGGCTTTCCCATCCTGCCATTGGTTCCATTAGGACCATATCCAACACGACAATGCTGCCTGTATTCTTGAGTGGTCTTCCCCCTCAGTTCTCTGACCCACATACCAATCACTGGGACACACCCTCACAGACACACCCAGAAGTGTGCTTTACTAATAAGTTTTCTATGTGTCAATCCACTCAAGTCAATAACCAAAATTAACCATCACAAGCAGTGTGTGCAAGTCACCCCACTCAGTTAATACTGAGAAGACCTGGTCTTTTTTGAGTTATGACAACTACTTCAACAAACACATTACTATTTGTTCTCCAGTTTTGTGGAGTTACATACTTGTTTCATGTTATCTAGTCATTGTCTTAAACCATCCATAAATATATCAAGAAAGTTCCAGTTCATCAGTCAGTCTTCTGAAACATGATTCCAAAGATATATAGCAAGACTCTGTGGAGGACTGGGAAATGTATGCATGGAAATGCAACTATTAAAATGAGTTTGACTAATTACTTCTAATAAGTCACCATTTGCAAAGTAATTTCAATGTGATTTCCTTGGCACCTAAGGCTGCCCTATCCAGAAACTCAATAATTTATATTCTAATGAACCAAAATACTCAAGGACATGGCCCTCTGATGATATATTTTTACTCCTAGTCATTCCTCAATACACTTTTATCAACTCTAGGTGTCCATTATCTTTAGGCCAGTATCATGCAAGTTTTGTCACTATAGCTCTACGGTATGATTTGAAGTTGGGTATTGTGATGCCTCCAGTATTTCTTTGTTGTTGTTGGTTTATAATTGCTTTGGCTATTCTGCATCTTTTATTCTTCTATGTGAATTTTAGGATTACTTTTCTAGCTCTACAAAGAAGGCCATTGGTATTTTGATGAAAATTGCATTGAATCTGCATATTGCTTTGGTAATATTTAACAAAATTAATTTTGTGTATCCACGACCCTGAGAATTCATTTCATCTTCCTGTGTCATCTTCAATTTCTTTCTCAAGTGTCATATAGTTTTTATTTCAGAAGTATTCTACCTCCTTGCTTTAATTTATTCCTAGGTATTTTACTTCATGGAGACCTTGTAAATGGTACTAATTTCCTGATTTCTCTGTCAAAAGATTTACTATTGGTGTATAGGAGAACTATTGATGTTTATATGTTGATTTTATAACCTATTACTTTGCTGAATAAGTTCCTTTACTCTAGCAGCCTTCTAGTGGAGATTTTGGATTTTCTAAGCATAGGATAAACATAGAAAATGATAATCTGAATTCTTTCTTTCCTAGTTTTATCCCCTTTATTTCCTTCTAATGCCTAATTGCTCTGCCTAAAATTTATAGCAGTATATTTAACAGGAATAGTCATACCGGACATCCTTGTCTTGTTCCAGATGTTAAAGGAAGTGCCTTCAGTTTTTATCCTTTGATTATGATGCTAGCATTGGATTTTTCCAAGTGTAGCCTTTATGATATCAAGATATGCTCCCTCTGTCCCTAGTTTTTAAGTGGTTTTTAAAAAAATTTTGAATGGATGTTGAATTTTGCCAAAAATGTTTTCTACATCTACTGCGATGAAAATGTCATGTTTGTCCTTACTTCTCTACATGTGGTGCATTACATTTTTTGATTTTCATATGTTCAACCATCCTTGTAACCCTGGAATAAAACCAACTTTATCATTGTATGCAACATCCTAATGTGGTGTTAAGTATGATTTCATAGTATTTTATTAAGGATTTTTGTAACTAAGTCCATCATGGATATTGGTCAGTAGTTTTCTCTCCTTGATACGTCTTTATCTGGTTTTGGTATGACAGTTATACAGACTCCACAGAAAAAAAGTTGTAAGCATTCCATCCCTTTCTGTTTCATAAAATAATTTTGGTAGATTTGCATCATTTATTTTTTAAAGGTCAGCTAGAATTGCTAAGAACCTATTGGATGCTAGGTGTTTCTTTGTTGGAAGGCTTTATATTACTGCTTCTATCCCATTGCTAGTTATCATTCTCTTAATTTTTCTATGTCCCTTTGATTCAATTTTGGCAGTTCATACAAGTCTAGAAATGTACCTGTTTCTCATAGGGTTTTCCATTTTTTTCAGAGTATAAGTTTTCACAATAATCCCTAATGATCCAGTGTATTTCTGTGATGTCTGTGGTGATTTTTCCTTTCTCGTCTCACATTTCATTAATTTGATTCTTCTCTATTTTTCTTATGGTTAGTTTGACTTAGGGCTTATCAATATAGTTTATATTTTCAAAGACCCAACTCACTGTTTCATTGATCCTAGTATTGGTGCTTTACTCTCCATTCCATTGATTTTATCTCTGATCTTCATTATTTCCTCCCTTCCACTGATTTTGGAATTAATATGTTCTCATTTCTCCAAGGGCCTTGAGATGCACTATTATGCTTTTTATATGGAAGCTGTCTGATTTTTCTTACGAATGGGCTCAGAGCCGAAAACTTCCCTCTTAGAATGGCCTTCAGTGTCTCAGAGGTTCTGCTATGTTATATTGCTATTTTCATTTGACTCTAAGAATTTTTAAAATGTCTCCCCTGATTTATTCTGTCATCCATTCATCATTCAAAATTTCCCTCATCAATCTCCATGTGTTTATATACTTTCAGTAGGTTTTTAGTGTTGACTTCTATTTTATTCCACTCTGTTCAGATAAAATGAAAGGACTTACATGTATTTTTTTTTTGTATTTTATAAGTGTTGCTTTGTGACTTTTTAAAAAAAAAAAAAGGTTTCATGAGCAGCTGAGAAGAAAGTGAATTGTTTGTTGTTGGACAAAATATTCTTTACATGTCTATTAAGTATATTTGATTTATGTTCTTTAGGTATGGGCCTCGTCCCTTGGAAGGAGGCCTATGTGACATTCTGTCAGGAGACAGACATGCCTTTCAGACCACTTGGGGACTGTTGCCTTGAAGGAAGTACATGGTGTGCACCTTTCAGGCCATGAAGGACTAGGGCTCCATCCTCTTCCCCTATGTTCTATGAGCAGAATGTTCTTCTGTGGTCTGTGAAACTGTCACCTTCTGTGTTCACACGGTTGCTTTTTACTTTCTGTTACCAACCTATAATCTTCCAAATAGGCTAGTAACTTCTTACATAAGGCTTGACCTTTAAGATGTATGGCTAGCTTAACTGCAAGCATATAAAAGACAGTGTTATATGCAGTAAAGACAGAAGCAGCTTCCTTTGTGACAAGTGCTCCATTTCTCCAGAATAAAACTTCTCCTCAGACTTCAACCAAGACTGAGTCCTTTTCCCAAGCTTTATTGGTGTTGCAGACTAGGATAGTGCAGCACAGGGTGACCCTCCAATGTTGCAAACTAAGAGAGTGCAACATTTGGGTATGAAGGGAATTTGCTTAATGGGTCTTGATGACCTATCCATTGGTGAGAGACATGTGTAGTAATCATGCAGTACTATGGTCCTGGGATTTACCTAAGTATCCTGTAGTGTCTGTTTTATGTAATTAAATACAACAATGATTGGGGTAGAAAATTTTACTATTATAGTGTCTTCTTGATGGGTTGTTACTTTTACCAATTTGAAGAGATCTTTTTCTCTTCTGATTAATTTTTACTCAAAGTCTGCTTCTTCAGATATGATAGTGCTTGTTTGGGGGTCTCCATTTGCATGGTATACTAATTTCTTCCATCCTTTCACTTTCTGCCCATGGCTATCTTTTCCTGTAAGGCAATTATCCATGTATATTCAATGTTATTATAGGAATATGTTTCTTAAATATTTTAAATTTGATTTGTTTTAAAATTTACTTTGGTTCTGTTTTTCGCTTGCACAGATACGCCTCAAAGGAGATTTGCCCATTTGTGAATTCTAGGGATTGTTTTTGATTTCTTCTCTGTGCTCTCTTTCTTTAAATATTTTCTGTAGTGCCAGCTTAGTTGTCATGAACTTCTTTAGTTACTGATTATACTGGAAGGTTTTTATTTCCTTTTTGATTTTCAAAGATGTCTTTGTGAACATTGCAATCTTGGTTGAAAGCTACTTTCTTTCAAGGATTGGAACACATCATTCCAAGCCCTCTTGGATTTTGGAGATTGTGCTCAGAAATCATAAATAATTCTTATTGGTTTTCATTTTAATGTGACCTAACATGTTTTTCATAATAAGTTTTAAAGTCTAGCCTTGTTCTGCATGTTATGCATTTAATTTATGTGTTCTGGAGAGATTCTTTTGTTTTATCTTGTCTATTTGGGATTCTAAATGACTCCTTATCTGGATGTATATCTCATCCTATAGGTGTGTTCAATTCTCCCTTTATTTCACTGAATAGGTTGTCATTTAAATTAGCCTACATCTCACAATTCTCTTCAATGCCAATGATTCTTACATCTTAATTTTATCTCTTAATTTTATCCCAGAGTTCTTGTATATTAGGTCATAGTTACTTATTTATTTTCTTTAATACTGTCTGAATATTCAAACCACCCATTTTGTCTTCCAGCCTTGAGATTCTGTCCTCAGCATGGTCTACTCTACTAAAGTGACTTTCAACTGAATATTTTATTCATTTATTTTTAAAATTTACTTAATTTATCTATTTATTTATCTTGACTTTCATTTTCAAGATTTCTGTTTGGTACAACTTAAATATCTCTATCATCTTATTAAATCTATAAACTGACTTCCTGAGTTCATTCATTACTTTTTTCATATTCTCTTGGAAATCATTAATCATATAATCAATCTTTGGAATTGTATTTCTGGTATTTCATCTACTTCAATATCTTGGGAGTTAATCACTGCTGATATAATGTTACCTTGTTTTTTCATATTTTTTACATGCTTTTGTTAAGATAGTTTTCTTCTCTTATGTGTTTGTCTTCTAAGTGTACAGATGTCTTTCCAAAGCATTCTGGGAGAACAGGATTTTATGAATTTTCAAAACCTCAAATGACTTTTTTTATTCATTCTAATTAGTTGTACATGACAGTCAAATGCATTTATATATTTTTATAAATCAAATGTAATGGGAGTATAATTTCTCATTTTTCTGATTGTACATATTGTAGGATCACATCAGTCACACAGTCATATTTGTACATGAGTTAATAATGTCTGTTTCATTCTACTATCCTTCCTATCCCAAATGAGTTTTATAATATAGTTTTCATCCTAGTTCTTTGATTAGTTTACTTTCATACAGTGTGGATTCTGTCACAGATTGAGGATTCCACTTTTTCCTGTAGGTATCAACAGAATAGAATAGAATAGGGTCCTTTTTGTAGATCTGGCAATTATGATGTATACAGCAGAGTACACAGCATATGGCCACTGGGATAGCTCTTCCTTCTTTACTTAAGAACTCTGTATACTCTAAAGGCGAATGGAAGTGATCTAGGTAGAAATTTCTCATAGATGTACTGTTGACAGCCTTTGTATTAATTGTCTCTATTTTTGCTTAACAATGAATATCCATTAGTGGGACTTGACGGCCCCCCTTTCTGTTCCTACTTGAAGCCAGGTTGTTATTTTGTAGATTTGATCTCTGATCCTTTAAAGTTGCTATCTATTAATTATTCATCTGAGCACATGATTCCTCAGTCATAGCACTGTTCTCTGGAGAGCTGGGAAGAATATTATTGGAAATGCAACTCTTTTTCTTTTTGGTTCATTGAACACAAATGGAGTACAACTATGGTTTCGCTGGTTGTACACAAAGTAGAATCATACAATTTGCATATTCATACAAATATATAGGGTAATTATGTTTGTCTCATTCTATTTTCTTTCCTTCCCCCCCATTTTCCTCGATACAATCCACCCTTTCTCCATTCTTCTTTTACCTCCGCCCACCCCTGTTATGTGTATATGGAAATGCAGCTCTTAGAATGAGGTTTTTAAATTACTTGAACAAGTGCAGTAATTGTCAATTAGTAGGTGTAATTACTTCTACCCAAGTCTGTCACATTCATATATTTAATATTTTGTATTCTTATGAAAAATATCTATAATATGATATTTTGATGACTTTTTAAAATCTCAGAGCCAATCCTCAATAAAATATCAACTATAGGGACTCATTTGTCAAAAAAAAAAAAACAAAAATAATGAATAGCCTTCCAAGAAAACAGCTGCTGAATATTTTATAAATTGCAAATTCCTTCAAATATTTGTTCCATTAGAATCCAGTGAAATAGGTAGAGAATTATAATTCAGAAATGGCCATATAAAATGGCTAGGAAACTTAACTGATAACACAAGGATAATATATTTCCAAGCTCAATTTTGCATTCTTCTTTGTTATATACACAAATGTCTTCCTTTCTGTTCAATGATCTCCTGCATAATTACACTAAGAAATTTTATTAATTCATGTGGTGATCCATTTCTCTCTGTGATTATTCTTTTTTATAATCCCCAATCATATTTGGGTCTACTTATTCCCAAAGTCATTTAGAATCCTAAATAAAATTTATTTCAAATTTTGTTCCCAAGCTCGACCATCAAGTGTGGCTCATGGCATTTTTAACCTACTCACTTTCACTCCTGAATGTTCCATTATTGAAACCCATTGGTGTTACTGGCTCCCTAATTTCTGCTGACATGCAGAGAAGTTGTCCTGGTCACCCATGCCAGCCAAGTCTTTCCCAGATAATTTAGATGACAAAAGAGGAAAACTTGCATTAGCATAAGACAAATTATAATAAGAGCAGCTTGAAACAATACCTATTTGCTATTTCACTCTTTGTGGATCAGAAGTCTAAGTATAGTCTACGTAGGATTTCTGTCTAAGATCTTACAATATTGCAATCGAGACATCAACCAGGACATCTACCACATGCCTTTATCATATACCTGAAATAGAGTTTCCAAATCTTGTAAGCATGCCCCCAAAGAGTGTATGAAACCTACTAAAAATCATGATTTCCTCTGCAATTCAAATTTAGCCCTCCTAAAATATAATATTACCATGGAAGTGACACCCTATCATCTTTGATAGGATTACAGGCAAGTCACACATCCTTTCCACACATAGTGGAGAAGATCAAACATGGTTGTAGGTCATTGGGGTTTATCTTTGCATTTTACCTATGAACAACTATGAATTTATGTTTTTGGCTCAATTCATGGTTGCATTTCCTCCAGAGGAGTTATCAATAAGATTACAGTTTATGGATATTTTCAAAATCCACTTCATCTTCCCCCCCCATTCTACTCTATCTAAAAGGAATTTTATCTTCACATCTGATTGACCATTTCCTATACATACTTTATATCTGAGCCAGAAATCTACCTCTTTTTAGAAATACGCCTAACCCTTCACTCTACTTTTTATTAGTTTGAACTCCTCTTCTATTTTTGTCCTTGTGTGTGTGTGTGTGTGTGTGTGTATGTGTGTATACGGCCCAAAAACTCATGTGAATGACCCAATTATAGCAATACTTTTGAAGCTTTCAGATTATCATGTTTTTTCCATGTTTCGAAAGCTGAGATAGAGTATTTTAGTGTTCTATTAATAGCATATAATGAAAACTGTCTTATTAGTAGCTGAGAAAATGTTTGATGAATGAAACTACCTATCTAATCCATAAGAAGTGATGCTATGCCTCTAAGAATGACAATATAGTCACTCAACCCTTTCTGCTGTTCCACTTCTCAAGACAGTCACTCCTTACAATATTCAAGGGCTCTAGGAATGTATGGGTAGTTGAATATTGACTACATTTTTGACAGTCCTTCTGTATCCCAAATGAACAACTGATTTCTACAGGCTATCATAGAAATATTCTGTACTTTCTTGGCATTAGCATCAACATTTTCACAGATTTAAACCTCAAATGGACTCATAGTGCATAATTTCATAGAATATCCTAGAATAGAGAAGAAATGGATATGTGAGATCAACTAATCCCAGCCCTCATTCTGAGTTTTCAATTTCTCCCACAATAACCCTAATAGTGGGTGAGTCCACCTGGGTTTAAACGCAGCTAGTGGTAGAGCACCTGATGAGGAAGTCATTCTTGTTTCAGATGGTGTCATATATTAGAAATAGCTTTTGTTTTGAGGAATTTATGTGTCACGATCATCCAGTTGCTTCAATCTTATTATTCTCTAGAAAGACACAGAGCACATCTATAATGCTAGTCTTACTAATTTTGCAGTATCTCTTTCAGATTTAGAACTGTACATAACACCCTAGATTTCCTACAATTCTAATTGCTAAAAGCAACTACATAATCCTGTAGATATTATTTTCTTTGGGTTTTCTACCTTCTCCAACAGTGTTGTGTAAGTTCTTCTGGGTCCTACCTTCACAAAGTTCTTTATTTGGGGGGGGTAGGTGGCGGTAGGTAATGGGGATTGAACTCAGGGGCACTCAATCACTGAGCCACATCTCTAGCCCTACTTTTGTTATATTTAGAGATAGGGTATCACTGAATTTCTTAGTGCCTCACCTTTGCTGAAGCTGGCTTTGAACTCTTGATCCTCCTTCCTCATCCTCCTGATCTCTGGGATTACAGGCATGTACCACTGCACCTGGCAAAAAGTTCTTGGTGTGTATCTGTTCCTTTTTTTAAAATCTATATCAAGACCCAAATGTTAGCCCATATTTAACCAGTATGAAAATTTTTAAATACTTAATTTTTTTAACCTCTGTCACTCCCCTTCCAACACACTTTTTACATGGTTTTCAGTTTCATGAAGTGGACTTTTAAATAATATCCTGTGTGTATCTGTACATGTGTGTGCATAAATTGATGAGTTGAGGGCACTGATAAATATGAAAAGAATTATCATACCAATATCTGATAAACCCAAATCACAAAACAAAAATGCTTAAAAATAAACCCTTGAGTGAAATGAAATAAGAACACAAGACTCAGTCAGTGAGGAACTGTTTTTTTCAGGGTCTGTATTCAAGATGAGACATTAAGTTTATCATGGACACTGATGGGCCAAAATGGATACCAGACACACACAGTTGGAATAAGTAGCTGATTATTAACCTTCAAATCCCTGAGAAAGTCATAGAGATAAAGAAATATAAGACCAAATATAAGTCAATAGCAAGTCTGTATTAATCAGTTTTGTTCTATAATATTGAAATGTATGATAAAACTTGTCAAGAGAAAAGTTTATTTTGGCTCCTAGTTCTTGAAGTTCCAATGCATGATCACAGCACTTTGTTTTGAGTCTCTGATAAGATAGCACATGATGGTGGAGCACATGGTGCAGAGACACCACTTTTGTAATGAAGCAGAAAACAGAGTAAGAGTAAGTGGCTGGGAACCCACTATTCACTTCAAGAGTGCACCACTAATGACCCAAGGACTTCTGTAGTGCTTTGGGTATGAGATAAACCCCCAAAGCTCATGACTAAATCATCAGAGCTGTAGCCTATGGGTTAATCCATTTGAAAGGACATCTCTACTGAGTGGTATCTATAGGAAGATAGGACATGGACTGAGGAAGTATGTCACTGGAACATGCCCAGAGAGTTTATAGCTTATCCCCTGGTTTCTCCCTCTCTCCCTGCCTTTCTCTGACTCCTGGCTACCATTAGGTGAGCAGTTTTGGTCTGTCATGTCTTTCTGCCTTGATGCTCCACATCCTGTTGGGTTGCAGGACCATGGACTCAATGTCTGAAACCAAGAGCACAAAACATTCATTCTTCCCTCTAAGGTGTCCTGGTCATGTAATTTGGTAACAGCAACAAAAACAACTAACACGACCTCCCTATGCCCCACTTCCTGTTTCTGCCCTCTGACAATAGTGCCGAGGTGAGGACACAGACTCAAACACAGGAAACTTTGAAGGACAAATAAATTATTTTAATTAAATAAAAATACTGAAATGAAATGCATTAATGCCATTACTACTTTATTACCATGATCTTAAACCAGAATTAAATCAAAACTTCTACACTAACCATTCCTTCATATTAAATTTCTTGTCTCATTGATCTCCTCATTCTGATGCTTTATTCATGCAAGACATGCAATTTGGGATATGATATTTGTTTTTGGGTTGAGAATATAAAGGTAATGAATGAACATTATATGAATTAGAAAATATAGAAGTAAGATAATATTCAATCCCACAAAAAAAATCATCATATTAGTCCCAAGTTGAGTTCCCCAAACTTTATAGGACACCAAAATTCCAAATATTAATATAGAAGAGATACAATGCTTCTTGGTAAATAAATTATTTTATTAAGAAATAGCTATTTGTGTTCCATTTTAGTATAACACCAATTATACAGTGCTTCTGCTGATGGCTACAGAATAAATACAAGGAGGAGGTTTTAAAAGATTGCATTAAATATTCAACAAAATAATAATCTGTTTTTAGCGATGTGATGAAACTTCTTAATCTATTTCAGTTGCAAACAGAGGTTGTGAGGTCAATTCAGGTGCCCAGAAGAACTTAATGTTTTCTTCAGTTTGATGTTGATGGACGGAGGGATTTCAATGGAACGTGCAGGTGGAGTGCTCATTTCAAGGGCAAAGGATGGCTTGTGGAAATGATTAGCAGCAAGAGGTACAGTATCTTCTGTAGCTGCAGCAGCCAGAGCCATATCCACAACCATAGCGGGATCCATATCCCCATCCAGAGCCAGAGCCGCAGCCACAACCAGATCTGTATCCACAGCCTGAGCCGTATCCACAGCCTGAGCCATATCCACAGCCAGAGCCATATCCACAGCCT
Organism: Glaucomys volans; assembly: GCA_020662805.1. Lineage (NCBI taxonomy): Eukaryota > Metazoa > Chordata > Mammalia > Rodentia > Sciuridae > Glaucomys > Glaucomys volans. Next base: position 21,326 of record JAJEJO010003631.1, read on the forward strand.
GAGCCATATCCACAGCCAGAGCCACAGCCACAGTTAGATCTATATACATAGATAGTGCCACAGCCACAGCCTGAGCCGCAGCCACAGCTAGAGCCATAGCCACAGCCTGAGCCATAGCCACAGCCTGAGCCGCAGCCACAGCTAGAGCCAGAGCCACAGCCACAGCCAGAGCCACAGCCAGAGCCACGGCCAGAGCCAGAGCCACATCCAGAGCCATAACCACAGCCTGAGCCATAGCCACAGCCTGAGCCATAGCCACATCCAGAGCCATAGCCACAGCCTGAGCCAGAGCCACAGCCAGAGCCACAGCCCCAACCAGAGCCGCAGCCTCCACAGGAGTTGCCGTAGTACTTGCTGCACATGGTGTCAGGAGGTGAGAGAGATGAGATTCAGTTGAGGAGTTGAAGGATGTTTCTGAAGTGTGAATGTCACCCAGTCTTCCAGGACCTTTTATACTTACAGGGTTGTATGTGTCATAGCTCACATGGGCTCTAAGCTCTCATTTTGCAAACATGTGCCTAAACTGAGCTCCATCTGTGTATACAATCATGTTATTAGATGATCATGATTTCCTTAAAACTTCCCTAGGAATTTTCACAACCCTTCAATAAATACAGGTCTGTTTTCTAAACACACAATTTCATACCACTATAATTTTATCTATACAAATTCATTTCATGATCCTATCATTACTTCACATATTTACTAAATATGTTTAACTTATAAATTTATGTCTTTCATTCTGTTCTTTCAAGATCATTAGGACTATTAAAGAATAAGATCTTGTCACTAAATTGCCATCAGCAGCAACAGGATCAGCATCTACCTTCCCTCCTTTACTATTAACTTGTTTTTCAAATCATAATAAGTTATTTTTCATAGATTTTGGACAACATATTGAATATTTCAACATGCTAACATAACACCTTTTCTACTGAAGCATTATCTTCTCTCTAGAGGGAATTTTTACTCCCAGATGTTTCCTGGAAAGGCATGAATTTCTCTTTCTTTTCTGATACTAGAATTTTTCTTAAACTACTAATAGGTCAATTATGATCTGTATCTTAAAAGAACCAGTCAAGAGTTTCCATTTTGAGGTATGAAAACGTGTTTTTCTAGTACTTTCTTTGTTGCTGAGGTTCAATTATTTTACTTCTTAAAAACAAGAATGCGTATGAGTTTACAGTCATGATTGTGCTCCCTTCAGTGCTACTGATACAATGTAGCTAACCAGCAATTAATACTTCAACAGGTAGAATAGATGGAAAAGGAGATATTTTAGTAAAGAACCACATTCACATTAGACTGGAAGAACAATTTTTAGTGTGCTATAGCACAGAATGGAAAATTTAGAAGAAATATTGTACCCAATGAATGAGTGGATAGAGAAATTACTGTACCGTAATCGATGGTACTGTAGTGTGCACTTAAAAACTTGTGATGATGGTACTATCATGTCAAGTATTGCTATCATTAGAAAAAGAAAACAGAAATTGAGGAAAGTTTTGGAGGTGATACATATGTTTGTTACATAGGTTGTGATGATAAACTCATGGGTATATGCATTTGTCCACATTAATGAAACCACAGGCATTGCATGTGTCAAGTTCTTCATATCAATCAAAACTTGATAAAGCTGAGGATGAAATAAACAAGGTAGCAAACAAGCACATAGACCTTCCACTCTGGTCACTGGACAAATAAGACCAACCCACTGAGGTGTAGGTAGTGAACCAGTCAGCTAGTGGTGAGGATACTTGGAGTTATAGAGGGCTGGACCACATTGAGATCCTGGGGAATGAAGGAAGAACAGACTGTAGAGGTGTCTGTTAGGAAGCAAGCAAACCTACAGAGACTCATGCATGAGACATATCAGGGTGCCATTTTCTGTTTGGAGTCTAAATTAAGATTACTGTCAGGCTGATGTCTTTTGGAATCCAGCACATTTTGATCCCAGGCTAAGGTTGGCTTCACCAGACATCCTCACACCCAATTTTCCCACAGCCTGTACATTTCTCCTATGCATGAGCCAAAAAAAAAAAAAAAAAAAAAAAAAAAACACGGAAGAACCAGTGCCTCCTTCAATGTCCACATGCATCCTCTACTCAGAAAGCTAAAGGTGTACACAAATTTAAAGAGGAATACTCAGAAGAATCTCCTCTGTTATCACAGAACACACATTAAAGACTGAGTTTGAAACTGAGAGGCACCAGATTGATAACTGGTAGTGAACATCTCTTCACTCTTCCATGGAACATCTCTTCCATGTTCTATGAGTTCAGCATTACAAATAGTATTCTGTGGAAAACAGTGAGTAATTCTCTGACTGAGACAGTCACTAATCATATGAATATGAAAAAAAATCTTTAACCTGGAAGAACCTCAATTTCTGTAACTCTTGAATGGGTTTAAATTAAGTATATGTATTAATAATTATGTTGAGACCTATGAAAAAATAAAGTGAATACAAAGGGGAGAGGCGTAGATCACTCATAACAAAGGCAATACATTTTCCTCTTTATGCACTTTTCTTTATTCGAATACACATTTGGATTCACCAAAATGACAGATTTTTGTACTGATGTATGTGTTTTAAAATAGCAATGTTTATTTAATGTTGTTATGTTTTATGCATGATATACATACATACAGACACACAATAATGCAAATATATTTTATATGCTTATATCTTGTTGATAAGATATTCATATCAAAAGATATTCATATCAATATTCTGCAAGGTGGATGAACCTTCAAAACACAAACTACAATGTGATTGAGCTCCCTGCACTCTACTGAAGAATTTTATATAATAAAGATATTTTAATATAAAATCAAGCAATATTCTGTAGGGCTTGTGTCATGGAATACTTTGAAACTCCATAACCAAGAAATCCTACTGAAATGGTACCAAAACCTAACTTGGACAAAAGGAGGACAAAATTAATTTCTTCATTTCAGAAAGTCACTGGATAACTATGTAAATCCAGTCTCTGTACGATCAGTTTATACTTGAAAATTTCAGTAGAGATCATTAGGTGTCATTAGAAAGGACACCCTTTAGATTCATAAAATCAAACTGAAAAGTCTATCAGAATCTCACTATAAGTAAATATATAAACCTGCTCTTTATCCTGTTTTTACTTCAAGAATAATTCAATCTGAATCAACATAGGGTTGTCCAAAACCCCAATCAATTAGATGTTTTTATGTACACTTGTAAAATGCTTTTTTTTCCTGCAAATATTATTTTTAAGCTATTTTTGAGATTTCAAATCATTCTTTGAAACTAGAAGATTGTGAATCAGGTACATCATTTTAACAAGGGTTAGGCTAAGGCTCAGAAGGGTTAGTTTCCAAATCAAAACTACATTTCCAGTATAGTTTGATCAATATGCAAATTAAAATATTCTCCGGAGGTAGTCCACTCACTATTAGGGTCATCTGTCTAGGCGAACTCTCGAAATCTTGCCCTATTTATTGTGAATATGTCTGTTTATTAGCAGTTGCAATGTAACCTAACTATTTTGTAGAAATATAATGAAGCATACCTAGTGTAACCTTAAATCATTGCATGCACAATATTTTTTCCATGATTCTTCCCTGTTATGTTCCCCATAAAATTGTAATGATGTATTTGATTAAAATGGAATATTTTCATTTTCTGCCTTCTCTTTTAGTTTAAGCTTCTGTGTAAAGTTACAAAAAGTTTGAAGACCTTTCTTACTTTGCTAATAAGATCACTATTAGCTCACCTCAATCATCAGACCTTGTTTCTATCCTATTGGTTAAGATATTAAAAATATTCTTTTCTCTCTGTCTACCTTCAACCGTCTAAAAAGTTGTTTCTTTCACCTTTCCTCTTGTTGCTAAGATTATGCAAATTTGGCTCTATGCCTCACGAGCATTGTTTAGATCATAGAACCAAAACTCTCTAAAACTTAGGGTCACAAAAGGAGTGGAGATTATCATGAATCTATCAGGGTCCTGTAAGTTTTAATATCCCTATAAAATGCAGAGTATTAATAACTGAGTTCCTACCCAGTTACACCCAAAGCTGGAGAACTCGTTTGGACTCTGTCTTCCATTGGCAGTTAATGTTTAGAAAACTGTCATATCTTGAGAAGTCCTCCTCCTTGTAATTCATGTAAGTTCATCTGATTCTGGATCCTGGAACCAGAACAGCAATCTTTATTTATTTATTTTTTATTTTTTTATTTCTTCAGACTGCATTTTGATTCATTGTACATGAAGGGAATACAACTTTTCATTTCTATGACTGTGCACAATGTAGATTCATAACATTTGTGTAATCATACATGTCCATAGGGTAATGATGTCTGTCTCATTCCACTGTCTTTCATACCTCTGCCCTCTCCTCCCTCTCATTTCCCTCCACATAATCTAAAATTCCTCCATTCTTCTCTCACCCCCCACTCTCCCAACCTGATCATATATCTTCATCCACTTATCAGGGAAAACATTTGGCCTTTGGTTTTGGGGGGCTTAGCTTATTTCACTTAGCATGATATTCTCCAATTCCATCCATCTATCTGCAAATGCCATAATATTATTCTTCTTTAAGGCTGAATAATATTCCATTGGGTATATATACCACAGTTTCTTTAGCCATTCATCTGTTGAAGGGCATCTAGGTTGGTTTCACAATCTAGCTACTGTGAATTGAGCTGCTATAAACATTGATGTGGCTGTGCTACTGTACTATGCTAATTTTAAGTCCTTTGGGGTAAAAACAGATGAGTGGGATGGCTGGGTCAAGAGGTGGATCCATTCCAAGTTTTCTGAGGAATCTCCATACTGCTTTCCACAGTGGCTGTACCAATTTGCAACTCCACCAGCAATGTATGAGTGTGCCTTTTTCCCCATAGCCATGCCAGCATCTATTATTGTTTGTGTTCTTGATAATAGCCATTCTAATTGGAGTAAGATGAAATCTTAAAGGTGTTTTCATTTGCATTTCTCTGATTACTAGAGATGTTGAACACTTTTTCATATATTTATTAATAGCCTGTATGTCTTCTGTGAAGTGTCTGTCCAGTTCCTTGGCCCATTTATTGATTGGGTTCTTTGTATTTTTGGTGTAAAGTTTTGCAAGTTCTTTATAAAATTTGGAGATTACTGCTCTATCTGAAGTGCATGTGGAAAAGATTTCCTCCTACCCTGTAGGCTCTCTTTTCACATTATTGATTGTATCCTTTGCTGAGAAAAAGCTTTTTAGTTTGAATCCATCCCATTTATTGATTCTTGTTTTGATTTCTTGTGCTTTGGGGGTATTGTTAAGGAAGTCTGGTCCTAAGCCAGCATGATGAAGATTTGGGCCTACTTTGTCTGCTATTTGGTACTGGGTCTCTAGTGTAATTTTTAGGTCCTTGATCCATTTAAGTTAATTTTTGTGCGGGATGAGAGATAGAGGTTTAATTTCATTTTACTGCATATGGATTTCCAGTTTTCCCAGCACCATTTGTTGAAGAGGCTGTCTTTTCTCCATTGTATGTTTTTGGCACCTTTGTCTAATATGAGATAACGGTATTTATTTGGGTTTGTCTCTGTGTCCTCTATTCTGTACCATTGGTCTGCCCGTGTATTTTGGTGCCGATACCATGCTGTTTTTGTGACTATTGCTCTGTAATATAGCAGAAAAACAATCTTAACCATTCCTCCATGTAACAATTCTCTAAGCATGTGGAAGAAACTGTACATCTGCTTGTCCTCAACACAAAGTGCTTTGAAGCATTTCTCTCACCTAAGTATTCTCTTTCATAGCCTCCCTGCCCCTTCCTCTCACTCTCTGAGCTGTCTCCGAAATTTTCCAAGTCTCTACCATAGCACATATTTATTCTACTTTTCTTGTGTCCTGCTAATAAGAAATCGCTCTTCCTTCCTCCCACAATCCAATACACATGCACACATTTGAGCAAGTCATAGAAATGATATGAGTTTGTGTATTAGTGTTCATATAAAGAGTGATACATTTGAATATGGTAAAGAAGTGGCATAACTTTGTGCTTTAGTGTTTTTATGAAATGTAATAAATATGCAGAAAAAGAAATGATAATTTCCATGTGCAAGCACAGATAGCTGGGCATAACAGATACATACTTTAATATAAAATCCAAACAAACTTTAGAACATTTAGATAAATTGGTAAAAGAAGAAGAACCACCAAAATAATTTAAAAAAAAAACTGTTGGAAACCTCACACAATTTAACCTCATGAATCAACACAGTTCTTTAGTAAACGTTTTTTCCACTAGCACAAGTGTCCACTAACACAGAATTAATCTGACTTTCCAGGGAGGAAAAAAATTGCTAAGACCAGTGATGAATCTGACACAAAGGATACAAATACTTAGCAAAATCCAACTGAATCCATTTATGAACAACTCTAATTTCATCCAACAATGGAATGTTTATGTCTATTGACTGACTAAAATCAGGGAATAAGAGAACCAAAAATTTAAATTTTGATTATAATCAGAGTTGATCTCCTCTATTAAGCAAATAAAATGGGAATATTCATGTGGTCTCAACTTCAAACAGCTACTTTTAAATAAACACAGGTAATATTCAATCCTTGCATAAATGGAGAAATGAGGAAATAAGGTGTTATATAGGGGGAAGTTAGTCTTGAAATATTTTAGAGTCATGTTCTGGAATGAATGTCTAACAATAAAAGTAATAGCATCTTCTGTAGCAAAAGGTAGCAAGAGTCACACATGGACTGATCATAGTCACAGCAAGAGCCACAGTCCCACAGCTTTTTACCACAGTGGTTACTCTACATAAACCCAGAGGTAAGGTTTCAGCTGAGGTACAAAAGAATGTTTCAAAGTTGTATTGTTACCGACTTCTACATTACCTTTTTCACTTAATTAGTTAACATAAAGCACCAGGACACACTATTAATTTTGTGATTCATACAAAAAAATATTTAATGCCTAGTGTATAGCCAATATTTTCTAGAAGAGCAGAAGTGCCAATAGAATGCATATACAATCATAAAAGGGGGTATACTTGATTGAATGGCATGATCATGGGACAGGTAATCCCACAATGTCTGTCTGCAAGAATGAGAATCAAGAAAGCAAGTAGCTGTTCAGTCCAAGCTGGAGCCTTAGAAACTGAGAGATGATTGATGCACCATCAGCATGAGGCTCAAGACCTAGAAACTCCCTGGAGAGTCTCTGTTTTGAGTTCATTTTCAAAGACTGTAGCATAGGGGGCTAATGTTAGGTAAAATGGCAGCAGAATAAAACATAACCCACTACAGAAAATTCAAGGTTGTACATGTGAACATCCTTGTTCATCCTGCTTTTGGTTCCACCTAGACCACATCCAAGTGGACAGTGCTGCATGTGTTCTTGAGTGGTCTTTCCCTGCTAGTACTGTGACCCACACACCAATCATCTGGACACACCCTCACAGACACTCCCACCCAGAAGTGTGCTTACTAATTAGTTTTCTGTGTGCCAATCCACTCAAGTTGATAACCAAAATTAACCATCACAAGCAGTGTGTACATATCACCACACTCAGTTAACCTGAGAAGACCTGGTCTTTTCAATGCTATGACAACTACTTCAACAAACACATTGCTGTCTGTTCTCCAGTCATATAGAGTCCCATGCTTCTTTCTTGTCATCTAGACATTGTCTTAAACCATCCACAAATGTATAAGCAAAGTTCCAGTTCATCACCCAGTCACCTGAACACACGATTCCAAAGATATATAGCAAGACTGGGAAACGCATGCATGGAAATGCAACTATTAAAATGAGCTTGATTACTTACTTCTACTAATTCACTGGTTGCTAAATAATTTCTAGGTGATTTCATTGGCACCTAATGCCGCTCTATCCAGAAACTCAGTATTTTATATTCTAATGAACCAAATACTCAAGGACAAGACACTCTGATGGATATATTTTTACTCCTAGAATCATTCCTCAATACATTCTTATCAACTCTAGGTGTCCATTAGTTTTTAGGCCAGTACCATGCAAATTTTGTTACCATAGCTCTACAGTATGATTTGAAGTCAGGTATTGTAATGCCTCCAGTATTGCTTTGTTGGTTTACAATTGCTTTAGCTATTCTGCATCTTTTATTTTTCTATGTAAATTTTAGGTTGATTTTTCTGGCTCTGTGAAGAACATCATTGGTATTTTGATGGAAATTGCATTGAATCTACATATTGCTTTTGGTGACATGAACATTTAACAAAATTGGTTCTGCCTATCCATGAACCTGCAAATTCATTTCACCTACCTGTGCCTTCTTCAATTTCTTTCTTAAGTGTCTGATGGTTTCTATTTCAGAGGTATTCCACCTCCTTGCTTTGTTTTATTCCTAGGTGTTTTAATTTTTCGAGACGACTGTCAATGGTATTGTTTCCCTGATTCCTCTGTCAGAAGATTTATTATTGGTGTATAGGAAAGCTCATGATGTGTGTATGTTGATTTTGTAACCTGTTACTTTGTTGAGTATGTTCCTTTGCTCTAACAGTCTTTTTGGATTTTCTAAGTATATGATGTAATATGGAAAATGATAATGTGGATTCTTTCTTTCCTACTTTTATTTCTTTTATTTCCTTCTCATGCCTAATTGCTCTAAAATTTATAGCAGTATATTTAACAGAAACAGACTGGGCGTCCTTGTCTTGTTCTAGATTTTAAAGGAAGTGCTTTCAGTTTTTCCCCATTAACTGTGATACTGACTTTGGGTTTTTCAGGAATAACTTCAATGACATTGAGGTAAGTTCCTTCTATCCCTAGTTTTCAAGTGTTTTATTAATCATGAATATGTGCTGAATTTTGTCAAAAACTTTTTTCTGCATCTGCTGACATTACAATCATGTTTGTTCTGAATTCTATGTGTGTGATAAATTACATTTTTTTATTTGCTTGTGTTCAACCATCCTCGTAACCTTGGAGCAAAAACAACTCGATTGTTATTTGCGACATTCTTAAGAGGATGTTAAGTATGATTTGTTAATATTTTGTTCAGAACTTTTGTAACTAAGTTCATCACGGTTATTGGTCAGTAGTTTTCTGTTCTTGATGTGTCTTTATCTGGTTTTGGTATGGCAATGATAGTGGCCTCACAGAAAAAAAAAAATTTGTAAGCATTCTTTTCCCTTTCAAGAAATAATTTGTGGTAGATTGATTTCATTTCGTTTTTAAAGGTCTGCTAGAATTAAGCTGAGAACTCACTGGATCCTAGGTTTTTCTTTGTTAGAAGGCTTTTTATTGCTGTTTCTATCCCATTGCTGTTTATCATTATCTTTAGATTTTCTATGTCCTCTTGATTCAATTTTGGCAGTCCATACAAGTCTAAGAATGTATCTATTTCCTCCAAGTTTTCAAATTTTTCTCAGATAGTAAGTTTTCAAAATAGTCCCTATTGCTCCCCTGTATTGCTGTGATATCTGTGGTTATTTCTCCTTCCTCATCTCAAATTTCATTAATTTGATTCTTCTCTATTTTTCTTATGGTTAGTTTGTCTTAAGACTTATCAATATAGTTTATATTTTCAAAGATGCAACTCTTTTTTTCACTGATTGTTGGTATTGCTTTTTTACTATCCTTTCCATTGATTTTTGTCTCTGATCTTCATTATTTACTCACTTCTGCTGGTTTTAGAATTAATATGTTCTCATATTTCCAGGGTCTTGAGATGCATCATGAGGTTGTTCATATGGAATCTCTCTGATTTTCTTCTGAATGCACTCATAGTCATAAACTTCCCTTTTACAATGGCATTCACAGTGTCCCAGAGGTTCTAGTATGTTATATTGCTATTTTGTGTCCTAAAATGTGGTCCATTTTAGAGAGGGTTTCATCAGCAGCTCAGAAGAAAGTGAATTCACTGTTGTTGGATGAAATATATGTCTATTAAGTATATTTGATTTATGTTTTTTAGGTATGATGAGCATTTGCTGTATAGGTCTGGATGACCTACCATTGTTGGGAGACGTGTAGTAATCACCCAGTACGACGTTACTGGGGTCTGTCTAAGTACAGGGTAGTATCTGATTTATATAATTAAATGCACCAATGATGGGGTAGAAATTATTATTATTGTAATACCTTCTTGATGGATTGTTACTTTTGCCGATTAGAAGTGACCTTTTTCTTTTCTGATTTTTACTTGAAGTCTGCTTCTTCAGATATGAGAGTATTTGTTTGGGATCTCCATTTGCATGGTATATTAATTTCTTCCATCCTTACACTTCCATCCTTAGTTACTTAGTTACTGCCTACCTTGGAAGGTTATTTCCTTTTGGATTCTGAAAGATATCTTTGTTGTATATTGCAACCTTGGTTGACAGTGACTTCCTTTCAGGAATTGGAGCACATCATTCCAGGCCCTCCTGGATTTTAGAGATTGTGCTCAGAAATTATAAATAATTCTGACTGGTTTGCATCTAAATGTGACCTAACACATTTCTCTTAAGGGTTATTGAAATCTAGCCATGTTCTCTATGTTATGCATTTTAAACTATGTGTTATGGAGAGATTCTTCTTTTTTGTTCTTTTCTATTTGGTGTTCGAAATGATTCCTGATCTGGATGTCCATCTCAGTCCACAGGTGTGGTCAATTCTCCTTTTACTCCCCTGAATAGGTTATCATTGCAATTAGTCTACCTCTCACAACCATCTTCAATTTCAATGATTCTTACATTTGGTCTCTTAATTTTGTCCCAGAGCACCTGTATATTTTGGTCATAATTATTTATTTCTTTTCTTTAATACTGTCTGAATATTCAAGCCCAGCCACTTGGTCTTCCAGCTCTGAGATTCTGTCCTCAGCATGGTCTACTCTTATTAGAGTGACTTTGAACTGAACATTTGATTTGATTCATTGTGTCTTTCATTTTCAAGATTTCTGTGTGGTACTTTTTCATTATCTCTATCATCTTATTAAATTTCTCATTTGTGTTCAGTACTGACTGTGTGAGTTCATTCAGTTCTTTCCTTGTGTTCTCTTCAAAATCATTGATCATATAATCAATCTTTTGAATTATTTAACTGGTATTGCATCTACTTTGATCTATTTGGAGTTAATCACTGTCAAATTATGTCTATTAGCAGACATAATCTGACCTTGTTTTTTCATACTTCCTATAGTCTTGTATTTGATTTATATGCATTTATTAAGATGGTCTTCTCTTCCTATCTTATGTGTGTGCTTTCTACAGGTACAGACTTGTCTTTCCAAAGAATTCTGGGAATAAAGATTTTTGCAAATCATTCAATAAATTTTAAATGTGTTTTATAATACACTTTCCCTCCCAGTTCTTTGATTAGTCTACTTTCATACAGTGTGCATTGTGTCACAGATTGAGGATTCCACTTTCCCTATAGGTCTCAACAGAAGAGGGTACTTTTTGTAGATCTAGCAATTATGAAATATGCAGCAGAGTATGAAATATAGCCACCGTGGTTACTCTTCATTTTTTACTTAGGAACTCTGTATGCTCTAAAGCTGTATAGAAGTGATGTAGGTAGAAACCCCTCGTAGATGTGGAGTCCACAGCCTTTATTTTATCTCTGTTTTTGCTGGAACAGTGGATATCCATTAGTGGGACCTGAGGGTCCCCCCAGCTGTTGCTACTTGAAGTCAGGTTGTTATTTTGTAGGTTTGATCTCTGCTCTTTTAAATTTGCCATCCATTAGTTATTCGTGTGAAACACATGATCCCAAAGACATGGCTCTCTCCTCCTGAGAGCTGGAAGTATGTGTTTGAAAATGCAACTCTTAGATTGAGCTTTTTAAATTACTTCTACTGGTGCAGGAATTGTCAATTAGTTAGTAGAGGTAATTATTTCTACCTAAGTCTGTCATATTCATAAATTTAATATTTTGTATACTTATGAACATGTACTCATGAATATGACATTCTGATGATGTTTTCTAATCTCAGAGCAAATCCACAATAAAATATCAACTAAAGGTACTCATTTGTCAAAAAAACCATAAATAATGAATATCCTTCACCAAAAAATAAAGGTTACTGAATATTATGTAAATTAATGAAATGTGAAATAGGTAAATGTGAAATAGGTAGGTAACTTTTAACTCAGAAATGGCAGTTGATAAATGTTAGGCAATTTAACTGATATCACAAGGATAACATATTACCAAGCTCAATTTTGTGTTCTTCTTTGTTATACCTCACAAATGTCTTCCTTTCTCTTCAATGAACACCTGCACAATTACACTAAGAAATGTTACTAATTCATGTGGCGACCCATTTCACTCTTTGATTATTCTTTTATAAAATCACCAATCACATTTGGGTCTCCTTATTCCCAAAGTCATTCAGAATCCTAAATAAAAGTTATTTCAAAGTATTGTTCCCAAGTTCTGCCACAAAGTGTGGCTGATTGCATTTTTAACCTACTCACATCACTCCTGAATGTTCTGTCATTGAAACCCATTGGTGTTACTGGCTCCCTAATCTCTGCTGACATGCAGAGAAGTTGTCCTATTCATTCATGGCAGCCAAGTCTTTGCCAGATAATGTAGATAACAAAAGGGAAAACTGTCGGAGATGTTTTATATTAACACATAGCAAATTATAAAAAGGGCAGCTTAAAAACAGCACCTGTTTGTTATTTCAGTGTTTGTGGATCAGAAGTCTACAGTCTACCTGGGATTTCTGTCTAAGATCTTACAATATTGCAATCAAGATGTCAGCCAGGACATCTACCACATTACTTTATCATATACCTAAAATAGAGTTGTCAAATCTAGTAAGCATGCCCCCAAAGAGTGTATGAAACCTACTAAAAATCATGATTTCATCTGCAATTCAAATTTAGCCCTCTTGTGTTTTATCCACCCACCTAAAATTTAACATTATCATAGAAGTGACACCCTATCATCTTTGACAGGGTTAGAGGAAAGTCACACATAGGGGAGAAGATCAAACATGATTGTAGGTAATCGGGGCTTATCTCTGCACTCTGCCTACAAACAACTATGATTTTATTTCTTTGGCCCAATTCATGGTTGCATTTCCTCTGGAGGAGTTATCAAAAAGATTACAGTTTATGGATATTTCCAAAACATCTTTGTCTTCCTTCCAATCTACCCTATCTAAAAGGATTTTTCTCTTCATGTCTGATCCACCAGCTCCTGTTCATACTTTGTATTTTAGCTACAAATTTTCCTCTTTTTAAAAACACTTCCAACACTTCACTCTACTTATTCTGTTTGGGCCCCTGTTCTATTTTTGTTCATATGTGTGTGAGAGTGTGTGCGTGTGTGTGTGTGTGTGTGTGTGTACATGTGTGTGTACTTTCCAAACACTCATGTATATAACCCTATCATAGCAATACTTTTGAAGCTTGCAGATTTTCATGTTTTTTCCATGTTTGGAAAACTGAGATGAAGTATTTTAGTGTTCTATTAATAGCATATAATGAAAGCTGTTTTATTAGTAGGTGAGAAAATATTTGATGAATGAGACTACCTTTCTAATCCATAAGAAGTGGTGCTCTACCTCTAAGAATGACAATATAGTCACCCAACTCTTTCTACTGTTCCACTGCTCAAGACACTCATTCTTTACAATATTCAAGGGCTCCAGGAATGTATGGTAATTGAATCTTGACTACATTTCTGATAGTCTTTCTGTTTCCCAAATGGAACACTGGGTTTCTACAGAATAATGTAGAAATATTCTGTACTTTCCTGGTATTAGCATCACCATTTTCACAGAATTCAAATCTCAAATGAATTCATAGCCTAGAATAGTCCAGAATAGAGAAGAGACAGAAATGGATATGTGAGATCAACCAAATCCCAGCTTTCTGAGTTTGCAATTTCATCCTCAAATAACCCTAATAGTGGGTGAGTCCACCTGGGCTTAAACACAGCTAGTGGTAAAGCACCTGATGAGGAAGCCATTCTTTTCTCTGATGGTGTCATATGTTGGAAAGAGCTCTTGTTGTGAGGAATTTATGTGCATTCATCATCCATTTGCTTCAACCTAATTATTCCCTACAAAGACACAGAGTACATCTGTAACGCCTAGTCTACTAATTTTGCAATATCTCTTCCAGATTTAGAACTGTACGTACCACCCTAAACTTCCTACAATTCTAAGTACTAAGAGCAAATACATATTGCTATAGATATTATCTTCTTTGGGTTTTCAACCTTCTCCAACATTGTTCTCTAAGGTCTTCTGGGTCCTGCCTTCACAGAGTACCTGATGATCCATCTGATGCTTTTCTTTAGCTATATCAACACCCAAATGCAAGCCCAAATTTCACCATTCTGAAAGTTTTTCCATATCTACCTCTTGAGCCTCAATTACTTCCCTTTCAACCCACTTTTAGCATGGTTAGTAGTTTCCTGAAGCAGACATTTCTGTAATATTCTCTGTGTGTGTGTGTGTGTGTGTGCGCGTGTGTGCACATGTGTGTGCATGTACTGATGAGTGAAGAGCACTGATTAATATGGAAAGAAAGAAATGAATAAGTCTGAGTCATGAAACACAAATGCTTAAGAGCAAACCCATGAGTAAAATGAATTTAGAACTCAAGACTCAGGGAGGGACTGTTTCTTTCAGCATTAATAGTCAAGATATGAGACATTAAGTGTATCATGGACACTAGTGAACCAAAATGGATGTCAGACACATACAGTTGATATAAGTAACTGATTATTAACCCTCCCAATCCCTGAGAATGTCACAGAAATATAGAAATATAAGACCATATGTAAATGATTAGCAAGTCTGTATTGGTCAGCTTTATGTGATTTTAACAATATACTTGAGCTACTAATTTGTCAGTAAAAAAGTTTTTTTTGGATCCCAGTTTTTGGAGGTTCTAGTCAGTGATCACCGGATATTGTTTTGGTGAAGTAATGCCATTTATATCATGAACTGGAGAGCACAGGGAAAGAAAAAGGGTTTGGGAACCCAATGTCTTCTTCAAGGTCACACTTCCAATGACCCAAGGACCTCTGCTATGGTTTGGATATGAAATGTCCATGAAACTCAGCCGTAGTATATAAGAGCTGTAGCCTAATCACTGGATTAACCCAGTTGATGGATTTTTAGTTTGAAAGTACTGCTATCCTGGGTGCTAACCTATGGCTGGAGGAAGTACGATGTAGAAGCATGGCTGTGTGGATTTTATCTTGTCCCCCCTGGCTTCTCTCTCTCTTTCTCTCTCCTTCTCTACTTTCTGGTGATCAGGAGGAAAGCAGTTTTCTTCTACCATGCTCTTCTGCCTTGATGCTCTGCCTCACCTCTGGACCCAGAGCAATGGATTTGGCTGACTATGAACAACCTCTGAAACCGTTAGCTCAAAGTAAGCTTTCTTCTTCTCAGTTCTTCTGATCAGGTATTTTGGTCACAGCGGTTAAAACCTGCTTAGCACCACCAGCACTATGCCCCAGTTCGTAAGTTTCCACCACCTGTCAATAGCATCATCTCGGGGAACAAATTTTAAAAAAAGAATAATTGAAGGACACATATTCAAGTCATAACAATATCTGAAACAACACAGAAACATATCAGGAGCATTGAAACATTTTTATTAGGAAATAGTCATAATATGGAAGCATAGAATAAGAAGGTGATTGGCTTAAACTTGTACTATGACTAAAATGAAGTCTTCTGTCTTCCAGAAACATCTTAAAGTAACTCAGGTCCTCAAAACAGCAAGCAAGGAAAGCTCTGCATTCTCTCTATTCAGTGGGATTTTATGGGTTTGTGAGATATTGGAACAGAAATGGCCTTAAAATGGCCATTTTAGAAGAAAAGGTGCACTTTAATCATGTTCTAGCAGCAAGAATAGCATCTTCTATAGCAACGTGGCCAATAGCAACAGCAGCCACAGCCATAGCCAGAGCCATGACCTGAGCCATATCCGCAGCCATACCTGGAGCCATATCCACAACCACAGCCAGAACCATAGCCACAGCCACAACCAGAGTCATATCCACAACCATAGCTGGAGCCGTATCTACAGCCATATCCACAGCCATAGCCAAAAACACAGCCACAGCCACAGCCATAGCCAGAGCCAGAGCCAGAGCCACAGCCATAGCAGGAGCTACCACGTGAGTTGCAACACATGATGATCAAAGAGATGAGGAATCAGTAGTTCAGTGGAGAAAAGATAGAAGGTTCTGAAGTCCAAATGTCATCTCCTACCTGAGATCTTTATATACAACCAGAAATGGGTGGAACATGCAACATAGGCTCTATGGCCTCATTATCAAAGCAATTTTCATTTTTAAAAAGCTCATCATTCTAACAACAACTTTCCTATATAATTATGTCTAGAATTTGTCCCCTATCTATAGTCATGTGAATTATAAGAAAACACCTAAAACCTACACATACAGCAGGTATGTCCTGTAATCACACCTAATTTATATTTTTTTGCTACAGATCATTAACTGTTCTTTACTTCCAGGTATACCATACATGGACTTGGAAGATTCCCCAGACTCTTCTATGTAAACACTGAGAGGAAACCTTGAAGCTACAGATGAGACCCAAACAGGGCATAAGACAAGGCATTCTTGGCTTATACCTGCAAGAAAGTACATAGAGCTCATGCAGAACAACCCTGGCAGTTGCGACTGGAGCAAGAGACAGATGAAGCAAAGAAGGATAGAACTGATGCAAAATAAGGCCCTGAGGCAACATTCAAAAATAAACCCAGCCACAACTTTACAAAATCCAACGTACAAAATCCTTAAGGATAAACGCAAATATTATTAATTATTAAGTTACTGTTTTCTTATATAAAATCCTCTAAATTAACTTAAAAATTTTTTGACAGGTTAGAGAAATATAGGTTTGGGGAGAACTTTTCACTGTGCTGCTTTTTCTGAAACATCTTGCTGTTTACTTCACTAGATTTTTACCTGCCAAACTCCTACTGATCCTTTTTCTTTCTTCTTCTTTTTTTTTTTTTGGCTGGGTACAGTGAATTTTATTGATGGTATGTGACAGTAGGGCTCCCTAAGCCCCTTCCCTTCTACAGGGAGTCTAGGAGGGAAATTGGGAGGAGGGGAGATTCTCAGTGTGTTGAGATACTGAGTTAGGGGCAGGGATTCCCCAGCCGAGGGCCTCTCTCTTCCTATGTTCTTGCTGGGGCAGATGTCCAGAGGCTCTTTTTCCTTGGAGGCCATGTGGACCATGAGGTCCACCACCCTGTTGCTGTATCCAAATTCATTGTCATACCAGGAAATGAGCTTGACAAAGTGGTCGTTGAAGGCAATGCTGGCCCCAGCATCAAAGGTGGAAGAGTGGGTATCACTGTTGAAGTCGCAGGAGACAACCTGGTCCTCCATGTAGCCCAGGATACCCTTGAGTGGGACCTCTGATGCCTGTTTCACCACCTTCTTGATGTCATAATATTTGGCAGCTTTCTCTAGGCAACAGGTCAGATCCACAAATGACACATCGGGGGTGGGCACATGGATAGCCATGCCAGTGAGTTTCCCATTCAGTTCAGGGATGACCTTGCCTACAGCCTTGGCAGCTCCAGTGGATGCAGGGATGGTATTCTGGGCAGCCCCACGGCCATCAAACCCCAGTTTCCCAGAGGGGCCATCCACAGTCTTCTGAGTAGCAGTGATGACATGGACTGTGGTCATGAGTCCTTCCACAATGCCAAAGTTGTCATGGATGACCTTGGCCAGGGGAGCTAAGCAGTTGGTGGTACAGGAGGCATTGCTGACAGTCTTGGGAGAGTTGTCCTACTTCTCATGGTTCATACCCATCACAAACATGGGGGCATCAGCAGAAGGGGAGAGATGATGACCCTTTTGGCACCACCCTTCAAATGAGCTCCAGCTTTCTCCATTGTAGTGAAGACACCAGTGGACTCCACAACATATTCAGCACCAGCATCACCCCATTTGATGCTGGCGGGATCTCGCTCTTGGAAGATGGAGATGGACTTTCCATTGATGACAAGCTTCCCATTCTCAGCCTTGACTGTGCCATTGAATTTACCATGGGTAGAATCATACTGGAACCTGGTAACCATGTAGTTGAGGTCAATGAAGGGGTCACTGATGGCAACAATATCCACTTTACCAGAGTTGAAAGCAGCCCTGGTGACCAGGAACCCAATATGGCCAAATCCATTCACTCCAACCTTCACCATAGTGTCTCAGTGACGTGGCTGGCACTGCACGAGTTGAGAAGAAGTGGCTGTCTGTCGAACGAGAAGGAGCAGAGAGCTCCTACTGATCCTTTCAAGCACAGCTTCACCTACATCTCCTATAAGAAAGATTCCTGCGTCACAGTGTGCATTAGGCCTCATCCTCCCTCTTCCAGAGCTCCCTGTGCATGACTCAATGGTGTCACTGAATATGATATTGGCACCATCTGTTTTAATTATTTGATTCCCCAGACTACTGTGAATAATGTTAATAATATTGTCTTTATCTTCCATGAATCTAACAAACCAGGCTCTCACTATGATCATTTTTTTCCTGTAAAAGTTTTTTTTAATTTTAATTTAGAGGATATTATTTGGGATTAATAATGACATAATAACAAATAACATTTTCATTTTCCTTTATAGATTTCGGCCACACATTTATTACTTTGATTCATACAAAAAGAATGTAATTTAGAAAGCTGTATTTTTTCATTGTTTTCCAATTTTAGGAGGGATAACTGACAAAATTGTTGAAGTAAATACAGCATGATGATTTGATACATGTATGTATCATGAAATTGTTAGCAATAATCAAGTTAGTTAACCCATTGATTACCTCGCCCAGTTATTTTGTTTTGTTTTGTTTTGTTTTTCTTTTGGGTAAGAATGATTTATCAAATTTCATGTATATAATACAGTATTATTAACTACAGTTTCCATGCTAAACATTCATTCTCCAGAATTTATTCATTTTGCATAACTGAAACTTTTTAACCTGTGACCAATATCTCCTCATTCTCTGTCCTCTTACCCTTGGCAATCACCTCTCTATTCTCGGCTTTTATGAGTTTGACTATTTTAGACTCATATTTATTTCATTTTAGCATAATGTCCATAAAGATCCATCCATATCTTCATTAGTGGCAGGATTTCCTTCTGTTTCAGTTAAACAATATTCCATTGTATGTACATACTACATCTTCTTTATCCATTCATCTGTCAATAGCACTGAGGTTTCCGTATTTTGGCAATTGTAAATGATGCTGGAATGAGCATGAGAATGCAGGCATCTCTTTGAGCTACTGCTCTTGTTCCCTTCAGATCCAAATCCGGATGTAGGCTTGTTGGATTATGTACTAGTTATGTTTTTAGTGTTCCAGTAATTTTCCATAATGGCCGTATGAATGTAGATACCCTCCAACAGTGTACAAGTGCTTCCTTTATTCCACATCTTACCACTTTTTATCTGCTGTCTTTGTGATAGTAGTCGCTATACCAGGTATGATGTGATAACTCATGGTGGTGTGACTTTGTCTTTCCCTGATAATTAGTGATATTGAGCACTTTTTCATGAACCAGTAGTTTTCTTCACTTTTATACACATCACAGATGAGAAAACAGAGACCAAGGGTAAATGTGTCATTTGACCAAGGATTTCCAGCTGCTTAGTGGTAGAGTCACACTGGTTTAAGGTCTTCAATAACATAAAAGTTACAATAGGACTGCACGTGATTTTTTTTTTCAGTTTTTCAAATGTAAAAAGATTGACTTCATCTCACTAAAATTGCTAGTGTTCTGCTCCTCCTGCCTTACATTTCAATTATTGGCGTTTTCTTTCTTTGTGATCTTCATCAACTTCACCAAAGCACTGTGTTAACATCAAGCAAGCAACCCATATCCCCCACACACCTGTTCCACTGATCTTCCACGCGCCACAGTGACACCAGACTGCTGGACTCAGGCCACAGTCGTCCCGAGAGTACAATCTTCTTAACATCCTGAAAGTTAACTTGAGAAATTGCAGCACTGTGTGCAAATGAGGATAACTTTTCTAGACATCTCAAATCTTAATCAATATAGGGAAAATGTACCCTGGATCAGCAACTTCCATGACAAAATAAAAACCTCAGATTTTAGGTTTTCCTTCTAATTTTGATTGCCCTGCTCTTATTGTTTCTGCTGCAGTATATTCAGTGTTGGCTCATTCATCAAACTCCACGGCCCTTTCCACATTAAGATGTCACCTGCTTTCTTCCCAGCGTGGTCTTAGCATGGCAATGCTTACTGGCATGTTGTCACCAATTGCTTTGCTAGACAATGATGGACAGAATAACTTAATTTTGTAAGAAGTTTTGACAACTGAATCATTCAAACACTATTCCAAGGTATAGAATATTTAGTTTAAAAATATGTGCTTAGAAACTCTCAGGGAGAATAAATGTCCAGACTATCATTTTACCCCATGCTACAGGAAAGTTAGGGTTCCTTCTATCTTGTCTTTTCCTCACACACTTACTCTTCCATTTACTGCAACCAGTATTTACTGTTATCATATTCTTTCCCCCATAAAATTTTTATTTTTCATTAAAGACCCCATACGTTCTGCAAAAATCTAATGAAAATTTCTCAAGTAGTTGATGATATAGTAAAAGGTGGGGAAAAAAATCATAAGAAAATAAGCTACTTATTTAAACATACTAATCTGTTACTAAAATACAGTGTCAGACATCAATTTACTTGGTATCACAACATGTAAGAACTCATAACTCTGACATACATGTCTGAGAGCTATACAAAACATCTAACTGGAGAGTGCATCTATGTATGTGATATGAGAAAATTGAAGTTATGATTAACACTCTAGGATTATCAAAATCCTAGATATCAGCAAGCATTACATATAAGGTTAAACCATATGAGCTTGTCATTTTGTATGTTAAAATGATTGAATATCAGCAATTTCATAATAGCAACCTATTAATAAAAATAATAACAAAAATGGCCTGGATTTTTACAGTGGTAGAGCTTTGCATGTTTCATTTATTTTTATTTACTCAACAATACGAACTAGCATGATTTTAATTTGGGTATCAAAAGAAGTGCTTAAGGTAGCCCTGGTCATACAGCTAATTACAGATGAACCTAATAACTAGCTAACAACTCCAGAACCTAGGCTTCAAATCACAATCTATACAGTTTTATTTCTAAAAGCGTCATCATTTGGATTACCTCCAGGACGTGCAATCTTGCAGAGAAGGAGAGTAGTTAAACACAATATTGCTTACAGTAAAACATGGATATAAACTTACCATAGACTCTCAAGATTTCTAAGAGCAATATTATAAACTCTCATCAATGATTTGTATGGATTTCTCTCTCTTCTTTTTTTCACAATCTTAAGTAGAGTATTCCTGTTGTTAAATTTGTGGGAAAAAAATGCATTCCTTCTCAGTGACTGGGATGTTAAGTGTAGCAGCATGCTGTCAATTGTTTAATTATCTCTTTAGGGAAAGGAAGTGGGGTGTCTGATTTGCCAATTTCCATAGTATAAATTTTCCTAGCATGACTGCTTTCAAGTTTCCCCAATGGCTTAACAGCTGACTTCCAAAATTCCTAAAAAATCTATACCATATCTCCTACATTAACAATTTATGTTTACAACTTTAATTGATACTGAATTTCTTATGCATATGGTGTGAATTAGGTACCTGTTTGTGTCTCTTTGTGTCTAAACAAGGATCAATTCCATTGCTAAGGTTTAAAACTTTATCTCCTCTAATATGTATGCTAAAGTTTAATTGCCATAGGATGGTATTGGGAATTAGGACTTTCAGGAGGTATTTAGGTCACAAGTATGCATGTCATTAACAGATTAATGTTATCATTGCAAAAACAGGTTCATTAATGTGGGGTGAGTTTGCCCTTTCCTCCTCCTCCTCCTCCTCCTCCTCCTCCTCCATTCCCACCTCCTCCTTCTTCCTCTCTCTCTCTCTCTCTCTCTCTCTCTCTCTCTCTCTCTCTCTCTCTTCTCTGCCTTCTTCCATGCTATGATGCAGCCAGAAGGCCCACACCTATTGCCAGAAACTTGATATTAAATGTCCCAGACTCCAGACCTGTGAAAAATAAATTTCTGTTCAGAACTAATTATCCAGTCTCCGGTGCTCCAACAGCACAAAACAGACTGACTCCCATTTATTGAATAAACCATCCAGATGAAAAGCGGATCTTTATTGAGTGCTTCCCGAAGTCTGTGACTCAGGCACTTGTAGTCTTGCTGCCTCAGACTTATCTACTCCTTGTACTTTGATAAAATGCTCAGATTCTCTGACCTTTTCTGGGCCCAACATGGCTTATCTTCCCAGATAATGTCTTTTCCTGGCTGATTTGTTGTGACTGATCCTCTAGAACAATACTATACAACAGAAATACTTAATGAAGTATATAGAAAAATTCAAATGTTTCACTGGACACATTTTTAAAAGGCTTTTTAAAACAGGTGAATTCATTTTATACCGTATTTTATTTAACCTATGGCCACCCAAATCAAGTAATATGCAATCAATAATTCAAAATTACTTGATATATATTGTGTATCTTATACTTAATTCATTTTGAACTTGCAATATTTGTGCTCAATAGCCACACCTAGCTAGTGGCTAACATTTGAAAGTTCAGCTCATTCAAGAGATCTCAGAATCCCTCCATGGGTGTGGTCATTGATGAGGCTTTCTGGTGAATCTCGTTACTTTAACAGTGGACTTCCAGCTTATCTTCTTTCTCTGAATTCCTCTGCCTTGAATTTTATTTTCCCACCCATGTAACCAATTACTCCCACCTTACCCTTTAGGTTTTGCTTACAAACATTCTCCATTTGAAGCCACTTCTGACCCTTGTCTAAACTTCTTCTCCTCGTTCTGTCTGAATGTGAAAGTGGCCCCTTCAGTCCTTTATCTAACCCCATCACACCTGCAGGCATACCTGCTGTAATGTGAAGATATAAGTCAATGTTTTGTGCCCAACTAAAGATTTTGAACCCTTAGAAGAGGGCCTGGGTGTCTTGATTTTATCTCTGCACCAATCACAGTACATAGCTAGAACATGCATTTAAAGATTGGTTAAAGGACCAAGAGAACAAATAGCAGATTTTATATTTAGAACCCCTACAATATAACTCATCAATAAAAGCATTATTTGTGTCCTTATAGAGGAGCTTTGATGCTTAAACCATTTCTGAATTCAGAAAGTATGCCTTAATATAGTCTTCCCTTTCTTCCATAATGTGATTAGATACAAGGAGCCAAATATTCAGTTTCCTAACCTATACCAGATTCATTCTACCTGTGTGTGTGCATGCTCACACACAAACACTCTCTCTCTCTCTCTCTCTCTCTCTCTCTCTCATTTTAGAATCCATGTCTCTTTAGCATTATCACCATTCATTTTCTCATTTCACACAAGTCAAAAGCCTCAAAATTCTAGTTGACTAAGAGAATCACAACATTTCAGGTTTGGAAGACATGGTAAGTGCTGGTTTGTGAAGATCCTTTCCTGGATATATAAACCATCTTAAAAGTGCCTACTAAATGACATCCTTCCTTGTTTTAGAATGCCTTTGATGACAAGGAACATAATAAAACAATAAGTTAGATTTTCAAAGAGCTGTAATTAGTTGAATTCCCTTCCTCTGTTTGTAACACTAGCTTTAGAATCATGCAGAGCATAGCCCTCAGATCTGATTTACAAATGTACCTGATGGAAAAAAACACCCTGCCCTTTGAAGAAGCTCTGAGTCACCATCAGCTGGACACATCCAGTTGTGGCCTCAGTCCCAGTCCAGGACTGACTTTGACGGCAGAACTGTCTTCCTTGGAGTCAGCCCTAGTGGACTTTCCCCAGCTCCAGAGACCTCACAGAGTCAGACTTTGTGTAGTGACCCCTTCACGAGAATGGGACATTTGTTACTGCTGGTTGACACGTGATTGATACCAAATCTAAAGGGGTTTTTCTGTTATAGCACTTAAATAGCAGAATTCTGGATAGTCTCATGGGAAAAGGGCACTAAAGTCACAACCCAAAAAATAGTGTACTCTCTACTTCAGAAAGTTAACCAGGGAGCTAGACCAGGCTTTCTAATTCCAGTGTCATATCTACCCTATTCCCAAGGGAACCCCACTTGGGAACGGGGTAGATATGAGATGAGGATTAAAACCTTGCTCTTTTTCAACTGAAAAAAGGTGGCACTTCATGATCACACCCAAATTTCATAAAGTCCTCTTTTCTCTTTGTACTTGTTAATGACTCTTCCAGCCTTTCTTTGGCATCTTTTTTTCCCGCCTTGTTTTGGCAGGTCTTTCTTTGCATCTACTGGCATCCTTTTATCATCAGCTCGAATGTCACAACTTTCACACATGAACTAACACATCAGTCCTTATTCTGTCCTACTGAGCTTCTAAACTCCCCCCATTACAATTATCTGTATGAATCCATTATGTATTTTACTTGTTTGATATTTTTTTTCCTATTGGAATACAAACACTGAAATCAGGAAACTTGTCTATGATTATTCTTCTGGGTCTTCAGAGTCTGGAATGGTGTTTATTCAAAATTGGTAGAAATATTTGTTGATTGAGCCAATCAAATCACTGGTCTTTACCTTAATATGTGTACACAAATACATTTGCACTTCCATTGATGCATAGTATGCAATAATATGCTTTTTATTCTGTTTTCCTCTCCTTGGGTTGGATTCCTCATGACCAACACCCAAGTCTGACAAATACCTCCATAACTCTTGACCACAGTCTCTTCCATTCTATCACTCCTTTCAGTTCTTGGGCTGCCTTGGTCTCCCTGAGACTTTTCTCATAATCTTTTTTTTTTCACTTTTTAAAATTTTCACTTTATAGATATGCATCACAGTAGAGTATATTTTGACTTACCATGGAGTATAACTCATTTTAGTTCGGATCCCATTCTTGTGGTACATGATGTGGAGTTACACTGGCCATGTATTCATATATAAACATAGGAAAGTTATGTCTGATTCATTCTACTGTCTTTTCTATTCCCATCCCCCTCTCTTCCCTTCATTCCTCTTGGCCTAATCCAATGAATTTCTATTCTAACCCCTTCCCTTATTTTGTGTTAGCATCCACATATCAGAGAGAACATTCAGCCTTTGTTTTTCTGGGACTGGCTTACTTCACTTAGCATGAGAGTCTCCAGTTTCATCAATTTACTGGGAAATGCCATAATTTCTTTCTTCTAGATAGCTGCTTTTCTCAGAACCTTAAGGATAGGTATCTTCCTTCTCTCTTTTCTTCTCCACCTCCATTCAAGATTCAGTGTCACTTCCAAAGCACAGTTCTGAAGTTGTCTGTGATTGTGCTCTGGTTGTGAAGGCCTGATCATGTGGTATATGACAAGCAAGTACAAAAGACATTATTGATACAAAATAACAGTAAATATGTGTATTTTGTCAAGGTAGTACCTAAAGTTCTCTCAAGACAGTGTTAGCCTAATTTTCAAGATGGTTCATAACACCTCAAGAGAGGAATAATTCACAAGCAAATACACAAAGATTTGTTAGAAACAAAAAAACATTTTTATTGAAAATAAGTGACAACTACAGATGCTAAGATCATCAGCATGGTCTTGACAGAGAATCACAGATTAAGGAAGCAAAATCTAATATGTGGAAAGTAAGGAGAAGACAGCACAGATCCTAGGGCCTCCCAAGACACATGCAGCGGGAGGTCATGACTTTCAAGCGTGCAATTTTCTGAATGCAGAGATCTTGAGGTGTGGATCCTTGAAGAAGTGTCATTTCAGAAACAAACAGTCCTGTGATGGTGATGTTTTAGCAGCAAGGAGAATAACATCTTCTGTAGCAAAATACCCGGGAGCCACAACAGCCAGAGCCATAGCCAGAGCCATAGCCACCATAGCCGCCATATCCACAGCCACAGCCAGAGCCATATCCACAGCCGCAGCCAGAGCCATATCCACCATAGCCACCATATCCACAGCCACAGCCAGAGCCGTAGCCTCCATATCCACAGCCACAGCCATATCCACCGTAGCCACCATAGCCGCCATATCCACAGCCACAGCCAGAGCCATATCCACAGCCGCAGCCAGAGCCGTAGCCTCCATATCCACAGCCACAGCCATATCCAGAGCCACAGCCATATCCACCGTAGCCACCATAGCCACCATACCCACAGCCAGAGCCACAGGAGTTGCCGTAGTAGTTGCAACACATGTTGTCAGAGGAGAGAGTTTAGGTGGTTTGAATGAGGATGGTTCTGAAGTGCAGATGTCTTCTGCTTCCCTGGGACCTTTATATACTGTCTGTAATTGCCAGCGAATGCCATTCAAGCCCTGACATGGCCTTCAAACATTTAAACAAGTATCATGTGCCAGTCACTGTTGACAATCAATAATGGTTTGCTTAAAATGAGCTCATTATTTTGGAGACTCTTGTTTTATCTAAAGAAAATCATTTTAGTTTGCTCTGCTAACAAACTGTCTCAAACAATTTGTGGGCCCAATGTAAAACTGATGCCCATTTTTAAAACTTTCTATTGCCTAACAATATATTCTGTATAGCAAGGCTTAGGGAAAATATGAGAAAATTTTGCCATCCCAGACCAGAAAATAAGTCCTTTTCTCCAATGCAGATCTCATCAGAGGTTTGAAGAAATTTAGGGAAATTCTTGGGATTCCTTATTCTTTCACTACTGTTCATTACACATTTGAGTGAGAAACTAAAGAAGAATGAATGATTTTGGAACACTGACAGCAGGTGTGACTTGGTTTGATTCCTGAAATTTCTTCTACGTTCAAAAACAACTTCTAAATACACATGTTTTTCTGTATATTCTCTAATTGTTTCAAAATTTTTCTTTCATAACTCCAACTGAAAAATATGCATTCTAAAAGAAGATACCTATCTTCAGTGCTTGGGCCTGCTTTCTTTCTCTCTCTCGCTCTCTCTCTCCTTGTGTGTGTATATATATATATATATATATATATATATATATATATATAGAGAGAGAGAGAGAGAGAGATGATAGATAGATAGATATCCATATATATACATATAAATGATAAAAATATATAGATATCCATATATATTACCATGTATGTTACCATCTATTATCCCAATTATAAATTTCTATGATCAATGCAACTTAATATTTCATTTATAGGATATAAAACATCATTTTTGTAATACACTGCTTGATTGAACGTGACTAAACAAGTAAAAAATTCACAGGAAAAAGCTTTTTCTTTACAACCTTCAACTTGGCATCACCATCACTAACAAGAGTTCAATGTCTTGTATCAAAACTCCTCTGACTTTTATTATGGCTGATGATCTTTGCAAGGGTTCAGGTAGGTTACAATCAGTGGTAAGTGATCCTGCAGACACCTACTGGATATTTTAGAAAAGCTATAGAGCATAGCAGAAATGAGCGCTACACAGGACTGAGCAGCATGCTTTGCCCTCTTTCCCTGGTTCTTCTCCAGCATACACAGCTGATGATAACATTCTTAGAGCAATAAAGCCCTGTTGGAATTAAAGAAGTGTCCAAATTCCTGCCCCATTGCTTTCTTTTGCACTTACATTTATATTGCTATACTAGAAGAATTTATGCTTAAACATATTGAACTACCCTTTAAGGGATTATTTATAAACTCAAAAGATGATTGGTTTTTGGAGCAAGCTTGAAAAAAGAGAATCACATCTTTCCCACAAGAGGTGGAGAGACCCAGGGACCCAGGACCTGTTCTGTTCCTGGAATTCTAACAATATGTGTAATCCAAAGAAAAGGACTATAATGCATTACCTGCATCCCCTCTTCTAACTAAAACATATGCAATTATCATTCAACTGTAAGAATCTATACCTTTCCTGCAAGTGGGGTTTTCCTCTTCTCCACATAAAGTTTTAAAATTATAATATGCACTCACATATTTTTGTTGATTGCTTTGCTTGGTAGGCATCCCTAAACAACTTAGCTAAATTCCACACATGCTAACTGAACATATGTCATAGGGAAGATGCTGTCTTGGGAGCTGAAAATTTGCAAAGACAAATGATTCTTGTCCAGGATCCAGCATACAAATAAAGTCCCCAACGCCCAAAGAAGGAGACAGGATGCTCCTCTCAGGGTCAGCCCCATATTTATACTGCTCCCTTTTTTTAGGTCTTATTTTTTTCCCATAATTCAAGAATAATAGGAACAACCAAGCTATTGTCACATTTGTATCACTGATTGTCAATCATGGATAATTTTACCTTCTTGGAGACACTTGGTAATATCTGTGAAAATCTTCAACTATCATGACTTAGGGTGGAAGTAATGCTACTGAGCATCTGGTGGTAGAAACCGAGGATGTGATAACCTTGAAAGGTAAAAACAGCTCCCAACAACAAAGAAACATCTGGTCCAAAACATCAGAAGTGCTGAGGTCTAGAAATCCATATTTATCATTTTGTCTGAAGGAGTCGAATCCAAGCAAGTCTTTTCTTTCACTCTGTGCCAACATCCTACCTTTAGATCAACAAACATGCAGTAGAAAAAAAAAAAGTAAACAAATCAAAACTAATGGTTTTTATTTGTTTTTACTTACCTTACTGGTCAAGATTCGATTTAAATCATCATTTTTCAGAACCAAGCAGGCTCAAATTTTTCAATTATTTTTTACCATAATAGCCATGAAATCCTAGTAAATAGATAACATAAACTCAGGAAGATCATTCCTTCTATCTAATTCTTGGATTTAGATAATAAAGGAATAAATGATGGCTGGTGCCTTTATTGGATTCTGTCAATGGAGATTTTCACAAGGCTGTCAATTTCATTTTTTGGTAACCTTCGTTATAAGACATTTGTCCTTCTGTGGAAAAATATTCCTACCTATTCTTTATGATATTGGCCACTGATCTTATCTGATCACTACTATAATTCATCCTTAACAATAGCATAAAGAAAACAAATCCCTCCTGCTTTTCTTTTCCTTTGGTTTCATTCCTTTTATATAATCCTCAAATTTCAACACTGTAAGTTCTACTTCACAAATTCCCTGGAATAGACATTTTGCTTTTCAATGCCACTGGCTACACCACCTTCCAGAACACAACACACATGAATCATTGAAAACGTTTTCTGTTTAGATTGCATTACTTCTAATACCTTCCATTCAGATCTCTAGATACTGGTCCATAAAGGAAGATGCAATTTCTATTCTCTGTGTCTGTGAATAATCAGGTATGAACACATACCTGGCACACAATTTGCAACTTAATATTTCTTCAAAAATATTTTTAAAAAATGGATGAGTAGGTAAAGCACATGTTCCAGTGTTGGTGTGCCACTTATACACTGTATTTGGGTATGTGCTTAAATTCTCTGAAAACCAGCTTTCTCTTTCTAAAATGGATTCTAAACATTTTCACATGATCATTTTTCATGTTTCCTGCCTCTTCAGTGCTTTGGGGGAAAAAACTGTACTCAATAAATGTTCCCTTGATTCCACTTTCCTTACACCATAGTTTTAAATTCTCATCTATAATAATTTTTCAAACATCATATTTATTGTACCAAAATGCTGATTTTGTCAGAATTTAATGTAATTGTAGTTTAAACAGTCTGTTCTATGGCATACATATGTACTCTAATTTAAAACTTTTTTATGATGAAGAAGCAAAATCTTTCAGAAAATAAATTACTCTCCAGGTGACCTTTGTGAATTCTGACTGAGTCATTTTGTATAATAATTTATTACAAAAATATGGTGTCAAGTTTATATTATTGGGCATGGCAACATGCATCTTTTCAATGCATGCATCAATGACAAGAAACTATATTGTATTCATAAACTAATCACTTGCAAACATGTTAGGTATATACCATGGAAAAATATCATGCGATTTTTTGAGATTCCAGAACATTCCAAAGATCAGCCCACGGTAAGAAAATATTTTATTTTTAGGACTATGAGTGTTTGATAGCTTCCTTTAGTACCATATTACAATGAAATATTTTTGATTAGCTCAACAATTTATTAAAGTCTCAATATCCATGTGAAAAAGTTTCTAGAATTCCCATAATCTGGGGGTGTACCTACATGCCCCTCCTTACAGTATAATATATTTTTTCTTTTTTTTTTTTGCGGTGCTGGGGATTGAACCCAGGGCCTTGTGCTTGCGAGGCAAACACTCTACCAGCTGAGCTATATCCCCAGCCCATAATATATTTTTTCTAAGTTCCAAATCCAAAAATCAAGTCTAAATTCTTCTTAAACAATGAGCCACACAATGTGGCATATGCCTGTCATCCCAGGTCCTCAGAAGGCTGCAGTTTGAAGCAGGTGGACCACAAATTCAAAGCAACTTAGCAAGACCCAGTCTCATAAAAATGTTTTTAGAAAGGACTGGACGGTAACTCAGTGTCATAACACATGCCTAGAATCCTAGAATGTGGAAGGCCCTAAATTCGATTCCCAACACACACACACAAAAAAGAAATGAAAGAAGGAAAGAAAAAGGAAACTTTCCTTGTAGGCAGTCTGTCTGTATTATAGTTTGTAAGTATCATTAAAAACATTACCCCAATTTTTCCTCATAGATTAGTGAAATGAGTAAGGCAGGTACCTGTCAGACTAGCATTTGGGGGCAAAAGCTGCATCTCAGATCAACCATGCCACTGTGCCAGTGCACACAGCTGATGAGTGCCACCCAGCATGTGCTCCTGCCAGCCAGCCCCTCTCCAGCCTCTCCAGATGATTGACAAGATACGCTCTCTTTAGAAACACTTGTTAGAGTAAGAAAAGGCTGGAACTTCCTCTCCAGGTCTAGCTGGTGGTGACAGTGCTCCTGGTCATGATCATAAGTGCATAAGATGGCTTATTGTCCCATTCGTACCTGACCGGCCAACTCCTCTCCATTCCCTCTTCTTGGAACTGTTTCTTAACTCTTTCGTCACTAAGTGATTCCTTTTTTATTAGACCTGCAACATATAGCCCTATGATAACTATTGCCTCACTCTATTGTTAATTGTATCATATACCTTACACACGATTAGGAATCCACTGATGACAAAGAGATAAGTCAGTACATAGGTGGGGAGATAGATAACAAAAACAGAGAGAAAGAGAGAGGGAGCGGGAAGTGGAAGGAGGATGAATGGGTGGTAAATAGGTAGATAGTAGATAACTTGTCCACAAATTCTGTGTTAACACAAGCTTTTTCTCTCCTAGCTATGATAACTATCCAGAGAAATGGCCACAGCCAGGACAAAGACTATATCCATAGTCTCCACTGAAATCTCCACATGAGTACAACTCACGGTTCTGTAGGTGAAAGTGTCAGGGGTTTGTTGTAAGGAAGATGATGAGCAGGTCCCAGTGTAGCCTACAATCTCAGACCAAACAAGCCCACAGGAAGGAACTGGAGAGGTTAGGTGTGCCTGCTCAGGCCCAGGCATGTAACCATTTGCTTCCAACGAGCTCATTTTACTGGGCACTCCGATTTTATTAAGAAGTCTTTAATTTGCTGCCACCCAAGTTTTATCTCTAGGATAATGGAACTGGAACAAAATTGCCTTCTTTCTCATCACCCTGAACCTGCTGGAAAAAAAAATATATATTTTTCTTGTGATTCATGATTCTACATAAATCAAAGCACATGTTTGGTCCTATAATTAAATTTAGTCAGTGTCCTTGAAATTGTATGTGTGGGTGTGCATGTGCATATGAAAATATATTTTATTTAAATCCTTTCAAGTGAGACTAGTGTTTACTATTCTCATATTACAAAAAACAATCCTAAGAATTAAAATTAAAAGTGACCTGATCAGAATCACACAGCTGTATTATGACAGTTATAACTTAGTCATCAAACTTCAAATATTCTATAGGTCTGACCTCAACATGAAAGGCAGGATTTGATAAATCAGCTTTCACAAAAAAATTTAAATATCAATATTGGCACTTCATAAAGTATGAACATCCAGAACTTTCTTTTTTATCCTAGCAGTTCTTATATTTTTATTTTCAACCTTTATAGATTTGTATAAGTGAAATACAATTGCTAATCTTTAATTCTGTCTTCTGTGGAGCTCTAAGTGTCCATTAATAAGCAAAACATCATGATCATCTACCCACCCCCAGTCAGGCTGCCCCCAAGGTCAAAATTGCCTATTATTTTTCTTCCTGAAAAAAAGAGTTAGGTAAAGACAAGATTAAGAGAGAATGAATATGGCATTTTATAAGAGTTTTAATTCTGGATCTACTCCTGTGTAGAAGTGCATTAGCTTTCATCATGATCACATAAAATTAAACCACAAAGTGAGAAGCCATCCTGTGGCTTAGGCTTCCGTCATTGTTGTCAAGATCCATTCCTTCCTCTTGAGAAATTCCCCAATGCACATGCAGTCCTTTAAAATTCCACGAATCCTCCACACAGCAAATTCTTCCCTGCCTTCTCTGCAGACAAGTTTAGAATGATAATTACTTGCACAAAATTAATCTGATTCTTTGCAAGACTACACAAATGAATTCAATTTAACAGTCATGCATTGATAGCACACAAAATAGGAGACATGATCAGGGCCAATCATACAGCTGTGCCACCAGCACAGTTGCACAGGGCCTGATGCTCAGAAGGTGTGCTCGGTGCCTAATGCTCGGCAGTCATCATCTTCAGGTTAGGAGCACTTTTATCTCTGAGTTAATGGTGTGTGGGTAAAGTCTGCTGGGACACATGTTGGGGGCTTGAGACATTTTCCCACACATTGCCCCACCTCCTGCCACCTGCCCACCTCCCCAGAGCAGGTCCTTGGTTTCCTGCTCCCTAACCCAGTCATTGTTGAGGTTCTCCTCAGGATCCTGGGCACAGACACAGGAAGGGAGGAGATGGAGGACCTACGAGGATCTAGACTCACCAGGCAGGTGTCCCCATGCCCAAGAGCCCAGAGTATTAAAGAGCAAACAGAAAGAACCTCCATTGTTTGGGGCACATATATTTATGATTGTTAAGTCTTGTTCATGTAAGGTTCCCTTAAGCAGTATGAAACGTCCTTCTTCATCCTTTCTAACTTTGGCTTGAAGTCCACCATACCTGATATGAGGATGGAAACCCGTGCTTGTTTACACAGTCCATGTGAGTGATAAGTTTTTTTCCCAGTCTTTCATCTGAGTATAGAATGAAGGAATGAAGGAAATGGGGCTTGTGTCCTGCTTTCTTCAATGGAGAGCCAGATTTGCAATTTGAACATTTAGGAATTGGTCCTGGCCCTTGCATCCCAGCTGTGCCCTCACTCTGCACCACTGCTTCCCTTCACAGGGAAAATTTTTCAATGAGTAGGCTGCACCCAGAGGGTGGCTGGCCTCTCACCCATTAAGGTTTCCGTTCACAGCTATTTGCTTTCCACCCCTTCCCATCCCTCTACTGCTACTGTCATAAGTCACCAAGGATGGCCTCCACTGGACTGAACACAGCCTACCATTACTTAACCTCCCTGAAGCATTTCAAAGAATGAATTTCCACCAGCTTACAGAATTTTAATTTCTTAACTCATAATTTTTCTCTCAGAATATGTCATTTCCTACAAAATGCAAAGGATGAAAAATCTATATTTTCTAGTTACTGGTCTTACTGCAATATATTCTCAAATACATTGTTAAATATTTCTTAAATCGACCCATCTCAAAATATGACTATTCTATTGTAAACGTGTCTTAGTTTTGACAAAAAAAAAAAAGCAGGCATGACCAAATACTTTGATGATAAACAAACCCTTGTAAGTTTTACTACATGTGAATTGTCTCTAGACTTAACATCACGAAATAGTTTGAAGTTCATTAATATTTAGGAGGTGTTGCCAGTTAAATCCTTCTGACCTAGAAACATTATTTTATATAGTATATATAAAAGAAAGCACTCTATGATCTAAGTACATTTCTTTTTCCTTATGGAAAATCAACAATGTCATTAATGCTGCAGAGAATTTATTGAGTCATTCTCTCACACATAGGAAAAATACCCTTTAACAGAAAAATCTGTATATGCTCAATAAATTAAACAATGGCTTCAAAAATTTTTATTTATTGGAGCTGGAGCTATAACTCAGTGGCAGAATGCTTGGCTTGCACATGTGAGGCACTGGGTTTGATCCTCTGCACCACATAAAAATAAGCAAATAAAATAAAGGCATGCTGTCCATCTACAACCACAAAAAAAGTTAAGAAAATAAATTTAAAATTTGTAATTATTTATTCTAGAAAAAACACTGTAAAAGAGGCTGCAGTTAATCTCAGTTTTATTGAAAGGATGAAAGTGAAACCTAAAAACAATGGGTTTTTCCAAAATTATTTCCATTAAGAACATGGAGGAGTCCCCAAGGCATCAGAGTCCCTGGGGCACATATCACCAGTACTGGTTTCCTCTTGGAGTCAGTTCCACAGATCTTGATGCAACATGCTTGTCTAACATGGTCTTTCTCTGTTCCCAGTTTCCTGCTGATGTAGGTTCGTTCCACTGAAGGCTAACATGACATCTTCAGCCAACCCTTCCAAGTTAACCCAGACTCTATGAGAACTTTCAGGGGAAGTTGCCCCTCCTAATCTGATTCTTCCCATAAAGGCCAGACCTCAATAAGACGGCACCTCACATATCCCTTCTCTCTAATTTGGCCTATAAGGTAGTTCCCCTATTCATCTGACAGTCTATCTGCCATTTATGCTTGGATTAACTGGAGTCTTCTGACAATTTCCATCATGTTTAATGACTTTTTTTTCCAAAACAGGCTGTGCATAACAAAGAGCAACCATCTTTCCTATATCATAAGATTCCAGCAGAGTACTGGTAAGTTGACTTGCTGGAAAATAAATTATTAGCCAATGGAAAACAAGCAACATGATGTCACCAACATGCCAACCAATGATGAAATTGGACAGAGAGACACACACATACAGTTTGCCCTTCCAGCTGATGCAAGCTGGATGCCACACGCCACTGCAAGAGTGTCATCTTGTTGTGGTACTTAAAATACAGACTCTGGCTTTCAATTCTGACTATACCACTTACGATCCCTAAAGTCCTATGCAATTCACTTAACTTTCTTCTGAATCAGTCTCCTTATCTTTAAATGTATACAATAGTAGTACCTGCCTCTTAGGGCTGTGAAGATAGTGAGTTAATATCTGTCAATCATTTAGAATAATGGTACATGGCTTGTAGCAAGTGCTGTTTAAGAAGGTTTATTTTTAATATAACATGAAATGCATGATCTTGCTATGTCTCCCATATGTCAGGGTATGAATTCCTTGGAGTCTAGAACTATATCTACCACTAAATTCCTATCACCTACTAAACTAAGAACATCATATTTTATAAATGTTTGATAAATGAGTGTCAGTAGTCCTGAATATAAAATAGAGAATGACCCACAGAAGGAGAACTTTTTGTCTTTTCTCAAAGCATCAGCACACACACACACACACACACACACACACACCACATCCACATCCACATCACATCCACACACATTTTATTTGCTCCCTACTTTGGAGCTTTAATTTATTCAGGGCTAGATGATACCTTTCTATAATGAAATCAGCTTTTTAAAACTAATTCTATTTGACTTGTCCCTCCATGACAGAAATTTGTAAAATAATCTGTTTTTTTCTGGTTCTGTATCCAGCATTATCATTCTTCTCAAGCCTCTGTGTTTCAAAGCGACTGTTTGTTCATAGAATCCCAGTGATGATAATAAGAAGAACCTCAGGAGGGCAAGATCTGCCCCTTCTCCTGGATGCTAGACTCACATCTACAGCACATGCACAGACTGAGGACTCCAACCAGGCCCCGGTAAGTGCTGAAACAGGGCAGGCCAACCTACCCATGTGCTTTTCATACAGAACCAATTAGTGGAGGAACTTCTTATGTTGATAAGTTGGACCTGCTGAGCATTCTGTTTATTCTTTCTGATTATGGCTTCTCTAAGTGGATGGAGCAAGTACACTACAGTTCTCTAATATCCTCAAATATGCACTGAAACAGACAATGTTTCTAAACCCAATTTCTACCATTTGAAACACTATACATTCCAGCTTCATTGTATTTCCTGTAAGGGCAGTCAACTGTCCCTCTCTTTCCAAATATTGATATTCTGGTCATTTAATGTTGACTTCTTTCCTTGTGTTTCTCTTATCTTGCTTTTCCATTTCCATCATGATAGACCTAATTATGGTTTGTTTTTCAAGCAGATCACTCTGACTAGCTCACAAAACTTGTATGTCTTCTCCAAGTGCAGAATATCATTATCGCTGCTTTTCTTTTATGACAGTTAAATTGTGGCAGATTGTAGGAAAGGGGAGAATCACTCCAGGAGTTCACTCTTTATTTTCCTTGTAGGCAAGGCAATACCGAAGATCAACAATACTCATGCTTAATGTACTGTAGATTTCAAAAACCTGAAGGGAATGAAGGACTTTGAAATTTTTTCCATTAAAGAAATGATAAATGTTTAATAAGGCAGTTGTGTTTAACCTGACCTAAACATCACACAAGATATACAAGATATACATGTATCAAAACATCACATTGCCCATTAACTTGTAATTTATGTTTTTGTATCAGCCAAAAGATAAATTTATTTATTTTTTTATTTTCCTTTTACAGACTTCATTTTGATTCATTGTAAACATATGGGATACAAATTTTCATTTCTATGGTTGTGCATGATGCACATTCATATCATTCTTGTTAATCATACATGTTCATAGGGGAATGATGTCTGTCTCATTCCATCATTTTTCATACCCCCACCCCCTCCCCCTCTCATTTCCCTCTACGTAATCTAAAGTTCCAAATTTATTTTTTTAAAACAATACTTGTGCAAAATACAAAGCCTCAAATTCTCATCCATTTGTATAAATTCTCCACTACCCAGTTGTGACTGCAATTCTCTCACCTCCACTATGGGCAGCACCAGTAACATTTTGAACAATAGAATATAGTAAGAGTGATAGGACAGCACCCCCAAGGTTATTTTACCTCATTGAGCAAAAGTAAAGGGAACTTGCCAATGTAATTAAGTTCCCTCATCAGTTAACTAAAGAAAAAGAAATATCATTTTAGGTATGCCTGACCTAACTAGGCAAAGAACTCAATGTAGCATATCCCCCCTCTCTCTTTCTCTCTCCTCCTCTCTCTCCTCCTGTCCTTCCTCCTCTCTCCATGCCACCTACCTCTTCCCCCATTGTTGGCTTTGAGCAAGCAGAGGAATTCATTCAACAGCACCAAGGAAATGATTCCTGACCCTAACCTGAGGAAACAAACTGGATCCTTCCAGTTCAGCCCTTGATGAAAACATCAGCCTGGTCAAAACTTGATTTTAGTCTTGTGAGAGTGCTGACCAGAGCACTTAGTTAAAGTGTTTCCTAACTTCTGACCTGAGATAATAAATGCATATTTATTTTAGCAGCTACATTAAGGGTAACTTGTCGCACAGTGATAGATAACTAATACACATGCAAAGCCCTGAGAGTTACAAAGTTGAAAATATGTAATTAGTCTTAATATTGCCAGGTATTTTTAGAAGCTCCCCTTTTATCCTGCATTATCATAACCGCCAATCCCTCTCTTTCTCTTGACCACAGGCTGCTGAAAGCATGTGTTCCAACAATTTGGTCTCCTGTTTTCTACCTCTTCTCTCCCAAGTAAACAAACTGTTCAGTGTCACCATTCTATATGATTAATCAATATTCTAAGATTACCACACTTGACCTACTTGTCAAAACTAAGTGGTCTTCTGCAATAATTAATGTAGTATTTTATGAAGAAGCAGAACTTAAAAAGATCAGATCACTCAAATAAAAGTTCTTACTTGCAATGCCTTACTGCACTTACTTAAAAGTAGTTTATACAATGATTTTGTTATTTTAAAATACATTAAAACAATCTGATATCATGATAGTTTGGTATTCAGAAACTAGAGTATAAATAAATACTGTCCTATGTAACATCCTATTTGGTCATATAAGGTTACATATGTTTATTTGTGAATAGGTACAATGCCTAGCTTCAAATTCTATTGCTATCAACTGATTTTGATGACACTTGATGATTTACTCTTACAAAGCAAGCTAAAAGTTACTTTTAATTCTTATGACACTATTATGAGATAGATGCCATTATTTATTATCTCTTAATTTTAAAAACACAACTTAATAATGAAAGCAAATTTCCCAGAATGAGTAATCAAGGAACAGAGAGCAGGTCAGATCTTCAAAATCAGAAAATTTCCTCCTACATCCTGGTAGTTCAATCATTACATCACAAATAAGTTTAGGCTTAGAAATGTGCATTTTTAAGAAACTAAGATAATTATTCTCATAAAAGGAGATTTTAATGGTGATCCATGTTTTCTCATCTAGGATACGAAGAGATTTCCATGAATCAAAGTATCATAAATACCACACTATTATGAGTATATCATGTCCCACAGTTATATCCTTCATGATCTCCATAGAATCTTGTTTTAATCTTCATCAAAATTTATTCAATTTATAAAATCCTTTCATGAATCTTACTAAATAAGAATAAAAGTTTTTCCAATTCCCTTCCTTGAATGTCACTTCTTAGAAGTAAGTACAATTAAAAATTTGGTGTGATTAATTCTAGACCTCTCAGAAAAGAAGTAGAGAGAATTCTTCTCCAAGAAATAAATGGTTCCAACTCTGTAGACCATTTTATTTTTGGTGGAATGAAATAAGGGTCCAGAAGTATAACCAGGATGCTGACTGTAAGGAGAACTAAATTATTATGCATATTAAAATAGGGGAGAGAATTTGTATATGGGAAATGATACAATGTGGTGGTAGTTAATGAACATGGTGGAATACCTGACAGACTTTCACTGCTAAATAGTGTGCATGCAGAGAAGTTCAACCCTGAAGCATTCTGCTCAACCAGTGTTCAGAGTATTAGCATGATTAACCACCATTCAGGTCAAGAAATAAAACCTGGTTTTCCCAGATTTTATTCCCCTCCCTCCTCCTGGTTGTCTTTCCAAAAGAGGAGCACCAAGAGTGGAATCAAGGTCATGACTTTAATACCACAACTTAGTTTTCCCTGTTTTTAATCTCTAAATAAATGGGGTCATGCCCATGTACCACTTGGTGTCTAACTTCTTCCATTTGCTATATTTGTTCAATTCATTCCCACTTTGCATATATACAGTTAATGTGTCCTTTTCTACGTTTTCATAGAGTAGAACTTTATGGAAATACTACAGTTTAGCTCTGCATTTAACTGTTGATTAACATTTAAACTGTTTTAGATTTTGATCATTAAAAATAATGCTACCAGCAATACCTTTGTACATATTTTGGTAAACATACATATGCAGTTCTTTTAAGAGTAGTCTTAAGAGAAAACATTCAACCCTTGACTTTCTGAGTCTTGCTTATTTCACTTAACATGATGTTCTCCAGTTCCATCCATTTACCAGGAAATGCCCTAATTTCATCCTTATTTATGGTTGAGCAAAACTCCATTGTATTCATATACCACAAATTTATCCATTCACCTGTTGATAGGCATCTGGGCTGGTTCCATGACTTGGCCTTTGTGAATTGTACTACTATAAACATTGATGTGTCTGTATCCCTAACAGTATGCTGATTTTAAGAGTATCATATGTGGTCTGCATCCACTGATTTTAAAAGATACTACCAAGCAAGCAGTTTCCAAAATTGTTATACCAGTACAGATTTCCTCTGACAGTAGGTTCCATTCATCTACATCTTTCATAGCCCCTGTCATTGTCTGTCTTTTACACTTTTGTCAATCTAGCAAATGTGATAGATCACATGATAGCTTCCATCTGCTAGTGGTTAGTGGAGATGAAGAACTTTGAGAATGTTTATGGACTCTTTGAATATCCTCTTTGGTGACCTGTCTATTCAAGTCTTTTTTCCCTTTTCTACTAGTCATTTTTTTCCCTTGGGAATTTATAATCTTGATTAAACGAAAGTCCTCAGTTCTAATACCATCTTGTGTGGTAATTTCATTTTGATGTCTTGTACTCATTGTGTTTGTGATCTTTGCCTATCGCAACCTCCTGAAGATATTCTATTTTGTTAAAATCTCTATTTGTTCACATTTACCCTTCAAGTTTAGATAGTTATTAATTTAACAGACTTTTGTGTCTGGTGTAAAGTACAAGCAAATTTCCTTTTAGAAAATATAGATATTCAATGACCATCACCATTTATTCAAAAAATTATCTTTAAAGCTTTGCATAAAGCCACATATGTATGTATAAGCCTGTTGCTGAATTCTTCTTTCTTTCATTTGTCTATTTTTATATGAATAAGCCAATTTCTCAGTTTTAATTTCTAAATCCTCCAGGTTTTCTTTTCTTGTTCCAAATTGCTTTGGGTACTGAGTATCATTTCCAAGTCTTCTTATGAAACTGCTATGTGTCCCATAGTATCCTTGAAGATAGGAGAAATTTGTTGTTCCAAGTTTAGATAATATTTCCACTCTATTTCCAAAATTTCATGTTTCTCCTTCTTTACATCCATTCTACTCTTCATGGACAAATTAAATTTCCCTGTTTGTGTACAAATATACTAATATGGAGTTTAAAAACTCTATGAATTCTGAAGATAAATGTACCATGATGAATATTTAGATTGAGCTCACCGAAAACTTAAGATCTACCTATTATTTTTGCTACAAGAAGCTCATGAAGTCCCAAGACATGATTCATCAAAAAAGATACATAGACTGCCTATACAAAGAAGCATATTTTTTAGAAAAGAGGGTGATTTTCTTGAATCAGAGAGAGGTCATAGTACAGAATCAGAAAATGCAAAGAGGTTACAGTTTCTTTTGAAAGACAGTCTAAGTTTGATTTTCCATCTTCAGTTTTTGTAGGACTACTGACCACTCAGACCCCACTAGAACAAGTCTAAAGTGTGTTCAAGCAGGTGGTGACCTGGTTGTAAGCTGGCCATAGTCTTATGAAGTGAAGGTCATAAAGTACATTTGATCCTGGAAGTAACACTTTAGGGGTCATGGTTGAAATTTTGAGCAGCAATGGGAATGAGACTTTCTGCAGCAAAATGGACCAGAGCTCTAGCCAGAACTCTACGTGCATCTCTGTTTGGATCCAAATTCACAGCCATAGCCACAGCCATCTCTGGAACTATATCCATAGTTCAGCCCTGTGTGGCTCTTAACAGACATCACTGAGCACATACCACAGCCATGCCTCCATAGGGATCTCCATTAGAAGCCTGAGATTTCAGAATTAGTGGGCTATAGAGGGAAGTTTCTGAAGTCAATGTCACCCACAACTGATTAGAACCAATTCTTCTAATCTCCAAAGCAATTTGCAAAAGTGAGCTGCTTATTTTGTTGACTCCAAATTTGTTGTACATTTTCTGTTTAATTTGCTGCTACTGTGAAAGTAGATCAAGCCAATTATCAACTTTCAAGAAAATCAGCATCATTCAAGTGCATGCTATTAAAACATATTCAACAATTGGTTTTAAACTCCCTATTCTCTTTGTTAACCTTTCTCCATAATCCTTTCAGATATATTGAAGGTGACATTCAACATTTCCCATATATTTCAAATGCCTAACACATACCCCTTTCCTATATGGAAAACCCAACAATTCATCATTGGAGACTCAACAGAGGCATCCCCTCCTCCAGAAGATCCCCCCATTCCATAATTTCCCCTTTCTGAAGCTGTGGCCAGGAACTATCATGATCCTTGCCATACTGCACTGTGATTTTCTGTTTCCCCATCTTCCTCACTGAATTTCATTTTCTTGCTAACAATACCTTTATATTTTATTGACCACTAAGACCTAGTCCAATGTCTGATCTAAATGATGTTTAATAAATGAAAGGATGAATGTGTAAGCAAATAAATTCATTGATTAATGAATGACAAATTCTAATACTCCATTTTTATCATTTTAATATAGAGAAAAATGTAATTATAACAATAATAGTTTAAATAACTGTAAAAATTAAAAGTTGTGTTTGGTCATAAATCTCTCTTGCATTAGATGATGCACTTCTCAGAAGCATCCAATGAGAAATGTCATGTCATTTATTCTTCTCATTTTATAAATGAACAATTGAAACATCAAGGTTGTTATCTACTAGATAACTCAGCTCTTTAGCATCAGAATTAGAGTCAGTTTTTTAAATACTATGTCCATAATTTTTCCTTAATTTCTCCAAACAAAAAAAAATGAAATGATTGGTGAGATTTTCTTTCCCTATAATTTATGTTCACTACATCCTCTAAGTAAACAAAACTCAGGACTCTTTCCTTTAATAAATTTCA
Source organism: Glaucomys volans (assembly GCA_020662805.1). NCBI lineage: Eukaryota > Metazoa > Chordata > Mammalia > Rodentia > Sciuridae > Glaucomys > Glaucomys volans. The sequence continues at coordinate 63,671 of JAJEJO010003631.1, forward strand.
GTATTGGGGATTGAAACCTGTGGCACTATCCACTGGGCTACATCCCCAGTTCTTTTTATATTTTATTTTTTATTTTGAGACAGGGTCTTGCTAAGTTGTTGAGGGGTTCACTAAGTTGCTGAGGCTGGCCTCAAACTTGGGATCCTCCTGGCTCCAGGAGTTGTTGGATTACAGGTGTGTGCCACCACACCAGGCTCTGTTTTTCTTTCTTTTTCTTTAGTTTCCTCTTTGACATCTATGACTGTGAGCCAGGAATTCTCCTTAAGTAAAAAACACATAAATTAGCCCTTGCATTTTTTGCACATCTCACATCAAGCTCGAGGTGCTGTTTTCTTGTAGTAACATTGTTATTCTCTGGTATGGGAGGGAGGGGTGCAGAATTTCTCATTATTTACATGACAAGAAGCTATATAAAATTATAATTAGATGCAGAGAGAAATTACAATAATTTTCCAGTAGTTTAAATTTTGAATTTTATGTAATAAATGCCATAAATTGCAACCTGCATATTAATGATCTTTTATTCAAACCTTCTTCAGTCATGTTTAATTTCCTTCTCAAAATAATCTTCTTAAACGTAAATCTTTCCAGACTACAGGATTTATTGTAAGTGTATTTTCCACTATCATTACCACAAAGTAGTTTTTTAATAATAATCTTCATTTGCATTAATTTTTCGCCTGCTTCTCTGTCATCATTAGGCAACTAGTAAGCATTTATTAATTAAAGCACGTGTGGTATAAAGTGATTTAGACAATAAGTTTTTTTAAAAAACCGTATCCCTCTTTTCTAGGTTTAAATTTGTATTTCAGGACCTCCACCTTGACCCTGCAGACAAATTCTTTGTAATCCAATAGCACATCTTTTTCCAGGTTCTCAGGCTGCATTTCTCCATGACTGCACTCCAACCCTATCAACCATTGCAACTGCTCTGAAATAGAACATCAAAATGATCCTTGTCCCAAGTGTCAGTCCCTCTTTTATTTCCCTGTTTTCTAGCAGAGAGAACTGTGCTTTTTTTTGTTCCTTGATGCTATCTTCAGCACTTCTTACTCATTTGCTACATGCTACTACTGAATTACCTCTCTTCTTCCTTTGGCTTTAACTGCTTATGATTCCAAGCACATTGATCCAGCTTGCCACAGAAAATTTCTCACAAATGTTGCTCAAATACCACAAAACCCATGTCTTTTATTTTACCCTTATATTCCCTAGGACCTTAAGTTATGTCTTGTATTTTGTCAGATTCAATAAGAACTTCTTAAACAGATGAATGAGTAAATCATAAAACATAAAATAATCTCATTCATCCTTACATATCCTCTCCTTCCTGTGTTCCAATTCTCAGTGATCAGCACCATCCCCATCAAGCTGAAACTAGGGGACTGTGCTTCACACTACTGCCCATCTACACCATGGTCATCCCTGATTCTCCCTCTTAAATATATGCTTGGAATCTACCATCCCCTCTGCCCAGCCTCTCTTTATATATCATTATCAACATCATGATTTTCTTCTTAATTATTTCATTACTCTTATAACTCATTTGACCTTTCTAATGCCAAATGATTCCTGCAAACACGACTGTATTTTTGTAAACTACAAACATGATTGTATGTCTTCACAAATTCTGTTTAACACAGTAAACTACACATCCTCATCTCTAACATGATACACCATATATGTCCTTGGCTTGGCCAAACTCACAACACAATAATATGAATCCTAGATTGCAGAAGGTTCCTAAAGAATATCTGTTGAATATAGTGGACAAAGAGGTGCCTGGGTTTTTCACACTCCTGCTCCTCACATGCTACTTTCTTCTGCATGGAGTCCATCCACCAGCTTGCTACTGGGCAAACCCAGATCATTTCTTCAGAAACTTCTCTTATACCAAGCAGTGTCCTGCACAGTATTCTGCTTCTGGCTTTGCAGACAAGTAAATTAAACACATGAATTCAGAAGAGCAACTACTTTTTATGCCTTGTTTTATTATAACATTAATTTTGAAGCTTATATACAAAGTAAAGATTCACCAACAAATCTTAATTAAAAACAAAAAGGATCCTAGGTGTAGCTTTATTATATTCTTCACCTTGTTGCTTTTATATTTGTTTTCTTATAAAAGATTATGCACAGCTTTAGGGCAACAATTTTTCCTTATACTCCCATTCTCTATACATATGCACCAATTGGTACATAAAGGCTTCCATTAATTACTTGCTGAATTGAATTGGATCAAATCAAATAAAATCAGGTTGCATACAAGAAGTTAACTCTTGCAGTAACGTTGAGTGCAGATAACACAAAACAAAAACTGAACTCAGAGAATCTTTATGAGGTTATTGTACCAGATAAAAGACAAAGGATTTCTAGCATAGAGCAATGGAAACATCACTCCAAGGAAAGGGAAGCCATAAGAAACACAAATAATTTGGCAAGAGATTGACTCTGTAGTGAAGGAAAAGGAGAATGAATTTCAGAACTTTGCAACTGGGTAAATGTTTATGGTTAACATAACTTCTATTCTATCCATGTGAACTCATGGGGACCAAGGAAAGATTCCCACAAAGAGTGGTGAGAAAATGACAGTTTACATTACTTGGCAAGATCAGTGATTAAAATGAGTAATGAGAGCTCTGATTTTCCTCTCCGCTGGGTATTCCACACCCAGGAGATGCTCATAAAAGCAATGATCTAGTTATTAACTTTACACCTTTGGCTAATATTACAACCACCACAATGCTTTATTATAAACACAGTTTGCAGTTGCTGCATCATTTATTTTGTCATCCTAATATAACAGCAAGTGGGGCAACAATAACAATGTTTATATGTGGTCTGCCTGACTCGATGTTCCTTCTACCAGTTATATAGAAGACCATTTCTTTCTCAGTAGCTCTAGATCACCAACAAAGTGTAATTGGCTAAACGTCTGGGAGAACATAGATTTCAGTGGTAACTGGTCATTATTTCTTTAATTACAGGAGAATTCACAGGAAGCCAGTGTTGGTCTGTGTTTCTAGTTCATGCTGAGCAGAAGCCTGAGAAAGGGCATGTCTATTGGCCTGAGTCCTGTTGGTGCTGATGTTAGAAAACCAAGAGATGCTTCTTTCATTAAGTACTAAGCCTCTACTTGCAACCACCAACACTCCAAAATTACGATGAAAAGCAAAAAGTATGGGTAAGATTTTGTTGAGATATACTTAGTGCTAATTACAAACTTTCTGGCCATTTCAAGAGAACTACAACAAGACTTCTGAAAAAAAAAAAAAGAACTGTGATAGGCCTGAGTATGAGATCCATGAAAAATCCTACAATAACTAGACTTTAGAACAAGCAGGAAGAGGGTCCATGATGGTTCTGTCTGAACTATTTATGACACATAGTGAACTAGTTCAATCTTTTGCTTAAGATAAAGTTATTAGAGGTTCACACTTGGTATGACCATCTCCAGTTTCAACAAATATTCAAATCAGGAGACTACTAATTCCCATTTAGATTAATTACAGTGACCAGAGGTTTTCAGATCAAAATAGAAATTGTTCTAATGATGAATAAGGAACAACAACAAAAAACAGACCTCAGTCTACAACACATAACAACTTTTAATGTTTTCAAAAGGCAAGAAAATAATTCATTTGAAATCTACATTTCTTTCTGCAAATTCCACAATTAAGAAAACACACCAAGAAATTACAATGCTACAGCTTGATACATTTTGAAGGATATAATTTGGTTCATCTGGAATTTTCTTCTTACAGAGAACCAGAGAAGCTCACAGGCAAGAATGCTTGGTTCAACAATAAAGACCCTATGCATTTGTGGGATGATTCTCCTTTATTTATTCATCTTCTGCATGATTCTTCTTTAGTATTTCTGTGTCAATAGATCACCCTTTATCTAGTGTGGACTGAATACCAAATGCAGTTTTCTCTCCTGAAAAAGAGAAAAAAAAAAAAAAGATATATGAGATTTAATGCTTTCAGATTCCCTCCTCAGCATTAAGCTGGAGTTCTTAAATTGCCAATAAAATCAGGGAGTACTTCATCAGATGTAATGGTCTGGCACTCAATTGATTGCACTAATCAATGGCCTGAGGGGTTCATTAGCAACAAGGAGTGTCCAACCACTCCATCACATCACATCTTCTCACTGGGTCTTTCTTTCTTTCTTTCTTTCTTTCTTTCTTTCTTTCTTTCTTTCTTTCTTTCTTCCTTCCTTCCTTTCTTTCTTTCTTTCTTTCTTTCTTTCTTTCACTTCTTTTCCTTCCTTCCTTCCTTCCTTCCTTCCTTCCTTCCTTCCTTCTACCCTGACAGGTATGTTGAAATGGGAAATTTTAGCAAATGTAAAATCTTATGGGAGAACTAAGCACTTAACTACTTTAAATAGCTAGGTTACTGTTTGGATTTTTTCTTTTAGATTTCAGGGAATACCTATTATCTTATTAAGATAAAATCTAGGTAATTTCCTAGCCAAATGGATGAAAAACACAGTTTTGTGGGTCATATTATATGAGGTGCCAAAGAGAGATGAGGTTTAGTATTTATTTCAATGTATCTTAGATTTAATTAAGAATCTATATGATTGATATTTGTTACCTGAAGTAATAATTCAAAACTTTAAAAATGTAGGTAGAAAGAGAGAAAAGTTTTGTTCATGTCATAAAATGAAAAATAAAAACACCACTGTTAAAATTGATTAATCTGTCAAACTAAATCAGTTTGTTTATAGGTACAGACATTTCAGACAGAGATGACGAAATGAGCCAAGAGGTAGAAGGCCTTCACCTGCTTATGATTTATTGTGAAGCAGAAGAGTACAGAACTCCACAGAAATGAAAAAGTCACATGGAGTTATAGTATTCTAATACAGTTATTCATTATATTTTCTGTAATATGGAAAGCAATTTCTTTGCATAGATTTTTCTAATATTTGAGTCTGCCATTTGACTTCTTTCATTATTCCTTTTTAAAGAAATCTGGCCATCCTGAAACTATTTTGTTTTCATTGTTCACAGTTTATTCTATTTTTCCTTCAAAATACCTTTTTAAACTAAGCAACAATCCCAACCTCTCTTCATCTCTTCTTTGTCCCATCTAAGCAATCTCTTTTTGAACTTTTTAATTTCTTTCTAAAACTCTTCTTGGTAGATTGGTATTTTCTTAAAAATAATATGGGAAAAACTTCACACACAAAATTTTCTCTGCTTTCTGAGCACAACTTTTAAATATAAAGCCATCAGCTTGGTTCTCTTTAAGGATGAAAATTTAGAAATAACCAAATCATATCCTGCAAAATTTAGCAGGTTGCAGCTTTGCAATTTCTTTGTGTGTTTTCTGAATTATGGATGTTGCAAAAATAAAAGTCAGTAATAGCTACTGTAATGAATTCTTCACTCCTTGCAATTCTGGGAAAGCCATGGTCTTTAATAGTCTTTTCTGATTTCCTCTGTATCTCTGGTGGACGTTCCCCACAAACTTTATGGGAACATGAGCCTCTGTGGGACACTGCCTGAGACCCAAGAAATACCTAGCTACAGACGAAGAAAAGAAGGATGTGCCAAGAACTGAGGAGGGTGTGAAGCATCGCAGCCTCGGAATATGAAAAAATCAGTCCTACAAAATGCAGATAAATGGAAATACTTTTCATGTTACATAAAATATATAGACTGGTCCACCAAGTGTCATAGATAGTAGAGAGGCCGTCATGAATCCTCTTGTTGCCTGTTTTAAAGTCTAGTTTATCATGAGTCTTTCTCATGGCTTTCGATGCTAAGGCACATACACAATGCTTCTTATGATCTGTAGGGACACAGTTAGAGCCTCTTGTATCAAAACTTCAACTCCTTTTTGTTGCCAAGTCATATCCCACTCTATAGATGCACCACGTTATGTAACTTATTCCTTAGCTGGTAGACATTTGATGTGTTTCTGTCCGTTGGCTAATATGAACAATACTGCTCTATGTATTCATGTACATATTTTGGGACACACAGATGTTTTCATCTTTTTGGATGCATATCTAGGAGCAGATATGTATCATATGGGTCATCTGGTGACTTGATGCTTAAGCTTTTGAGAAATGGCCAGATGCATTCCAAACCACCTGCACCATCTTCACTGCCCACCAGCAGCACCATTCCTCCCATCTCCCCAACACTTATTGAATCTGAAGTTTTGACTGTAGTCATCTGAGTAGTGTGACGTGATATCTCATTAGAATTTTTATTTGCATTTTTCCAGTGGCCAAAAGATGTTGAGCATCTTTTCTTGTGTTTATTGATCATTTGGGTCATTTGTGTGTATATCTTCTTTGGAGAAATATCGACTTGGTTCCTAGTTCCATACTGGAATTAGGTTATGTATCTTTTGTTATTGGGGCAGAAGCATTCTTTATATATTATAGAAAAAGTCCTTCATGAGATTTGTGATATGAAAATTCTTCCATTCTATGGGATTTCCTGTTCCTGTCCATTACAGACCAAAGGCTTTTAATTTGATGAAGTTTAATTTACCTATTTTTTTTCTTTTGTCACTTATGCTTTCTCAATCATAACGAAGAAATATTTGCCTAAAGGTCATAAAGACTTTCTGCTGTATTTTTCTAGAGTTTTACCAATTTAGCTCTTATATAGATCTATGATCTATTTGGAGCTAATATTTGTGTATGTTGAAGACAGGTCTAACTTCATCCTTCTACACATGAGTATTCAGTCATCATCACACCACTTGCTGAATTGAATATTCTTCTCCAACTATGGAAAGGGTACATTAACATTCAACAAGTATTCAGTTTATACATATGTAAGTATGTTTTATGAAGATTCAATAGTGTCTTATATTTTACAATTTTAATTTATTTGATTATTCTCTTTTATTTCTTCAATGAATTTTTAATTTTATCAGAGGACTAAAGATAAAATACACAATTCTTTAAAATTAAAATGGGGATGGAAATCACCGCAAAGAATTACTATAGTCCTATTTTAAAAATGCATTAAAGCAAAGTCCTAGAATTCCATAGCAATTAAAGATCTAGTGAAATAGGCATGGAATTGGAAATCAGAAAGCTCTGTTGAAACTCCAGTCATCCTTATATGATATAAACTCACTGATGTGCAGTTTCTTATTTTTAAAATGAGATGCTAAGGCCTATCTTGCACAAAACATTAGGTTATTATGAAGATAGAATGAAACAGTTTTCACAAAAATGCTCTGTAGTAAAATAGCAGGGAAAATATAGTTTGCATCATTACATTAAAAACTATTCACACGTGAATGTATTCACAAAAGAATACACTGCGTTTGTACATGCTGGACAGTGTCCTGGGGCTGGCAAAACCGTGGTAAACAGAAAATAAGATTGCAATCTTTGCTGCAAAAGAGTTTTCAGTTAGGAAAGGGATTTTCAGACTCTAGATGAGCACAAATTTAAACTTTGTACCTTTTTAATTTTCAAATTTACATATGTCATAATTATTCCAGAATCTGTGACAGAGGATGTGTCTAAAGAGATAATAAGACAGTGAATAATTTTTTTAAAAAGCCTTAGTGTTTAGCATCACATGATCATGGGTACAAACTGTTGGCTGCGAAGGGAACTTCTGTTGTGACATATCTTGCTTATTGAAACCTGATGGTTTTTAAAACCTTAAATTTTATTTTTAATTAGTCAACTTCTGTTTCCTATGCAAAATCTCTATTTCATTGTTTTCCAGCATCTGGGCTAACTTGTCCAAGAGTTTCCTATCTATACTTCAAAAAGTATTAGCTGTAAAAGTGTTGTCACTTGTAAAAGTGAACATTGAACATGAGCTGCAAAAAAAGTAAAAATAGACTTTCAAGTTATTAGAAAGGCCACTGCAGTTTATTTTATCAATTCCTCACTAAAATATATACCTGCAGCTTAACAGATTGATCAATAGAAAGTGACGACTTAGAAGAGAGAGATTGATAAAAACAAGAACCAAGCCGTATTTGCCCTAGCTCACACCTGTAGGTCTTGCAGGCCCCCATTTCCTCCCACCACTCCCACCACCCTTCCCCTGGTAATCAGGGTGTTGTTCTCTATCTCTGTATAATTGACTTTATTTTTTTAGATTCTACATATAAGTGAGATCAGCATTAATTTTCTTTCTGCGTCTGACTTACCTCACTTAGCATGACGTCATTCAGATTCATCCATGCCGTGACAAATGGCAAGATCTCACTACAAAGAGGCACAATAATCACAGTGCAGTCACAGGTGGAACACATTGCCACCCTTTACTCTGGTGTGTATCAATCTGGATAACAAATTATATCAGCATCCTATGATCACTGACTCAAGGACTGACCTGCCTAGGTTGAAATCCCAACTTTGTCATTTACCATTTGTGGAACCTGGAAACGTTTAACAGCTCTGTACCTCAGTTTCCTCAGTCATTGGATTTTGAGAATACTAATAGTGAGTATATGTCAAGCATTAAATGAGTTAAGTTATGGAAAGTACTGAGAGTATTGCCTGGAAATGAAAATTATCGTTTTGTTATTAGATGCAAGCTATGGCTACTTTTGTACATATTAAAACCAATTACACATTCAGAATACAAAAGAAAAAGAAAAGAGCAATATACCCTTATGGCCTATGGAACTGCAGAAGTAAAACAAACATGAGGTAGAAAACCAACTAAAACAGTATCAATTGGATATTCACAGCATTGACAGGGAATGTTAATAGGGACCTGTGGGATTCTGAAATTTTTAGAAGGAAATAGTTATTAGCTTTGCTACATATTACCTGAGGCAAAATGTATGCTAGTATTCCTTGATATTTAACAGTTGGATTTGAATATTAATCGTGGAATATAAATAGGATCATTTAGAAAAGTTTGTGGATTAAACAGATACAAATGAAAAACCATTATGAAGAATAAAGTAATTTTAATTAAATGCTTTATGTATTATTTTAGTTTTGAAAGAAAAAAAATAGAACACCAAAAGCCACTTTTCCCCAGGATTCTGAAGGTCTTGTGGACAGTGAGAAATAAATGAATTTGCTTTGCATTTACAGAATGGTAACTACAGGGCCTACTAATGTTTCTAGAATCCGAAATATGGAAATTAAAAAGGTATCATTTAGGAATTCCATGGGATGTTTTAAAAGAGTTTATTTAACTCGATTAGCATATACATAATTTTTCCTTTCTAAAAGAAATACAGAAATAAACCATTAGTCAAACATGTATTTTAGCAATTATTTCTAAAAGTAATGGAGGATTTGAAATGATTCATTTGTATTTTTTCCCCATAGAAAAGCTACAGGCAGATTAAAGGTCGTTAACCTGGATTGTAAGCCGAGCCATGGTTATAAAATATATTATACTCAAATCCCCCAAAGAAGAATCATGCTCATGACCTCCACATTATTAAAAGAGCCACAGACAATAACCTCAGAATGGATAGATGCTTTTTATTTCTCATGCTTCTCCAAATTCTGAGTTCTCGTCATCAAACAACTCAGCTACACCAGGAAATACAGCAGAGGAAAAATGGTCAATCGTTCTATCAGAAATTTCAGAAAACTACATCATGTCCAACCAAAAGAATGAGAAATTATACTCCATCTATGTATGATGTATCAAAGTGCATTCTACTGTCATGTATAACTGATGAGAACAAATAAAAAATAAATTGAAAAAATTTTTTTTCAGAAAATTCCAAAACCCCCTAAGTTTATTTGCAAGTAGAGTGTGAATAAAGTATCAAAAAAGAACTTTCTGCTTCCAATTAGCATTAAAAAATCAACAGAGATCTTTCTTCTTATCACCACCACAAATGTTTGGACAAAAGAAAATCAAACTTCTCTATGGAACTAACAAGGAGCAATACATTGAAAGAATCTGCGTTGAGCTGATTTGAGAGATAAATGAGCCATAGAAGAGCTGGAATCCATGAGAGCTTTCATTGCTGGAAACAGATGTCCACTTTGAGCGCAGGCAGCCCAGACAAAAAGGCTAATTCTTATGGATTTCCAATATGAAAGAGAAACCAGGCCCCTGATTCCAGCCCAATTCTATGAAGCACTTGTGTTCTGATTTCCAACAGAGGACCCTCAGATGTGTACTGGTAAATCACATGGGAGAAAAATACGTTCCAACTTAAGCATCCAACTCATGAACATAACAATCTCTTTAATTCAAAGCCAGCACTACTTTCTTTTAATCTACATCTGACATCACTGTGGTACTTTGCTCTGAAGGCTATAACTGACAACACATAAAATGTAATAGCAGCCAGGTAGAGCATTACAGTTCCCGAAATGAAAGGATATTTGCCATAATTGAAACACAATTGCCATCTGCTGCATCAGCTATAAGTGGCATGTTGGAACAGGGCATACTCTGATCTTAAACACACCTTATCTTAGCACTCAACACCTGAAGCAAAGGTAGGTTCACAATGTGCCTTTCCAGATAGAAAAATAATAACAGTATTTTACGTTTTATAGTGTTTTGCAGTTTACAAAGTGCTTTCATATATATAATCTAGTATGGCAATAAAAAATTATGAATTCTGTTTTACGGAAAAGAAAAACAAGGCTTGGAGATATTAAACTACTTGCAGAGGGTTAATCAAATAGTAAATAGGTGGGGAAATGGCAGCTAAAGTTCCCTTTTTCTACATTAGAGGTCTCTTTATACAGTCACACTAGACAATGTTCTTTTAAAGAGTTATCACAGAAACAACTAACTGGGTTATAGAACCAAAACTGCTCCAGTTCTCATTACGACTGCATGATAAGCAGATGCGTTGAATGATCTAATGTCTACACCCACTTATGCAATAATTATTCATTGGATGTCTTTCACGTATTAAGTCTTGGGAATGCAAAATAACCCCTGTCCCCAAGAATAATCATACATAAGTAATGAGTTCTGTGTTTGTCAGCTTTCAGTCATTGTGACAACATATTTGAGAAAATCAACCTGAAAGAAGAGAAGATTCATGTTGGCTCATGAGTTCAGAAGTTTCGTCCATAGTTGCTTAGACAGGTTGCTTTGGGCCTTTTCCAAGCAGAACATTATGGCAGGGATCACATGGTAGAGCAAGTTTGCTAACTTCATGGCAACTGTGAAGAATAGGGGAAAGAAAGAGAAATAGACTGGGGTCCTCATATCCCCTTCAAGTACCCGTCCCCAGTGACCTGACTTGCTCCAATGTGGCCCCACCTCCCAGCGTCCACCACCTCAACCCATAACAAACTCCAAGATAATATGACAAAGCAAGCATAGAGATGGGTACTAAGTCAAGCTAGAAGGTTCTGGAAAACTCTAAGAAGATGAGTAAAACTTCAAGATGTAAAGAATCAAGGAAAATATTCCCAGGAGAAAGAAAAAGTATTTAAAAAAAAAAAGGTAAAGAAAAGGGAAGGTCATGATGTAGTTAGGGTGCTGCAGGCGTTTTGACATCGAGAGCCCATAATTCTTTGGCTCTCTTCCCTTTTCTATCTACACTCCCTTAGTGATCTCATCTAGTCTTGTAGTTTTAAATGCTCATCTATATGCTGACAGTTGCCACATTTATAGCATCTATAACTCTGACCAAGATCACTTTCTTGACTCATGTCCACTTGCTAAATAACATCTCAACTTGGATATCTGATGAGCATTTCAAAAAGATAAAGGCCACAATTGACCTCCTGGTCTTACCTGACAGTCACATACCTCTTACAGTCCATTTTATCTCAGTTTAAGACTGTTCCATTCTCTGCCCCATTCAGCCTAATCCTTGGAATCACACTTAGCACTTCTCTTGCATTTATACCTCACATTCAATCATGCAGCAAAAACAATAAGTTCTACCTTTGAAATAAGTTGCCATTCCTATTAGCATCACCAGTGGCTAATTGCAAATAGCCTTCTACTGGTCTTCTGGCATCCGCTGTTGCCCATCCCTACACCTTAGGAGGATCTCACTGACATAGTAGCCAGAGAGTCTGCTAAAATAAGTCAGGTGCATCACTACTCTGCTCTAAACCCTGCACTGAGTCCCATCTTAGAATAAAAACTAAGACCCTCAACGTAGGTCCTCTGGCCTAATTCCCTCGTGCCCACCCACCAACTTCACTGCTAGCCACACTGAAGCTTTTCCATGCAGAGTCCAGCCCCTGCGCTCCCTGTTGACTCTGCCTCAGATGTTTTCTCCAGATAACCACCAGTCACATTTTATCACCCTTCAAGATGTTCTTGAATGGTATCTTCTCAAGGAAAACCTCACTGACCACCTTATTTAAAATTTCAGATTCTCCCTGGCACTCTGTCTCAGTAACATCCCTATTTTTCTCCAAAGCCTTTTACACCATCTGACATTCTATCTTTTACTTAATTGTTGTAAATCCCCAAATGCTAAAGGCAAATTCTACAGGTACAGTGAGTTTTGAATAGAATAATAATTACAAGACAATAGGTTCCCAAATTTTATTTATTAGGTGATTAGTGGGAACACAGGATGTATGACGAAATTTCATAAGGGATGAAGCTTGAAAGCTAAGCTATTTTTACAAAATGATGTTAATTATATGTAGGAGGCCCAAGCATGAATAATCAGTTTTCTAGAGACAGTCTCTGAGGCTTTGGAGTCATTGTCCAGAGCATTCCATTTTGGATGAAACACCATTGACCTATTTACTTGATATGCTAGGAAACTAGAACTTCCTCAGTTAGATACTGGAAACTGCCAGAAAACTCATAACAGATGAGTGGCAGAAGCAGATATGTGTCTTAAAATGTTAATTTGATAGCATCAAAAAGACTGAAACTGAAAAAAAGAGGAACTGAAGATTGGGAAAACAGGAAACCAATACAAATTCTCTAAAATGGAGATTATCCTAAACTACGTGAGGACCTGGAGGCTAAGGGTGAAGAGAAAATTTGAGGAGGTGAAGATGGGAAACTGTCAGCAATATTTGGGAATTAATTACATTTAAGGAAAGAGCAGAAGTCAAAGCTAGTTGCAAAATTTTTAGCCTGGTCAATGGTGCAGGGTAGGAGGGTATGGTGGACATGGGAAAATGATCAAGATTGAGAGGTGAAGTTTTTAAACTGAGATCAGGCACAACTTGTTGACATATCTGTGTACATGTAAGCATTTCATCCAAATATAGGAAAAAATGTTCAACATCTCTAGCAATTAGAGAAATGCAAATCAAAACTAGATTTCATCTCATTCCTGTCAGAATGGCAATTATCAAGAATACGAGCAACAATAAGTGTTGGTGAGGTGTGGAGAAGGAACACTCGTACATGTCTGGTGGGAATGCAAATTTGTGCAACCATTATGGAAACCAGTATGGATATTCCTCAGAAACCTTGGAATGGAGTCACCATTTGACCCAGCTATCCCACTCCTTTGTTTATACTTAAAGGACTTAAAATCAGCATACTACAATGACACAGCTACATCAATGTTTATAGCAGCTCAACTCACAATAGCCAAGCTATGGAAACAACCTAGATGCCCTTCAATGGACAAATGGATAAAAAAAAATGTGGTATATATACATGATGGAATATTACTCAGCCTTAGGAATGAAATTATGGCATTTGTCAGTTCATGGATGGAGCTGGAGAATATCATGTTAAGCAAGACAAGTCAATTCCAAAGGAACAAAGGCCAAATGTTTTCTCTGATATACAGATACTAATCCACAATAAGGGGTTTTAGGGAAGAATAGAGGTACTTCAGATTAGGCAGAGGGGAAGGGGAAGGGAGGGGGTATTAGGGCAGGAAGGATAGTAGAATGAATAGGACATTATTATCTTATGTGCACATGTGATTACATGACCAATGTGATTCTACACCATGTACAACCAGAAGAATGAGAAGTTATACTTCATTCATGTATTACATGTCAAAATGCATTCTGCTGTCATGTGTAACTAATTAGAACCAAAAAACAGCAATAATGAAAACAGTAATTTAAAAATAAAGACTTCCTATCTGCCAAGGGAAGAAAATGAAAGCCAAAATAAGGAAAACATTTCACCAATAGGGAAGAAAAGCAACTGGATATACATGAGAAATTTAAGGTCAGAAAAGAGATTTAGGATTTATTAATGTACATTTTGGGAGTTTAAAACATCTTGGGCTATGGCTCATTGCATATTTTGAGTGATACTAAAGAGAAGGAAAAATCTTCTTGTCATTTATTTCCAGTAAATAACTATTACATCTTCAAGTAAAGGGATCATATACTAAAGGATGATAGTGTTATGCATTTTCTTGAATATATATCCAGACTTGTATGAGAAATGTCTTTAATAATTTTTCCCAAAGGAATATTAGATATAGACTCATTCTTTTGAAATTCTGTCTCTTTTTCTATTGTAAATATTTAAGTGTTTCAAATTCATGATTTGATATCCACGTACATTTGAAATAATCACCATTTCTCAAGTTAATCAACTTATCCATCATCTCATTTAGTTAACTCTCTGGGAAGTGGAGGGCATGAGAAAAATAGTGTCACCCACTTAGCAAATGTTAAATATATAGCACAGCATTGTAACTGTGCTAAAAGGCACCGTACCAAAAGTTCAGCCTCTGGAACCAACTGACCTTGCATAACTGATACTTTATACCCTTGATCAATGCCTCCTCAACTCCTGTCCCCCTACCCTTGGTAGCTACCTTTCTGCTCTCTGCCTCTATGTGTTTTACTATTAATTTTCTATTTATAGGTGAGGTCATAGTGTATTTGTCTTGGCATTTCACTCTTATTTCATTTAGTATAATGTTCTCCAGGTTCATCCATATTTTCGCCAACAGCAGGATTTCTTCCATTTTAATCAAGTAATATTCTATTGTATGCACAAACCACATTTTCTTTTTCCATTCATCCACCACTGAAGGTCGAGGTGTTTCTATATCTTGGCTATTGTCAATAACATTGCAATGAACATAGCAATACAGACATCTCTCCAAGATCCTGATTTCAATTCCTTAGATTCAATACTCAGAAGTGGGATATCTAGGATGGAAGCCCTGTTTTCAATACATCTAGGACCCTCCACACTGTTTCCATAACGTCTTTTCCAAGTCATGTTTCCATCTCCAGCATGAAAGGGTTCCCATTTCTCAGCCTCCTCAATTGCATTTGTTATCATTTGATGTTTTAATACTATCATCCCAACAGGTGGGAGGTGAGATCCCACTGTGGTTTTAATATGTATTTCGCTAATAATTAGTAATGTTGAACATTTTTCATTCACCCATTAGCCATTTGTTCATCTTCTTTGGAGAAATATATATTCAGGAACTTTACCATTTCAACTGGATTATTTGGGTTTCTCTTTGAGGTAAGGTCCTTACATGTTTTGATTATTAATCCCCGATTAGATACATGCTTTACAATTATTTTTTCTCATTCTGCATGTTGCTTTTCACTTTGTGGATTGTTTTCTCTGCTGTGTTTAAAGTCTTTTGGTTGGTTTGGTTTGGTTTGGTTTGGTTTGGTTTGGTTTGGTTTGGTACTGGGGATTTAACCCAGGGGAACTTTACCACTAAGCCACATCCCCAACCCTTTTTATTTTGAGACCAGGTCTCTAAGTTTTTAGGGCCTTCATCAGTTGCTGAGGCTGGCTTTGAACTTGTGATCCTCCTGCCTCAGCCTTGTGAGTTGCTGGAATTACAGGTGTGCAAGCCTTTTGATTTGATGTAGCTGTTTATTTTTGCTTTTGGTGCCTGTGCTTTGAGTGCTTATGTCCAAAATATCATTGCTAAAACTAAGATCAGGGAACTTTACCCCCATGTTTACTTTTTGGAAGGTAATTGGTTTTACATTTCAGTCTTCACCTCATTTTGAGCTTATCTGAGTTGATTCTGTATACAATATAAAATACAGATCTAATTTCATTCTTTTGCTTGTAGATATCCAGTTTTCCCGACATCATTTGTTGACTATGCTTTTCCCATTGTGTATCAGTGGCATCCTTGGTTGGAGATTGGATGACCATATATATGTGAGCTTATTTCTGAACTCTCTTTTTCACTGATCTATGTGTCTATGGATAAATTGAAGTTCTTCTTCTTACTTAACCTCTTCATTGTATTTCTTCTTGGATTTCCCTGAAAACCACTCGTCTGTATTCCCAGATTTTCAAAGAGGTATTTCTGTTCATGAATGTGTCAAAGCTGATTTATTTTTTGGATGGGGGAGGCATACAGGAGGGGTAGAATCTTCTATTCTTCCCTTAATCTAATGGCATATAGCAACATCTACTCTAAAACATGTAAGATTACTTATACGGTCACCAACTTTAAAAGTAAGGACACAATCTCTGCCAATGCATGTTGGTGAGAAGCAAAGTGTTATCTTGCTGGCTCTGATGCAGTGGTGTGCTGGGGTTTATGCTCTGTCACCAAGTTATGAAGCTGCTGTTCCTTTCCATGAGACACTAGGAGAAGGTATTTTCTCTTCAAGTCAGGCGTTGAAGATAGAGTCGTTGGTCTACACGTATTTTTGCTGAACTTTTCTCACAAATAAACTTATGTTGATGCTTTCTGGTTGGGTGTGGTAGCACACGCCTGTAATAATGGCTTGAGAGGCTGAGACAGGAGGATTGTGACTTCAAAGCCAGCCTCAGCAATTTAGAGAGTCCCTAAGCAACTTTGCAAGACCCTGTTTCAAAATTTAAAAATAAATAAAATATAAAATGGGCTAGGGGTGTGGCTCAGTGATGAAGTGCCCCTGGGTTCAATCCCTGATACAAAAAATAGAGAGAGATGCTTTCTGAATATTTTCAGAGATGAAATTGAGATTTTCTGTCCTCAAGCTCATATTGAAACAATTCCTAACATCTTTGCTATTTTAAAATATAGGCTTTATTACTATTTAGGTATAATGAAGCCAAGAGGTCAGGAGATAACTGCCATTGAAAAAGTAGTTTGTCACATAAGTCCCAAGAGGAAAAGGCACATCACGCCACAGGGGGCCGTACACACAGCAGTGGATTGATTCACAGGGTTGGGGGATACGGGACATGGAGGAAAGAGCCTTCACTCTGGTTCCTTTGGGGAGTAGCAGGCAAGGCAGGGTGAATAGGTTTAGATTTGGCTAGTTTGAATAATAATGGGGTGCAAAAGGGGTCCCTAGTTGTCTTGTCCCTGGCCTTGGGACTATTGGAGCAGGTAGGTAGTGACCCAGAATGAGGGTAGACGGGAGCACAGACTCTGGATTGGCTGGTTTGTATTTGTAAGACACACTCATGGGTCACTTGCCTACTATCTCTAGGAGTTGATTAGCCCTGGGTGGGGATCTGGAGTGGGGCCAGACCCACTAAGGTCAACAGGGCTCCAGAAGTCCAATCATCAGAATACAGAATTGAAAGATATGGTCAGTGATTTTGCCTGTACTTAATGTTTCATTCAATAACTTGAGAACATTTGTCTCTAAACACTGTGTGGTAGTGGAGCAACTTTATTTACTCTCAAGATGAACTGAACTATGCATACACCATCTACACCTCAAATCCCAGTGCATGTGCTGCAAGCTCACTATCTCCTCGAAAACAACACAACAGGAAGCAGATAGAATGGAAGAAATACATTTACAATTTCGGTTGCGTCAGTGACTGATTCCAGCAAGTGGGTTTAATATCTTCAAGGAATCAGATACTATGGGTCTTATCTGTTGAGAACAATATTAATGTTTTTAAACACCACTTAGTATGTGATAAATGCTATTCCATCTCTTTTGAAACATCATACACAAGCATGGCAAAGAAATTCCAAACTTCTCTGTACGTCATGTCGTTTATCCTTGGCTAAAGAATGATGATTTAATTAGCTCACTCTCTCGCTCTGATCACAGACAATAATCCTGTTATTCTACCATGTGTTGTAATTATACCCTGAACAAAAAACTGAAAGGTGAGAACAGAAATCACAATGCACATAATTATCAAATCACTCAGCCTTTGTTGTGTCTGCTACATTGTCACTTTTTGTGATTGCTTCCCATTACTGTTCCCTGTCTACAAATATATTTTTCCAACGAATTCACAGTGTTGTTTATTGTATGAGTTCCAGAGATCTCTCAGCAGAAGAGTAACGTAGAATCACAGTAGGTTTCATCAACAACTCAACATTTTCTCCAGTTTAAAATGTTTTTGATCACTTCTACATGTTCAAATGTCTTATGTACATAACAGAGGAATAACATTTAATTATATCACAAATACTTTGACAATCAGAAGAATATAATATAAGGAAAATTTTAAATATCTTCTAGAAGAAAATCTACACCTCAGGGTCTACTTTAAAGAGTAACAGGGCTACTTAGGATTGATTATACCTTGGGAAATTTACTGAGTACTTATTAGGAATAAGGAGTGTCTGACCCCAATCCAGACCCACTGAACCCATGTGCTACAGTGTGGATCTGGAATGTCCCCTAAAAGCTCATGTGTTGAAGACTTAGTCCCCAATGCAGCAATGTCCAGAGGTGGGGCTCTGGGGAAATGATTGGATCATGAGGGCTGTGACATCATCAGTGAAATAATCCATTTGATGGATTAATAATTTTAATTGACTGCTGGAAGCAGATGGAACCTAGAAGGAGGAAGAGCATGGTGGAGGAAGTAGGTCATTGGGGGTGTGCCCTGGGGGACTATATTTTGTCCCAGATCTTTACAGTCAATCAATATCTCCCCCTCCTCTCTCTTTCTCCTTCTCCCCCCTCCATCACTCCCTGCTTCCTGGTTGCCACAAGATGAGTAGCTATCCTCCAAGACTCTCTTCTGCCATGTTGTTCTGCTTCACCCCAGGCCAAGAGCAATGGAGTTGAACAACCACATACTGAATCTCTGAAAATGTGAGCCAAAATGTGTCTTTCCTCCTTTAAGTTGTTTTTCCTGGGTATTTGACAGAGCAATGAAAAGCTGACTAGCAGACAATGTGGTTTGTTGCAAAAAGTTAACACAATTTGAATTCACCACCATTAAATTTTAGAAATGTTGATCTAGATAGCATATACTCTCAGAATATTTGGATTAATTATCCATGCTCATCAGTTCTTAAGACTTTTGATCTAAAAATCAAAACTTTCTCATTAACGTCATTACTAATATTAAAGTCATTATTAATGACTGGTATATTTCTTTTATGATCATGAATACTTCAATTAGCAGGCACCATTTCAATATACAAAAACATAAGCAGCTCAATTTGCTTCTAGACTGCCTGCCTATATTTGAAAGTTAATGTTCAGGTATTAGGTGTAAATCTATGTAGCTGATATTGTCACACTGCTGGAACCATCACAAGCTCAGGAATGATGAAAAGTTCAAGATATAAAGAATAAGATTGGAGTGGGTGTTAGACTGAATATGAAGCCAAAGTAAATTTATTCTATATTAACCTGACCAATTCTCTCTTCCTTTTTATGCTAATTTTGTCTTAAAACAGTGTATCAGTGAAGAACAGCATTCTTCCAAGGTCCAATCTAGAACATCCCGCCTCTTTCAGCCAGAACAAATTATGCTCATCAGATAATGATACGCTCTTTCATTTCTGTGAAATTCTTATGTGTGTAAACTTCACAATGATCCACGATTAAATAAAATTAGCAACCTATTATCCTTCTTTCTTCCTTCCTGTCATGCCATTTGGGGGTATTAGCAAGTGTGCCCTAGAGAACTGAAATGTCCAAATGTGTCTTTTTATATAACTATTGATAAAAAAAAAACTCTTTTAAAATGGATAGTTTCAAATTTTATGTAAATAGAGGGAATTTCATGTTTTGCTAATTTTGTCTCCCTCAGCAGGGTATAAGACAAAGGTTTGTTGGGCTATTTAAGGTCATTTGTGAATCTTGACACAATCTATGTGGCATTGTCTTAGTCTGTTGGGACAACTGGAACAGTGTCCTCCCTGGCTAGCTCGTGAGCAACAGAGGTTTGTTTCTCACCTTCTGGAGGCTAGAAAGGCTGGCACAGGGTGCATGGTCCTGCGTTGGCCCAGGCTCTGCTATCCTCAGTGTGCCCACTAAGTCAAAAGAGAGCAGTGAGCTCGCTGACCCCTTTGATAGGAGAACGAATCCTATTCATCATGAGGGGTCCTTTCTCATAATCCAGTCACCACCCTCAGGCCCCCACCACATCATGTCATCACATGGGGTGTCAGAATTTCAACACATGAATTTGGGGGGGCACAAACATTTAGAAAACATTTAAATTTTCTGGTGTGATTCTTTGAAATAGAGGTAATGACTGAATAAGTTATGGATTCTTTTGCCAAATCTTTATTTTTAATTACAAAATTTTAATGATTATTTAATCAGGACATCAATTGGAGGTGCATTTAAAATGATTTTGTTGTTAGATGATTATTTACTTTTGACTGATAGAAGTCAGTCAGATAATCTAGTGGAATTGCTTTAACAACACTTCCTACATTTCTGGGTATAAGAACAAGGCCCTCAGTGTTTTTTTTTTTTTAATCAAAAGGACTAAAACTAGGAATAGAAGATGCTTAAATTTATCTCATTCTTTCACAGAATATAGCTATCCAAGAATCTGTGAAGCAAATAACTTTGAAGAAGTGTTTACATCATTATAAATTGAAGTTCTCCAAAGAGGCTACATAGGCTGACTAACATTGCAATTGAGATGAGATGGGCTGTCTTCAGATTCTGGGCTTGTGGAGAGCCCGCACTTGGTGGTGGTAGGACAAGACCAGGTCCCACCATCCCCTTCAAGGGCATGCCCTCCATGACCTAAATCCTCACATGAGGGCCCACCTCCTAAAGTCTCCACCACCCCGCAACACCACCACAGGCAGTGTCTTTAACCCTTTAAGGGATATTCAAAATCCAAATTATAACACTATGGAAATATTGATATAATATTTTAGGTAGCATCTAAAGAAGCACAAAAAGGAAGCCAATAATTTTTGTAGGGTTCACTAAATAAGTCCTAAATAAGTAAAAACTGAGACTAAACAAGTAAAATTAACTATATATAAATAGAATAATATGATGCAGTTATTTAAAAATCATGTTTTCAAATAATGAATAATTTAATAGTAGAGTATTAAAAACAATCACAATGCAATAAATAGAAAAACTTCTTTTATATTTTATGATTATGATCTCACTAAGAAAATAATACTAGTTATTCCTTAGTAGGGAATAATATTCATGTTCTTCCTAAATTTCTTTACTTTCCATACTGTTTACAACAAGCAAATATGGATAGGAAAAGTAGACTATTTTAATTTTTGTAGACAAGTAAATCACAATTCTAATTCCTGTGATCTTTTCCAACGGAATTTAATTCCTTTTCCTTCATATCTTCTAATGCTTTTCTCTAGACTGTTCCTCAGTTTCCTACAACTTGAGTAAAATTCAAATGATGAAATGGAACCAATAGTCTACTAAAGGTTTGGAATGAAGTACCATGTCAGAGAAGGATTAATACCTCTCCTGTGTTCTACTTCTGTCAATACATATTTGTATCAGATTTTGTTTACATATGCATTGGGTTGCTGATCCATTCCTGTGTGTAACTAGCTTAGTTTCTGAAATAATTTTCCAAGCCAGAATTTCTCCATCCTTTTCCAGGCATTGCCTGGCTTTCTCCCTCTCCTGCAGTTTCATGTTTTCTGACTTCTTTAAGTTGTGTTTAAAATTTTGCCTTAAAAAAACATTCAAGATTTGGTAATGCCACTAAATTTACTAATACTGAAAAAAAATGTAATTAGTCCTCCAATCCTTGATCTAGATCTGTTTCTCAAAAGATGACTTGGGAATCATTTTGTGTGGTGAAAGATGCAGAGAATCCGTATGCATATTCAGACTTAAGGAATCCAGGTTTGTATAAAATAAATTCAAATATTTTAAATATCAGTCACAGTTAATAATGCATTTTTAGAAACATCCAGATTTCCTATCCTCGCATTTCTTCCCTTTCAATGACTGGACCAATCAACGTGATAATTCATACCTACCCAGATTCTGGAAGGAATTCTGTGCTTAGCCTGTTTTTACACAAAGGTCAATTCCTGAAGTTTAGCAAACTGTATAGAGAGCAAATCCAAAGAAGCTTGTTTCACACAGTGCATGCTATGTCATTCCATTTATATTTACTTTCTTTTATATCTCTTTATCAAAGAGACAAAGCTGCGGTGATGGAGAATAGATCAGCAGTTGCCAGAACTTAGTGTAAAGGATTTGAGTAAAAAGGACTATCCCAAGAGAGCTTTTGGTGACAGCCCTGTTCTGTATCCTGATTGCTACAATGATCACACAGACATAGGCCTGGTTTTGAAAAGGTTAAACAACACAATTTTGCTCTGTAAAGTTGATTTTTTGAAAAAAAAATGTTTTAACTCAGCTTGATGGTGGATTTCCTTATAAATATAGAACTCCCCATTCATTTAGATGGTCCAGATTATACCCTCCGGTAAAGTTACATTTTTCAAACAGCTTCAGATCCGTATTGCATTGCTTTGCTATGTATACAAGTGCTTTATACTACATCATGTTTCAGTACTGCCCTGTAGGCTTGAGTTGAAAGCAATTATTAGAAATAAACCTTGGAGAGTCATGGTTAGGTTAACTGTGGTAGTGTCCTTAAAGTGATATTTAGCAATAATAATGATGATGGTTTTTAAAAAGAAAACTACTTTGTTTGAAAAGCTAATCTGAACAAATTCCATCAGGAGAGCACAAAGTTGGGGACTCAGCAGGGTGTTAACTATTCTGGGGACTAGTTTCGTCTGCGGTTTGACCATCTAAAGAAGTGAGTTCTTTTGTCATTAGTCTTCCAAGTCTGTTTTTAAGACTTCACATTTGGAGATTTAGGAATAAATCAGTGTGCAGTACAACTCCCTATAACTAAATTCACCTTTCTAGACTCTGTGTTGTTAAGGGATTTAAAATGCATTTGTCATTTTCCTTTACATTTTCTGCATTTTCCTTTACTTAAGAAGGTAACTTTTCTTAGCTTGCTGTGTGAAGCAAATACCAGCCTAACATCACTGGGATGTATTTTTAACTCACAACTTTCTCCCTTTATTGGTAATGGTTGATCATTAAATTCATACAGAGAACTCAAGAAATCAGCAACATTAACAAAAAGCACACTAAAAACAGAATGTGGTGGTCATAGCAGGGTTATTTTAAAAATTTATGTTCATTTCATTATATACATTTAAAGTGTACAGCATATTATTTTGCTATGCATATGCAAAGTGATATGATTACTACAGTCAAGCCACTGAACATACCCACCATTGGACATAGTTACCTTTTACAGGTGTGTGTGGTAAGGGCACTTAAATTCTACTCAGCAACTTTTTCAGTGTACAATATAATATAATGAATATAGCATGAGAACTATACATGCCATTCCCTCAATAATTCTAAATCTCTAGAATTATCCATTCTATATAATTGCAACTTTGTGCTTTGTGCCCTTCCCTTCCATTTCCCTACTTCTACTATCTGCCTTCCATGCAACTCTATTTCTTGGAGGTCAACTTTATTTAGAGCCATAAATAAGTGCAAGCATGCAACATTTGTCTTTTTGTGTCTGGCTTATTTCACTTAGCGTGATGTCATCCAGGTTCATCCATGCTGTTACAAATGGCTATATGAAAAATGTTGCAAATCTTAACATGGCTTCTATACACTGGTTCTAGTTGACTCTGTAAACATCAAGCCAGAATACAGACAATAAGAAACTGAAAAGTATTCTCCAAAAGCTGAATTCCTTTATTGAGGAGCATAACACACATAATTACAAAAGTTGGGATTTTCACACCAAGATTTCTTACTGAAGGGTACATAATGTGAATAAAAAGAGTGAAAGAATAAATATCCCACTAGTAGAAATAATACTGAGAATAGAAAACCATTACCTCACCGAAAACTGTAGTAGGAAAAAACTTCCACAAAGAACGAATCAAGAGAAAAGAACAAAAAACAAAAGGCCACATTTATAAGCATATTTATTGAAATGTGAAAGCCAGTAAGAAACACCCTGAGTTTTGAGGAAAACATGAAAATTAAATGTACTGGGAGAATTTAAAGCAGGCACAGGATTCTCCTAAGAGAAACAGACTTCCATTAAAGTTCAGCCCACGAAGGTCATAAGCCCTCTACTTTGCACAGTTCAATACATAAAGAATATGAAATTCAACTGGAAAGATGCTGAAAAAATGTCACTTCAAGTTTGATTCCAGGATAGATTATGTTATAGTTCACTTGGTTAAAAATTAATAGATATTGGATATCCAATATTGCCTGTAGTCAAATGACTAGAAGCCACCATGTCCATCCAAAGCCATAGCCCACTGGGAAGTAGGTGCCGCCATATCCAGTGTCAACACTGTATCCCAGGGTTTCACCACAGCTGCCCCAGGGTAGATGCTCTGACTGAGGAAAACAAAGAACAGTTTGTTTGGAGTCAAACATTTAGTAGCAAAGCCCACATCACCTGAGAATGATTTGCACCATCTGTCCAAAGTCTTTTAAGTACTCCCACTTGAGGGAATGGTGACAAATAGCCCCCTGTTCCTTGGCACCTTCATTGCTCTTTAAAATGTTTTCATTTGGCTGACCTCCCAATGTCCCTTTAATGAGTTACTCCCTACAATGAAAAGCTCCTGGAAATGTTATCAAAGTCTTTGTTAAGCTGGATCCCCAATTTTACCATCAAATATCAGGCTTCTAAATAAGCAGAAACATTCTTACTCTTTTACCTACCAATGATCATGAGACTACAGACATTTTCTGGGCACATGAAAGGGATTATTAGTACTGTCTAAACTATAGGGTTAAATATATATAAAGGTTCTCAGAAATTTTTTATAGAGATTTAGCTCATTGTAGATGTTTTTCAAAGTAATTAAAATCTTCTCTTAATCCTAGTCCATGAAATCCAGAAGTGTTTATTACTCATTAAGTGTTTATTACTCTACTCCATAAATTAATTGCCATTATTTACTTTTTAGGGATCATTTGATATTTATCAATAATGAAGAACTCTATTTTATAATTATGAGTATATCATCAGTTTTTGAGGATGGCCAATACTTTCACCAACTTTTTAGTTGTTTCAATTTCTTCAATGTCCTGTTTTGAATGGAATTATAAACTATATTTAGGCTCCAAATTTATTAAGAAGACACTGATGCTAGCTATGCTCTATCAAGTATGAGGAAATAAATAAAAGAATAATGGAATGTTTTGTAGGGCAACAAAACTCAAACAGTTTCCCTCAAGAATTGCCCTCCCAATGACTGTGATGGTCTCTTACTCTCCCAGGCTGTCCAGCTCCCAAGTGCAGGCCAACACTCAAGAAAGGTCAAAGGCCTTCAGAATGGCATTCAACCTTTGAACAGAGATCTAAAGATTTGTGAACAGAGACCACATGTTGCAGGCATCATTGAGCCACCCGAGTCTTGCTTATACGACTGTTCTCTAGGACACAATCAAAATTACTGGGGAAAGGCCCAGTGAGATGATTTACATAGGAAAATTATGGATTACAGCATCAAAATCAGATTGAAAAAAATTCTTCATATTTTTTACTTAACTCCTTAAAATGCTCTGTTGTTTAGAAAGGTACAGTAGAAGACAGCATGGTGCTTACTGTATCTTTTGGAAAGCTAATGAAATTAATATATTAAGATTTTTACTCTGCCCTGGATTTATCATGTTTAAGTCCACTCTTAGGGATTCAGATCACAAAAGGAGGCTATGTCTAACGTTAGGTGGAAAAACAAAGTGCTGACCTTAAACATTAAGAATATTCTAATGTATTTCTTTATATTCTTCAATAAAATATATAAAGTGTTTTTAAAAGTATGCAAAACTTGCATGGACTTCCCCATATTTCTGGTTTTTCTCACTTATTAGAGTGTAATTTGGTTAATGGGTAATGTAAGGAAGGACCACACTGGTAAAATCAGATGGGAAATGTGGTCTGGGCTCTCCTTGTTGTTTGTCTTGACCATTGGCCCTAAAAACCACAGTCTGCCTCCGTGGCAGAGCTGTGAAGAGGTCACTGCCTTGTCTAAGTCATGAGGTTTTGTGAAGCTCATAAGGAACAATTTAAATGCACATTAAAGTTCTTCTTTTCTTGTTTGTCCCAAATGCAACTCTTAAAAGTAATTAACGATAACTATTCTATATTGATTTGATGAATCAATTCACTGAATGGTTTCATCACAATTTCGCAGACTTAGCACACGACAGAATCACCTGGATAATTTTTAGAACCCATTGTTGACTCCATAGCTCTTGGAAGAAGAGGGTAGGAGGGCAGGAAGGTGGCTTGAGAATTTGACTTTCTAAAAAGTTCCCAGTTGATGCTAATGCTTCTGTTCTAGAAACCACACAATGAAAAACATAACTCTAGAGACGAGGTAAATTAAAAGAGAAGAGAGAAATAGGGAAATTTATGTGCACAGCCAAATATATTAATATATTCAATTAATTTTAATTGAATTTCAGATTGAGCTTGCATGTGATTTATATTTCACTATATACAGTCACTTGGTGTTATTTGAGATCTAAAGTAAATTGGTTTGGTTTTATTACTCAGTTTGGATATTAATATGCAAACAAAATTAACTTGAACATCACCCTTTTAGTTAACCTAAGCATTAGGGATAACATATTTTGGTAATATGTAAAATCAGTCTTCATTTTACTGGATTTTAAAATATTGTTTTGGTTGTAGAACGTAAACTGAAAATACTGCAAATCTGCAAGCATATTTAAACCAGTAAACAGACATCCAAACCACTTGTCTTATGTCAACTCAGATAAGGTTTGGAGGAAAGAACAGCAATGTCCTCAAGATGAAAAACACTAATCAATGTGTTAGAACAGAACCCATTTCGAAGGAATCACAAACCTGATGAACTTCTGAAAAAGTTCAGATTTACAGGCTGAACATGACACCTTTCCATGCTGAAGTAGGATTTTACAAAGCATCCTCTTGGGACTCAAAGACTAGAATCAGACTGGAAACAAACAAAATGTTCCAGAAGTGAGTAGGTCTCAGGTATACTGATCAATCCAAAGACTTCTGTTGCCCAAGATCTTTAACAATGGTGGCCTCAGACAGGAAGGTGTTGCCCCATCCATAGCCAGCACTGTGGCCCAGGGAGAATCCTTAAAGTCCCCAGTAGCCATTTGGGAGGCAGTTCTCAGGGAAGAAGTGATAGCATATTATCCAGGAGTCAGGAATGGATCAGAAATCAGGTGGAAGGTGACAGCCTATGGTCACATCCTTCCCCCCATGTGACCCTCATGACCTCAACAGATATACCTCCCTCACCTATGGTTTGACACTCAACAATTATAAATATTTGCAGAGTACCATGGGTTGTTTTGATGCATGTATACATTTTGTCATACTCAAATCAGGGTAAGCATATCTCTCTTTTCATTTATCATTTCTTTCTGGTGAGAACATTCAAAAACATTTTTCTAGCTTTTTTTAATTTTAGAAATAAACAATATCCTCTCATGTTCTTTAGCTATCTTACTGTGGAATAGAACAACAGAACTTTTTTCTCCTAATTGTAGCTTAGTACCCACTGACAAATTTTTCACCACCCCCACTGCCCCCGCACCCAGTCTCTAGTCTCCAACATTCTATTTCTCTGAGGTTAACATTTTTAGATTCCAGATACGAGTGAAATCACGTGGTATCTGTCTTTCTGCATCTGGCTTATTTCACTTAACATAATGTCCTCCAGTTCCAGTTCTATCCATGTTGCTACCAATGGAAGGATTTCAGCTTTTTAATGAAGAATACCATTACTTTGTGTATACATACCTTTTACTAATCCATTCATCCACTGATGAACACTTAGATTAATTCTATTTCTTTACTATTGTGATTAGTGCCACAATAAACATGGAAGTGCAAATGTCTCCTTGACATATTTATTTTGTTCCTTCTGGATATATACCATTCATTCTTTAGATCAAAAGAAACAATATTCTTAATAATTTTCTAGATGTCATTGAAAAAATGAGACCCCCATTATTCTTCAAAGAAGTTTTAGTTTGACCAACTGCCAAAGTCAAAAAAAAAAGAAAAGATCCTTTATGGATTTTATACCTGTAATGAGAAGTTACTGCAGTGTCTTCAAAGTCTTCAGTTAAACTAGACTCTAAATGTAATCCTCCAATTATCAAGCTTCTCAGAAAAAAAACAAAAAACAAAAAACATGCCCGCTGAAGTCCTAAACCATGTTTTCAGTCCACAGGAATTTACTGAACCTCCTCGTGCTCCATAAAGCTCTATACCAGGAGCTGAGGTTCAGATATTAAAGAGCTTGCAGACCTAACAAACCTTTCAAAGTAGAAGCCAAACCAAAGCCAAGAACCTGCAATCAACCTAAATATATGAAGCCACCTGCCATAGTTATAAACTGGTGAGTGGAGGCAGTGGAGCAGGGGAGTGAGCAGTGGCCTGAGTATTCACTAATGGATCAGGAGAATTATACCCCAGGTTCTGAGGGTAGGCCAGTGAGGGTGTAGCCTAGCACTCAGGTGGCAAAGGAGTCCTTCCCTTTATGTTAATCTGAAACCTGCTGAGAAAGCACCAAGTGGTAGGATGGCTTCTCTCCCTCTTCTTCCTTCACTGGCTTTCTGCTTCTGCATTTGGATCCTGACTTGTTCTATCAGTCCAAGGCAGGCATCACTCCAGTTTTGATGTTTGTGAAGAATTCTGAAAAATACTCTCTATTTGGTGTTTCTAAAATTCTAAGGGTCATTTGAATGAATGTCCCTGAGACAGCTGGGGCAATTGCTACACATATTACTTCTCCACCCTCTCTGTAGACCCTGGAGAAATGGCACTTTTAGTCCACCCCTTCTTTTCAGGAGTATACTTATGGCTCAAGGTCTACACATCCAGGGAATCTGCCTTGAGTATAACAAAACAACAAGGAAAGATCAAATCAAATACTACGATTTTTAGTTTTGAGTAAATGAGTTGCAAAGGATCTTCTGACCAAGATTGAGTGACTTTAATTTCAAAAAAAATAGCATCCTCTCTTTTTATTCATAAAACTTTTATGGGAAGCCCAATACTGTATATGAAATCAATGTTTTGCTCTATTTGGGGGACATAGTGGTGAAGAAGACAGGAAAGTTCCCTTCATGGAGAACACCGTGTTCAGCAATCTCAGAGGCAACAGGACTTGACCCTGGTTAGCAGGGGGACAGGCTGCATGGTTTCCACTTCAAATCCTGGGATCAAAGCCCTGGTGTGCCAGTTGCTAGCTCTGAGGTGATGAGCACCGCACTTGGACAATAGAACCTATAATCAAACCAACCTCATGGGGTTGTTAAGGGCAACGCTGGCCTGCTACGAGCCTAGGAATATATTAGCTATTAGTTCTTTTTCACTATTCCCTAATTATTTTTGTCCTTGAAATGACTGAAAATACATACTACAGTGTGCTCAAAATGATGGCCTAAACTGAAGTCTCATATGTCCACTTCAGAAGATTTTTTAGTGTCAAAAGAGATCAATGGGATAAAAACTTACACTTCCTAAACATTTAGCTCAAAAGAAATTATTCTATTCTAAAGACGTACACAAAAGTATTGGTGGTCTGACTGGTTGGTTGACTGGTTGGTTGGTTGGTTGGTTGACTGGCTGACTGGCTGATTAGTTAATTGGATGGTGCTGGTTAGCTGGTTGGTTAGTTGGCTGGTTGGTTGCTTAGTGGGTTGTTTGGTTAGTTGATTGGTTGGTTTAGTGTGATTTACTTCTACATGCACCACTGGAAAGTCACAGGTTAACCATGTCCACCCAGTAAAAGGTCTAACACTTTGGGAAGTTCTGAGAAAGGCTACCCTTTGGCTGAAGGAGATTCGTGGGAAACCAGGTACCCCATTCATATGAGCAAGAAATATTTTCAGTTTCTGTCTTGCTTCCTGTGTCTCAAGTTATTGTCAAAAAGGCAAGGAAAAAAACTTTTTTAGAATTACATTTTAGATAAAATGTATTAAATGTCAGTGTCATACATTTATTCCTCAGCATTTGGTATTTATGGTCCACTCTTCACTGTTATTAAGTAAAGAAAAAGTTTGATTTGTAAGATATTGGACCATCATGCTTAGGTGGCTATTATTGATTAAAGCTTTTTCTGGGTCCACACGGCAGGTCTGGTGTGGACCTTTGGGGAAGGAGGACTCTTATGGCTGTGAAATTTCTCTGTGCTAGGAAAGGTCTGCTTTGGTTCTGCTCAGAAACTACTTGCATGTCCACTTCAGAACTGACTTTACCTTAACAAGATTTGGGGGGTAGAAGAGAATCCTGTGGTCAGTCCCTAAGAAGTAAGGAACTTAAGAGCAAACAGAAGCAGAAGAGAAGAAACTGCAGGCCAAGGGAAAATGGGAGGCAGGGAGGGAGGGAAATTTACTTGGCTATTTCTTGTATGCAAGAACATTGTAAAATGGCACAGGACCCCTGCATTCGTCAAGTTCACGACAGCTCTGCTATCTTCATATGCTCAATTGTCAGAGTTCTATGACAAACATTTTCCAGCTACCATCAGATACACTGACCACATCAGCATACCATTTGGAGAACGTTTAACCCACCTTATGACAGAGGACAGATGTTAGATGTCCTCAAAAGAGACTTTAGAGAGCACATGGGGGATATGTTAGAGGATATCAATATTAATCTTGGAAAATTCTTTGAACTTAAGATCTCCCCGGTGAACCCAATGGGTAAATATAAATTAGCATCCTACATTTAGTTGTCACAGGTGAATTACTTCTGGGTAATCAAGGAATCAGGTTGTCTAATGTTTAGAGCAGTGACTCTGACTGGGGTGGATAGAAACCTGAAACCAGGAGGTAGATGTCAATGAAAGACATGAGACTTCTTTCTTGATACATAGAATGTGAAATATAAATAAATTTAAAGCACTTGCAGCATTCCCAATCTGTCTTTAAGGGGATAAGATTGTTATGAAAACCAGTCACTATGAAAATAGTAGAGTGGAAATGACATTGAGCTCTGGATTCAAGCAAGGATTGTGTGGGGTGATTCTGTCAGCACCACACCCAGTCATAGACCAGTAACCCAGGAAAGCAATCGCTGTGTCATGAAGATGTTCTGGGAACCATCTTAAAATGTAGGTGGAACCTTTCCTGCCCCTCAGATTCTTCTGCAGATAAGAAGTCTTTGATATTCAAATCACGTTCCTCAGTTCTTCTGGCTGTCTCCAGCAGGGAAATCTTAAATAAACATACCATGCTTTTGCAATTAGGAGAAATAATTACTGGCAAAGTAGGAAAGAAAAACAGTACTGCATGTGTGACTTTGTGAGATGACCCCAAGTAATAAAATGCACAGGTAGCAGACTTCCAATCTACAAAGGACTATGAATTAGATTAGTTACCTGATGTCACCAAATGGATGTTTAACATCTTTTTCATGTTTACTGAGGAAATTTGCCAGATAACCTGGCTCTAAGCTTGGCTCAGCCCAATATCAAAGCTGGTCTACAGTTAGAAAGATAAAATAACTCACCTCAGGCAGATCCCTGCTGGGCTCACAGGCAACACCTAAACGTTCTTCTACTCTTTCTTTAAATTTACCTATAAAATATTATTTATTATTTTCATTTTTATGAATTTGGAATAAAAAGGGATGAATCATCTTAGTTTCTAAATTCAAAATAAATCAGTGAAACTAAAAGGACAAGAAATGAAAAGTTATGAATAAAAGACCCTATAATCATTCTAAACTGGTAGCAGAAAGGCAAATTATTTAAAGAGATCTTTTGAAAATGAAAATTCTCAGACCCCATAGAAGATTTTTTCATTAGAATTTCCATCTGGGTATATATATTTTTTAAAAATCCACAGGTGATAGAAGTGAATTTCAGTTTTAAAAGAAAATCACCAAATGACCCTAAGTAATGTAGAATATATTCTAATTACATAAGAAAATGTGGATTTATGAAAATCTCCCAATAACATTCTTGCACCTTTTACCAGATTACGGCATCGGGATCTTCAGTACCATTCTACTGAATATTGATTTAACAGATTCTTTTTCTTTTTAACAACAGTGGACTCTGTTACAGCCAATAAACTCACAAGTCTGAAACATTCTAGCAGCCACGTGAGACTGAGAGACACTTCGATGCCCTGTATTTATCCAGGAAGTAAAGGACATGCCTTCCTCTTCTCTTGTCATGTTGAGATGTGCCAGACTCCTTTAAGTGAATGAATTCCTTCATTAAGACTTACTTTCATAGACAGAAGCCTAGATAGATGATAGATATAGATTGTGTGTGTGTGTGTGTGTGAATGTGTGTGTGTGAGAGAGAGAGAGAGGGAGAGAGAGAGAGAGAGAGAGAGAGAGAGAGAGAAGGAAGGAGGGAGGGAGAGATAGCTTGACCACCTTCACTAGAATCCCTTGGGTGCTTCTAAAAAATTTAAACCTCTGGTCCCTAAACTACGTGTACCAAGTCAGATGCCCAGGGGGAAGGCATAAGAATTTACATTTTGCATCAGGTGTGGTGGTCATTCTGCATACCACTTCTTCAGAAACACCAGATTCTCTACAGGTCTCTTTAAATTTTTATTTGAGTCAGACAACAGCCCAGCACAGCGTGATACCTCCTTATTTCTCAGTTGCCCTTATTCCTGAGAAATCTTGTTTTCTTTCCCTATTATATACTAACCTGCATGTTTAACTAATTCAAAATTCTCAGCATGAGTTAACGTGTGACTGCTAGAATGTTTCAAACCAGTTATTTTATTCATTGCAATAATGTCTTCTCTTATTAAAAAGAAAAAGGATATGTTAATTAGAAATCCTTGAACTACATGTTTTCTGATCTTCTAAGAAAGATATTGACTGGATGACATATAACATATTAAACACTCTCTTCTGAAGCGATCTCTCCAAACAGCCTTTACAGTTTCAGCTACAAGGTGAATCACATGCAGTCTAACCACTTGCGAATATTCCATAAAAAAGCAGCACTCAGCCAGATCCTCCATCACGAAGAATATCTGTACTACCCATAAAATATTTTCAGCATGAAGATTGAGACATTTTTGGCTTGGCTTATAAAAGGGATGTTACTCTCTTCTCCAAAAGCTGATATTTCTTCAGAGATACGAGTTCTTTATAGCTCAAGTTTTTTGAGAGTGAAACTCACAACCTGGGGTTGATTCTACAAAGATGAAGAAGTTTCCCATTGTAGTTTCTAACCTGGGCCCCACTGAGCTACATAAGATAGACACCTTAGATGCTTTGACAGAGGGGATTTATCACTTAGGAAACTTTCAGACTCCCCAGGGGGTTTGCATAGCTAATATCTAATACTCCAGAGTCCTTAAATAGAAAACATGGCACTGTATTCCAGGATCGTCAGTTCCTGGGAGAGAGGTCACTGCAAGTGTCCTCTGTACCAACAGTGGAATAACTAGAAAATTCCCTCCTATGCTGATTTTTCTTGGGGACCTGCAGGAGTCGTGCCATGAGATGGGGATGCCACATATTGACCGGCACACCACAGGCACAGGGTTAGATGTTCTATCAGATGCTCAGATCCTGAAAACCCCCTCTTTACTGTCCCTATTCTATTCTAGCCTGCATGTTTAACTAACACACAACTCAGGGAAAATTCAGACAGGCAACTTTGTTTT
The DNA here is from genome assembly GCA_020662805.1 of Glaucomys volans. Lineage (NCBI taxonomy): Eukaryota > Metazoa > Chordata > Mammalia > Rodentia > Sciuridae > Glaucomys > Glaucomys volans. The sequence goes on from JAJEJO010003631.1 coordinate 97,370, forward strand.
TGGTGGGATTTTTGTTGTTGTTGTTGTTGTTTGTTTCTGTTTTATTCTCATTTTTATTACCAGCAACCCACCCTCTTGCCTGCTTCTCCGACAGGATCCAGGATCGCCTCTTCCATGCTGCTCCTAATACCCACATGAGAAGAATGAATCTGTTTCCCTCCCCACTCAATGTATCAGAAAATATGCACGCACCAAGAAAGGAAACCCAGCTCTAGACCAGTATGCAAGTTGGGACAAATTTATTGAGAATTTGACAGATACGGCCTCAACTCCATCATGACAAGAGGCACCACCGGTGTCATGAAGAATTCAAAGGTAATACATGTCCAGTCGTTGACAGGCTTCTGGAAGTGTCCCAACGCACACTGTCGGTGGGAGGAAGGCAGCTGGAGGGATCCTGTGGTTTTTCAACTTCTTCCTTTGGGACTCTGGTGCTGGGTCTGGAAGCAGTCACTTGGAGGAAGATGAACAAGGACGGAGTTAGTAGATAAAGGAGGAACGTGGAGATGCCACTCTGCCTTCGGGAGAGAGGAGGTTCTGTGTCTCGGGAATTTCAGCAAGTTAATAGAGATCATATGGCCAGTATCTCCTGTAGCTGAAAGCCCCACAGCCATTATAGCCATAGCCTAAGCCATAGCCCGCTGGGGAGTAGGTGCTGCCAAAGCCACAGCCCACGCTGTATCCCAGGGGGTAGCCGTAGCTGCCCCAGTAGCATCCTGGGAAGACAGAACCAGAGAAGTCGTTGCAGAACATGGTGTTGGGAGTGGAAGGCTTAGGTAGCAGGGGAATGCGGTGTGATGGAGTCCCTGGTCTCAGAGCCCTGCTTATATACCCTGGTGATGGGGTGTGGCCAAAAAATGCAAAGCGTTCCTTTTCATTCTTGACACCAATTTGCACTACCAAAAGCTCATTAATTTGCTTTGCTCTTGCTTAAGAGTCTTTACAGTTGCTTAAGAAAGCTCTCGTGTGATATAATACAGGGAGAAGATTCCTTCAAACAAATTACGCGCCTTCCTAAAAAAAAATTATTGCAGTGACTTCAAAGCACTTGTCTTATAGCCCCTACATGTAATTCTCTGTCAGCAGGTTTTATAACGCTAAGAAAATTCTGACGCTGTTGGCTGTTAGCTGTCCTCTTGCTCTCTGAATTTCCACAACACAGAGTTGGAATTCAATAAATATGTGTGGGATACATTAATAAATGAAATAAAAATAGATAATGAGTCTATCTCAAAAATCAAAGTGGTTCTTAGTACTTGCTTGCTTAAAGAATTCTCTTTTTTTGGCATACACAGGACAAATGCCATAGGGTTTCTCAGAAGCATTCCTGTTTTTATCTTAGGTTTCAATCTACAGGTACTCTGGTCAGGGAACTGTTTAACAATTAATCTTAATTAAGGTCCCCACATACATGATAACTAACACCATGTTTCTAGATCACTGCTTGAGTTAATAATCTTAAAATATAAAATAATAGAGTTTGTGGATTAATCCTAATACTGAATGTCAAACAAGTGTAATTTGTTGATAGACTTTCTAAAGCAAATACTGAAAACAGTAATAAGGTAGAAACAGAAAAATGAATGGAGATTTTATCCTGTAGACTCTGCTTTCCATTAGATCTAAGAAACCAGGTTATCTGATAAATGTCATGATCTTGTGAAGAGCCAGGTGACAACATTGAATCAATGTCATTTTATTTTTAGAATGATCATTCACCCCAGGATAGGGAAGAACAGTGGTTTTTCTTAAGTAGAACTTGAGTTCTCAAATCTGCATAAAAGAGGGATAAGGTTGAACAAAACTGTTTTGGATCATACAAGACCTGGTAGGACTCCCCACAATGGCAGTTAAGGTAGAATTTACAGAAATCATGGCAAACAAGAACACGAAACCGAAATAGAAAGGCTAAAAGGGTTCATTCTAAAAGGCCACAAAACATATTAGTAGCCCATCCTGGCCCCCAAATTTTAGTTAACATCCTAGAGGCAACCTTGTTCCCTTCTATCAGCTTCTGGGGGGCATGGATTGAATCCAAAGGCAAAGTGAGACTCTTTGGGAAATACAAAACTGTGCCAGCGTTCTAACCACTAATTGGTTAATTACAGCAGAGCAATTTAAAAAAAAAAAAAAAAAAAAAAACACCTACAGTTCTGCCCCACCACCCACCACCCTGCTTCATGAGCAAAGCTGTGTCGCGCCCGTGGTGATTCAGTATTTAAAATTCAACCACTTCATATGATGTATAGCTAAGTGAGGCTGGGGAACTAAAATTAGCTTCATTCCCAAACATAAAGATTCAACTGCAGATCAGTCCCTAAAAATAGTGGAATTATTTAAATTTCTACTATCATCAAGGTATTGTTTTGCAGTAAAACATTTGGGTAGGAAAATTAATCAAAATATAGCGTCTCCTAATGAAAAAGAAAAAAGGACTTGAATTCATGCCAAAGTTCAATTATGGCGACCTGGTTAAATGAGTTGGTCTCCCACCCACCTACTCAACCTGGCAGGATGCTTCGCCTTATGAGGCACAATGCACAGCTCTGAACCTGCTTAGTAATGGCGAAGAAAAATGAAAATACGCCATCTTTTATGAAATATAAGCCCTATTTACAAGTAACAGCCTGAATTTTGTCCAGAAATTCTACGGAAAATCCTAACAAGATTATGGGGGAAATACTCTATCAAGTCATTTAAGAACAAAATTTCACTCATATAATCCCAGCTATATGGGAGGTTGAAGCAGGAGGATCATAAGTTCAAAGCCAGCCTGGGCAACTTAGTGAGACCTTGTCTCAAAACAATAAAAGATAGAAAAAAAAGGATGAGAATGTAGCTCAGTTGTAAATCATACCTGGATTTAATTGACATTACTGGGAAAAAGTCAATAGTTAGCTTAACCCTATATTGGTCCTTGATAGATTTATTCTGATATATGTTTACCAAAAGAGGATCTAGGTTTCATAAAACTTGGACTTGATGAATATAGGTCATCTAAATGATAATATAAATACAGAATTGATAGCCCTCTTTCTGAAAAAGGACTCAACATGAATATAAAATTAAATTTTTAGGAAGTAAACACATGTTAGAATGTTCAAAGAAATCACAGAAAAAAATTAAACTAATAAAAATTACATATATTACAGACTCTCAGGGGAAAATATTGCCTGTACTACTAAATTGTCTGACAAACATGTATAAATTTTTCTGTCCCATAGACTAGCTTCTGGCTCCATTACTTCACTTTTTTCTCCTCTCCTACTCATCCTGGGCTGGATGCCCTGAGACGAGTTCATCCTAGGACATAACCCGTGGCTTTGCACCTTCATGACACATATTCTGAATGAATATGCAGAGTAGTTGGTAGAATTCCAGAAAGCCTTTCCCACATGAGGACGCCTAGGAATAGCTTTATTAGATTCAGAAGCAGTTGCAAACCACATAAGTCTATCCTTCCATTCCCAAGTGCATCTCCAATTCAACTTCTCCTTACTCAGATCCTAAAAATCTCTACAGACTGCCCCAGGCCACCCAGTAGGAAGGAAATGCTGAATGTAGGGATCCCTAGGTGGAAACAGTACCCATCTCAACCAATTGCAGTTAAAATGCCTGCTCTTGCAAATTTCCTCCCCAAAATAGGCTCGTGTGATATGGAAGTATATGAAATGACATATTGCACCAATGACATATTGCTGGATACTCATTGGTTTGGATGACACTTTTCTCTTTTAATTCTAAAATGTTATTTATAAATCATTTGGTTTCTTCTTTCATATTTCTTTGATTTCAGATAAGTCTGACATGAGTAAAGGTGGGAGAAGGAGTCCTGCTCCTTGATTTTCCACAAAAGAGCAAGAATCATGTAAAAATATAAAAAATAATAAATTATAATATGCAGAATAAAATTCTTCCTGTCTTATTGGCTGCAAATGTAGTGTTTCCAGATTCAGAGTATTAAAAATCATTAGAAAGGAGAGAAAAATTTAAAAGGTATGTTTCAAATGAATTTTAAAATATGTGTAGTCACTCTGTAATACAAATATTGTCTTCCATTCATCTTTTGAACATCTATTTTTTAAATACATTAATTGAGCATCCATTATATTCCAAACATTTTGTTAAATTCTGGAGAGTCATAGATGAATGAGAATTAAAATTATATGGAAATGACAACTGAATGAGGCACAAGTCACATGTTCCACTCTAAAAATCCTACTGCCCTTATAGACCTCAGGGATAAGGGAGAGTGGACAGTTCTACCTGAGATCTGGGACAGCGAAAGCTCCATAATGAAAGGAATAGATATGTGAGCTTGACCTTGAAAGTGGATCACTTATTAAAGGATATTGGTTAGGGAAATAACTGAATTTAGGGAGTAAAGGAGGTGGTCTAAAGCAAATTCTCATAGATGGTAAATACTCAAGTGTCTCCCAGATTCATGAATAATTCTATGAGTCCATAATCTTGGATTTAAAAAGGAATTAATGGAAGATGGGCCTGGAAATAATAATGGGGCTGCAGTCAGTGGGCATATGAGAATATACTGTGGAGGCAAAGGGAGCTGCTTCATCCAGTAAGCGGGAGGCTGGCATAATCAGCCTTCACTTTAGAAAGATCACTATTCTGACAATGTGAAGGATTAATTAGAATCAAGAATATCCAGAAGTAGGAATACCAAGTATAAAATTATGCTATCAGGAATGCTTATGGCTGCAGGTAACAAAAACCACAGTTGAATGTTGTTTAAGGGTGGGCTATGAGTGAGGCTCAGTAGTAAAGGTCATGTCTAGCATGCATAAGGTCCTGAGTTTGATCCCTCAGGACCACAAAAACAAAACAAAGCAAAAGTTGCTCAAGTAGAGTTTATTTTTCACAAATTAAAGGAGGACATGAGAACATAAGCAATTCCAAGAAGTGTAATAAATTGTCCAGGTTCAGAACTATCTTCACTACGGTCCTTTTGGTCAAGATCACTGCAGAGGGAGCATGCCTCACAATCCTATGACATGCAAGACCAGGAACAGGAAGAGTCTCTTCTCATACAGCTTCCTTTCATTTTCTATCAGGATGGAATACATTTTGCATTTGCCTTCCAAAAGATTTCCTTCAGCTCCCATTGCCCAGAAATGAGTCACATCGCATGGTGGAGACACAGGGGAAGGTGGAAAAGCAGGTCTCTAGCATTTTCTGCTTGCACAGTGTGAAGCAGAATCTGCCAGCATGAATAAAGAGGGGAGGGGCATGGTCATTGGATTGATAACCAATAGTTACCACAAAACCCATAACACTCATTTAGGAAGGGATGGTAGACGCCTTAACACAGGTGGCAGCGTTAGCAGTGGAGTAAAATCAAGAATTACTAGGGAGGTAGATTCAGTGCATGTGTGTCACTAATTATGATCGTCACCCACTATCACCATGAGGGATACACAGGCGTTCCTTCTACAGATGCTGAGGTAGAATCGCCTTCCTTGCCTTTTTCAGCATCAAGAAAGCATCTGTGTTTCTTGGCCTGTGGCCACTTCCATGCATCAACTCAATCAGTTGTTTCTGTTGCCATTTATCCCACTAATCCTCCTGCCTCCCTCTTATACAGACTTTTATAAGTAGGTCTTTGTAAGTAATCCAGGATAACCTCCCTGTGTTGGTATCTTTAGCATGATCACATTTGTAAGATCCTTTTACCAGGAAAGTTAACACACTCACTGACTCCAGGGACTCAGTTGTGGACAGATTTGGAAGACCATTATTCTGACTATTACACTACCCAATTCAAGATCCCAACTTATGTATGTAAATTGTGACAGTGATCTCAAAAATTAATCAAATAACTTTTTTTTTTCTCCTTTGAATCTGCTTCCAAAGCATTTGCTCAATGTAAATCTGGTTAGGTTAGACACACACACACACACACACACACACACACACTAATACAAACACATAGGTTAAAAATATTCCAATGCAGTAACTTCAGCAAGATAGCAATTTTTATCCCCCCCTCCCCACACACACACACAACTAGTTATCCACAAATGGCATTGGCTCAAGAGTCCATTGGAGAAGCTGTCAACAAAATGGACCAAAAACCTAAGAACATTCACACAAAAAGGGTAGTAACAATATTTTCATTTTGCCAACATCAACCCATTCCCTAGGACGGTATAACTGAGGAATGGGAGTGACCTCCATGGCCAGTGGATGACCCTCACAGGAAAATGGAGAGCAGCATGAAGAACCAGCTTCTCTAGCCTTCCAGCACACCTCCTAAAGGACTCACTGTGGTTTCAACTCACCCAAATCACTGAGAAGACTGACAGAGCTGTGACATCTAAAGATACCTGGGAACAAGAAGAACAGCTATGATGGTGTCAGTCTTGCGGCAGGATCCACTGTGGTCCCAGTGGCCTACTCTGCAAAGGACCCCAGCAACCTTTGCTGATGGGATAATTTTGAATGATTTGTTGTCAGGAATAAGCTTCCAGTAACAAACCCCGAAGAAATGGAGATCCACAAATTGCCTGGGAAAACAGTTCAAATTAATTGTCATAGTAAATCTCAGCACTTTACAAAAATCCAGAGAACACAGATAAACAATTTAACAACTTCTTTAATTCCCAGAAAAAAATTTTTTTAAAAAAACCTTAAGAACAAAAACGTAAAGAGATAGAAAACATTAAAAAAAAAAAAAAAGAAAGAAAGAAAAACAAAAGAACTGATTAATTGTTTTGGAGTTGAAGAGTATAATGAAAGAACTGAAAAGATGCACTGGAGAGCTTCAAAGGAAGAACAAGTTGACTATTTATTTGAAGTTATCCAATCAGAAAGAAAAAAGGAAAAAAGGTGAAAAAAAAAAAAAAGGAAAAAGACTCCAGGATTTATGTGACAACATCTGAGAGAGCTAGCTTTGTTATTATTGAAGTTCTAGAAGGAAAAAATAGAACGGAGCAAAAGTCTTTTTTAAATGAAAGAATGCCTTCCCAAATCTGAGGGAAGATAGTAACACCCAGACATATGAAGCTCAAAGGTCTCTAATCAGATTCAAACTAGGTAAGCCTTCATTGAGACATAGTACAATCTAAAGAAATCAAACACAAAGAGAAATTTGAAAGTAATAAGAAGAGACAGTTATCACATACAAAGGAAAATCCACAGATTTTAAGTGGATTTCTCAGCCAGGCTAGGAGAAAGTAAAATGATATATACAAACTACTGAAATTTAAAAAAAAATAAATAAAACCTGCCAGCCAAGAACACATAATCTGGTAAAGTCAAAATGAGGACAATATAAAGACTTTCCCAGACAAATAAGAGTCGAGATTGCCAGGTGCAGTGGGGCACACCTGTAATCCCAGCAGCTCTGGAGCCTGTGGCAGGAGAATGGCAAGTTCAAAGCCAGCCTCAGCAAAAGCAAGGCATTAAACAACTCAGTAAGACCCTGTCTCTAAATAAAATACAAAAATAGGGCTGGAAATGTGGCTCAGTGGTTGAGTGCCTCTGAGTTCAATCCCCAGTCCCCCCCCAAAAAAAAACAAAACAAAAATCTAATGGATGTTAGTAATATGAAAACATGAAAGCATAAGACTCACTGGTAAAGCAGTTTTTCAAAGCACATAGTTAAATTCAGTGCACCCGATATTGTAATGAGGGCATATAAAGGGTATATAAATCACTTCTAACTATAATATAAAAATTAAAAGGAAAAAGCCCTACAAAGAACTTTAGCTACAAAAACATTTCTTAATGGATACACAATATAAAAAGGTATAAATATTTACATGAAAAACACAAAATATCGAGGAGAGGGAGTTTTGTGTAAGAGCAAAGTTGAATTGACACCATTTAAAATAGAGTGTTTTATGAGGGCCTCATGGTGACCACAAAGCAAAACCAAAGGAAGAGAAAGGAATCAAAACATACCACTAAGCAAAATTATCAGATAAAAGAATGGAAGAAAGGAGCACACAATCTACAAAGCAACCAAAACAGTTCAGAAAATGGCAATCTTAAGTCTTTACCTATCAATAATTGGGATAAATGCAAAGGATGAAAACTCCAATTAAAAGATCTAGAGCAACTGAATGGATAAGAAACAAGACCCTAGTAATTGCTGTCTACAAGAGACTCTTCTCACGTAAAAGGACACATGTGCTTTGAAAAACGAAGAGATGGAGATATTCTACAAATGGAAAACCAAAGAGATCAGAGGTAGCTACATTCATGTCAGATATAGCATATTTTAAAGTTCAAAACTATAACAGGAGATATTATGGTTTAGATTTTAGGTGTACCCCAAAAGCTCATGTGTGAGACAATGCAAAAATATTCAGAAGTGAAATGATTGGGTTCTGAGAGTCCTAACCCAATCAGTGAATGAATCCCCTGGTGGGGATTAACTGAGTGGTAAGGAAGGCAGGCAGGGTGTAGCTGGAGGGGGTGGGCATTGAGGGCATGCTTTTGGGGTATGTATTTTGTATCTGGCCAGTGGAGTCTCTCTCTGCTTCCTGGTAATGTCCTGAGTCACTTTACTATACCACCATGTTTATTGTTCCAACCATGATGTTCTGATTTACCTTCACCCCTGAGGAATGTAGCCACTGTCTAGACTGAGACCTCTGAAAACATGAGCCCTCAAATAATCTTTTCCTCTTGCAAAATTGATTTTGTCAGGTCTCTTGGTCCCAGCAGCAAAAGAGCTAACTAAAACAGAAGACAAAGACAGTTATTATGTATTGATAATGGGGTCAATTCTTCAATAAATAAAGCAATTCTAAACACATATTATCCAACATCAGAGCTCTTAAATATATAAGACAATTATGAATAGGTCTGAAGGAAGAAAGAGGCTACAGTATCATTAGAGCAGGGGACATCAATAACTCATTTTCAATAATGAGCAGGTTATCCAGATGGAAAACCTACAAGGAAACATTGGATTTGAACCACCTTTTAGACTAAATGGTCGTAACAGACACATACAGATCATTCCATTCAGCAGCAGCAGAATATACATTTTTTCCTTCACACATAGAACATTCTCCAGGATAGACCATCTAAGGGACCACAATGCAAGTCTGAATAAATTTAAGAAGACTGAAATTACATCAAGCATTTTTTCCAACTGCAATGATGTAAAATTAAAAGTTGATAACTATAGAAAAGCTGAAAATTCACAAATATGTGGAAATTAAACACCAGCCTCCTCCAGGGACTCAAAGGGCAGATCAAAAGCTGTCTTGAGAAGAGCTGGCTCTGGAAACAAACATTAAAATTTACACAATGCAGCCTAAGGAGTTCTAAGACACAAGTTTGTAGAAATAACACTACTTTAAGGAAAAAGAAGATTTCAAATAAGCAATCTGACTTTATACTTCAAGGTACTAGAAAAAGCAAACTGAGCCCAAAGTTAGAAGACAGGAAGTAAAGATTAGAGCACAATATGTGAAACCGAGTCCAGAGAAATAATAGCAAAGATCAACAAAATCAAGAGTTAGTTTTTATAAGATGAAACAGACAGATGTTTATGTGAATAAAGAAAAATGGGAGAAGACTCAAATAAAATGAGAAATAACAGAGGAGATACTATAACTGACAGCAAAGAAACATAAGGAATCATAAGAGATCACAATGAACATATGCCTCAAAGTTGGGCAGCCTGGGAGAAACGGATAAATTCCCAGAAACATGCAACCTACAAAACATGAATCATGAGGAAATAGAACACATGAATAGTCCAGAAATGAAAAATGAGATAAAATCAGTAATACAATATCTCCCAACAAAGAGAACCCCAGGACTGGAAGGCTTCCCTACTGAATTCTACAAAATATTTTTAAAAAATTAACACCAATCCTTCTCAAACTCTTCCCCCAAACTGAAGTGGTAGGAATACTTACAAACTCATTTTTCAAGGCTAATATTAACCTAATATCAAGACAAACAAGGACTCCATAAAAAAAAAAAAGTATGGAGCAATATCCCTGCTGAATATGGATGCAAAATTTTTCAACAAAATGATAGCACACGAAATTCAACAACACAGTCAAAGGACCCTGCTCCACGCTCAAGTGGAATTGACTTCTCCTATTCAAGAATGGCTCAGTGTACACAAATCAATAAATGTGATACAGTTCATGAGAATGAAGAGTAAAAAGTATGTGATCATCTCAATGAATGTAGAAAAAATTGACAAAATTCAACATTCTTGAGTGATAAAAACTCCCAACAAATTGAGTAGAGAAAGAATGTACCTCAACATAATAATTTAAAAAAAAAAGTAAAGAGCATGTTAGAAAGAAAACAACAAGAAAAAAGTATTTCAGTAACTTCCAATGCTTTTAGGCTTTTTTCCTCATTTTAAAAATGATATATAAGTGCCCAAGTCTCCCTAATTAGGATTCAGTCTTTTATTTCTTCATACTTATTGTATACAATTCTCAAGCTTTGATACATGCTCTTTGTTCTTCATGGAATTATTTTTCTTCCTCTTACTCCTCCTCAACTCCTTTACACCAGACACACCAGACCCATCACTTCCTTCCACCAGAAGCCTCTCTGCCCTCCCTGGTTAGCCACAGTTCATCTACGTCACAGCAGGCCACCATTTTTTCATACTCCTAGAACTTACCAAATTGCCATTTAACCTTTATGTGACTGATACCTGTCTGCCACACCAACGTGCTTGTTCCCAGAAGAGCAAAAGTAATGTTTATGTCATCTTTTATTCCTCACTGCCTACCTCACTTTTGGGCACAATGTAGATTTTCAATAAATATTAAATGAGGGAATTAATGAAAGAATGTTCTAAACCTAAATCAGCCCCTGAATTGCTGTGAGAATTTAAGCAAATCACTTTTCTGGGCTCAAGTCAGTTGACTATGAAATGAGAAGACTGACTTCCACCACCAAAATCTCTGATAAGCCAAGATTACGATTCAGCCCTCTTTCATTAGAATTTGGTCAATTTAGCATGTGACTATGGAGAGTGCTTTTGCTCACCTTATTACACATCCTGCTAAGACAAACTAATGAGCTCCCAGCTGCCATGGTTTTAAAAATGCAATGTAGTGGTAGGAATCACAGAAGAGAATTGCTGAAACCTCTGGACCAGTACTAATAGTTCTAAAAGGTTAGTCTGTCCAAGATTCTCCCAAGATACTTGTTTAAAATGCATACTTCCGAGTTCCATTCCTATGGATTCTGATTCCGTGGGTCTGGGGGGAGGCACCAAGGAATACTCAATTTTAATAAGATACCAAGTGATTCCAATAAAAATGGTGCTTTGGTCATACTTCAGAAATTTTAAGTGGTCTATGGTCAAGTATCCAAAAAGGTGTCCTCTTTCAACAAAATACAGGACTTAAAATAGTTGAATGTAAAAAGGGGAAGAATGAGAAAGAGACTCTCTCTCAGCCAGGATTAATAACCAGAGTTAGTGTGGTTTGTCATTATAGGCAACTTTGCTCTCCAGTGATGTGTGGCAGTGTCCACGTTTGTCAGACTGGGAGTAGGGAGTGCTGTTACTTAGCATCAAATGGGTAGGTGCTCCCAAACACCCACAATGCACAGAACCACCCCCTTCAGCAAACATGACCTGGCTCAAAATAACAATGCAACTGAGGTCGAGAAGCACCAGTTAGTCTAGAATCAAGATCACATCAAGTCAAATGTAGTTGCCAGGCAATATGTTAAAAAAAAAAAAAAAAAAAAAAAAAAAAAAGTCCCATGACAGGGCCAGAAATTGCTGACTGAGTCTATGAGCTAATTTAAGACACAATTTCAATACCTTGTTACCTTTGCACTTTGGGGGCCAAACCAAATTAGCCATGCTTCTTAGTTACTCATGGAGCTGACTTCAGGGAAGTTTGCTGTTTGTTGTGGAATCCTCATGATTTTCTTAAGAACCAGTGGGACACCACAGCAATGCTTTGGTGCATAATAGGCTCAGGGATTCTTGTCAAAAACCCTCCAGTGATGATGATCCACATGAAAAAGTAAACCAACAAAAGGGGTTTTTGTTTGTTTGTTCTGTTATAACCTTTTCCTTGCTGGTATTATATGAAGGTCAGTTTTACCTTCTGTTACTAGGGATGCAAGATGGAGGAATGAGGGTCCTCTTCTATGACCCTCATTCTATGACAGGCAACATCTAGAGCCAGATACTGAAAATGTGCATAAATTTAAAGCTGCAAGCTGAGACAGACTCACGGAGGAGTGAAGCCTGACACCCAACTTACTCACTGGTTGGCCTTAAGGGCCTGCCCTTCTCATGACCTATAAAATAATGCTTCTCTCACTGTCCAATAACAAGTGGAAAGGTGAGTTCAATCCATTAAAAGCATCATTTCTTCAAAGTCTTTTCTGACCAAAGCCAAATATAAAAGCAAAAATAGATGCAAACTTAAAATTAAAGATAACTACTGTGCCCAAGTTTATCTTAAAATTTAAGATTTTTTGTAATTCATCAGAAAAAAAACTAAAAAATTCTGAAGTTGCACCCCAGTGCATTAGACCTAGAAGCTTCAAAATGGAAATAATAAGGCATACTTAAAAAGCAGATTGCTAAGAGGGGACCATGATTGAAAAGGGAAGGAAAAGGAGCAGGACATAGTACCGCAAAGACCATTGTCAAAGACAATGTCAGAAACCTCGGAGGTAAGTCACTAAAAAGAAATTGGTGTCTAAGAAATAATCATGTATTTTTCAGAGACAACAATATGTAATACATTTAGAAGTTTTACAGAATACCCAAAAGAGCTCCCTGCCTGGCAAATCTTACCATCAAGAAATATTTTCCTTTATCTAATAGCTCTAAGTGCCTTTCCTCCGTTCTCAATGGAAATGAAAAATATAATCTGGTTTTCCTGTAAATAGCAATAAAAGTAGAACAAAAGCATAAGAAAACTAATTTTTTTAAAAAAAGAAAACTTAATATCAATTCAATAGCACTTTAAGAATCAACAATGAACTATCTCTCCCTCTCTACTTCCTTTGGGGTGAGAATCAACAGGTGTGGGTCAGTGCCCAAATTTTATGTGCACACAGATCCCCTCAAAATCATGTTACTTTAATAGAGGAAAAGCTGAGGATTGTGCATTTTTCAAAAGTTCCCAGTTGATGTCAATGTTTCTTGTCAGCAGATCATATTTTAGGAAGCAGGGGATTGGGCTTTTCCCCTAAGGATTTAAATAACTATGTTAATTCAACAAATGGTTACCGAAAGTGTGAAATAATATTGAATAACACATAGTGCTTGATCTCAAGGAACTTAGAGAATACACAGTACTGCAAGGAAATCAGAGCTGTTGGTTCATGAAGGCTCCTGCAGGAAAGACGGTCTCAGCCCTGACAGCCCTCATGGTAAACCAAGTGCTCCCTTCTTCCCAGAGGTTTCCAGAACACCAAATCAGATGAGAGCACTCTGGGACAAGGAGACAGTGAGACAAAACCAAGACCATTGTGTAATCATGCCAGAGAACGGGAAAACGAAAACACTTTGCAAATCACAGCCACAACTACACATCCCCTCTGCTGACTCCCATTTCTTTACCAATCCCAATTTTAGTCCTCCCTGTTCCACTTCCAGGAGGAAATAGACAGAAAAATGGTCTCTCAAGGGAGCCATGACTCCCTGGAAACCAGGAATATGTTTATTACATGACCAGGGCGGATTAAGGTTGCCAATTAACTGAACTTGAGATAGGGAAATGATTCTGAACTACCCAAGTGGGCCCAAATGTAATCACAAGGATCCTTATAAGTGAAAGAGGAAGACGAGGAAGTCAGTGGCAGAATCTTGGAAAGGGAAGATGCTATTATGCTGTTATCCTTGAAGAGAGAAGGGACCACAGACCAAGGAACTGGACAGCCTCTGGAGACTGGAAAAGATAAAGATACCCACTCTTCTCTAGAATGAACGCAGTCCTATCAATATCTCAACTGAGCCCAGTAAGGCACATTTCGAATTTCTGATCTCCAGAACTGTAATATAATTCTTTTTTTTCTTTTCTGTTTTACATCATCAAATTTCAGTAATTAGTTGTAGCTGTAATAGTAAACTAATATAGCACACAACTCAAAAGGGGCCTCTAGCTCCTTTAATTCTCTCCAGAATGCCCAATTCAAGTTCACATCTTGGAACAAGGATTCCTACTGCCCTCTTATTTAGCCACTCTGCAATTTTACATGTTACAAGGTCTCCATCACAGCAACAAGTTAACAGATTCAACTTTGTTTGACTGTAGCTGTATTCCTGTGTCTTGGATGATAAGCTGCAACAGAATAGTTTGAACAATATGATACTAAAGTAAACAGAGGTAGGCTTCTAAATTAGAACAGGGGAAGCTCTCCAGTGTTGAGGAAGACCTTTTCAAGGATCTGCAGGACTTCATTAGATGAAGAAAAGGCCAGAAGGGAACATAGAACTATGGCAGTTGCCCCTTTGGGAGAAAGGAAGGCATGTTAACAAGAGGTAGGAAATGAGACTAGAGAACATGGCAGGCTGTGAACCTGTGAGCCCCTGATGGATCTTTTTTTCTGAAAACTGTAAGAATTTTAAAAATCATCAAAGCATTTATGAAAGAAAGCTACATGCTTCAATTTACATTTTGAGAGATTATTACATCTATTGTATGGAAGACGGATTAGACGCTGCCAGGAATACCAGGTGGGAAGCTGGTGTAGTACTCTATACAAGAAATGATTAAGGTGTGAATTGAGGCAAAAATGTTGGATACAAAGACCTGCCCCCTTTTCATAGAGATAGCAAGGAAGGAAATCCAAGGACTCAGTACTGAGATTAAAAATGGAGCCTAAAAATTATTAAGGATAGCTTTGTCAAGTTTGTGGAAACACTGAAGGATCTTGATAACTTCAGTTAGGATCAAATTGGCAGACATGTAATTAATGTTCTGCCTGTTATTAGTCAAAAGACTTCAGTTTGAAGCACTGGTTCAAGTCTATTTTCCACCTGCTAAATATTTACCCACTTAGATAAATTTTTTAATGTCCATCAATTTCCTCATGATATCAGTCTCCCACGATAGTTGTTAGAATTAAATAATAAGATTATATTTACATATTCTGTAAGCTGAAATAACTATATGGATACAAGGTGCAATTATTAATGACATCAGAGGAAGTGTTGAAAAGGGATATTTCTTGAGAAAACTTCTATAACTCTAAGAGGGATGTCTAATTTGAGTCGAAGAATAGATTTGAAGTCAGACTCTCCCTGGTAATGTCTTGGCATTTTTCTCTACAAATGAATGATACAACATCAAGTAATTTATCTAATTATTTAATTTTGGTTTTCTCTTCAGTGATTTGGTGGACATCAAAATGTACTTCCAAAAAATGTTATGTAAACAGTGAAATTGTCTAGTGTTTTATCTGTCACATAGTTACTGCAGGAGAGAACAAGTTGTGTTTTGTTTTTATAGCCCCCTTTTGTCACTAATTAAGGGATTTATATTTTTTAGATTCATGATGGCAGACTGACCCCAAGATTTCTTCCCTCTATTTTTCCAGAACCCTTTGAACTATAGTAAAGTAACGAACAAGGTTAAAGCCAAGAATGACAGAAAGAATGGTAAGGATGATATCAACTGAGGCATGATTGACTAAATTTCTGGGTAATGGAAAAGGGATAGAGGGAAAACAGAAAGGAGGAGAATCCAGAAACCACATGAAAATGGAGCTACAAGCAAGGAGGAAGCCAGTCTTCCTGCAAATTCACAGAGAAAATTGGGACTTACAACACTAAGAGGTGAAAATCGACTTGAGGAATGGGATGGAGTTATCAGGGCTCCT
The DNA here is from genome assembly GCA_020662805.1 of Glaucomys volans. Classification (NCBI taxonomy): domain Eukaryota; kingdom Metazoa; phylum Chordata; class Mammalia; order Rodentia; family Sciuridae; genus Glaucomys; species Glaucomys volans. The sequence continues at coordinate 113,183 of JAJEJO010003631.1, forward strand.
GGGTGCTTGCTTGCACTTCACACTCTGGCATTCACAGGCCTTTGAAACCACCCTCTCCAGACTAAAGGTCATTCTCTCTCATACCTTAAAGTAAATCCTTCCTGTCTGTGAATTTGGAAACCAAACATGGAGCTCCAATGTAGCTTTTCACTTGTCATTCTTAAATCTGAAAAAGCAATTATCAGTCATAAAAAGTGTTGCATATGATAGGACATCCAGGTGGATATACAGCAAGGACACCAGTGCAATGGGCACACTAACACCCATATCTTGTTTTCTAAATTCATCCTCCACTTAAAGACCTAAGTCTCCAGGGTAGAATCACTGGTTCCATAATTGGAGCAGAAAAATTCAAGATGAACTTCTGGAATATCATCTTAAGACAGAAAGTTAAAAAATGGTCAAATAGTGATGGGGCCATTTCTAGAAGACACAGGAGCCAGCATTAAGACGTTTCCACTAGAACAAATCTAGAACAATTTGAACATCAAAATGAACAATATTATTAATGGAATACAGCATATTGAGTAAAGTAAGAATCCATGAGATCATTCTGATATAAATATTGAAACAAATAGGTGATCAAAAATACATGGAGAGAAAATTCTTTCTTACAGAAAAATTCCAGCTCATAAATGTATACATATTTATAAAATGAGAAAATCATATATGTGTCCTAAAATTAGTGCATAAAATCTCAATAAGAAGATACTTGCAGAGTATCAACATATCTACATACAAATCAATTATCAATTACAAAGGGGAAAAGAACCACTTTATAGTAAAGGAAATGGAAGGACACCAGCTTCACAGGTGATGGAAGTTAATATCAACCAAGTTTACATAAATCAACATGATGTGTCTTCTGAAACGACAATGCACTGAGGACAGTTTCGTCTCTATGGCATTTCTACCAAACATACATCTCATGAATTTTATCATGAGAAAAGTTGAAAAAACTCAAATCAAGGGAAATTCCATAAAATAACTTAATATTCTTTAAATTGAGGTCAAGAAAGATAAAGGCTGAGAAATGAATCCAGTTTGAAGAACACTAAAAAGACATGTATAATCCTGGATTGAATCCTGGATCAGGCGAAAAAGTAACTTCCTGGGACATTATTGCAACAATTGAGTAAATTTGATTATGCATTAAGGGTTAGATAATAGTATAACATTCATATTAAATTTCCTTTTTTTAAATTGTGTTGTTCTTGTTCTTAGGGTAAATGGCATTGATACCTTTATATATACATTGTATGTATTCATGATATATACATATATACATACATGTGTGTATATATACGTAAAGAGAAAAAATAATAGTATATGTGTAAATAGTATTGCATATATAGTTTAAATATATAATATGATAAAGTAAATAGTATAAAATATAAAAATTTAATAAATGCAGGATTTCTTTACACTGTTATGGTAGTTTTGCTATAAGCTTGAAAGTATGAACATTAGAAAACATTTAATCGACAAAATACAAAACATTTATGAACTTTAAAGATAAATGTTGGCCATGATGATAGAACCAAGACACCATGGTTGGTAAAGACCCTGAACTACCCATTCAGTATTCAGCGCCAGAATTTCCCCACCAGTGTGTCATCCTACCTATGTGTTGGAGCTTTGCCAGTACTAGCCTAGTTCAGCTTGTACCCTCTGTATAGCCATGTCTTTCTTTATATACAAACCTTACCCCTTCCCATGACCGTATCTGTATAGGCAAGCGTTCCTTCTACACAAGCTTACAGCACTCTGTGTATGTGAATGTGTGTGTGTGTGTGTGTGTGTGGGTGTGTGTGTATGTGTGTGCATTGTCTGATCATAGACTGTCCCTTACTTTGAGTTCTGGACAGTAAATGGGTAAAAATATCTATCTTTTGGTAAATACAGTGTATTTAACTCTTAAGGGCAAGGGCTATGTTTTATTGATCTCCACGTCCAGGTCTTAGAATGGTGCTTGGTGTTACAGCTATGTGGTGAATATATCTTGAAAGATTGAATTCCCTCTTGAAGATAGTCATCTTCTCAGGTCAGCTTATACCTGTTTGTGTGTTTTTGTGACCTCAATTTTTTTAACACAGACCAGAGTCCAATATTTCTTGATGCATGAAGAAGCAAAATTTGCAATATTTTGTTCCCATATGGCAGTGATTTAACAAGTCAAGTCAGTCAAAGAACAACTAATTGAGCACTTTCTCAGAGGCAAGAGTACAATAGATATTTGACACTTGAATGAATGGGCTTTAATTCAAAACATATTTTACTTCAGTAAAAGAGAGGCTACTCTATGAGCAAGACAAGAAGCATTTTCTAAGTGCAGACCACATATCATTTCAAGTGCTTCTGATGACAAATACCACTCCAAAAAATAAAAGCTTCATGGAGATGAAGAAGTTAGGGAAAATAAAACCCAGTGATTGAAAGAGGTAAAAATACTGTGTGATTTTAGCAGTTGGCTTCCCTTTACTGAGCAATCTTAGGAGATCCTAAAGATAGGGTTTTATAGCTAGATCCATTTCATTATAATTCTTCCAAAAATCTGTGAGTTTGAATCTCACTAGAGCTGATACTGTAAACAGCAGGAAAGGAAAAATGAACCAAAATAGAATCATGTCACTTACTAAGAAAAGAAAGTTGATTTTTAGCTTTCAGCAGCTAAGAAACATTCCAGATTAAAATCAGCATAAGGAGACACCAAAATCTACAGTATATTTGGATGAAATTTGGGGCATTTGTAAGGAATGTTTAAAATTGAAACCTCAATATAAAAAATTTGGTTAGCAATCATTCTATCTTAGTTGTACAGCCTGAAATCAGAATAAATTTTGGTCAAGTCAACCATTACCGGTTGAAACTGATTGGTGAATTCAAGAACATAAAAACACAGGAAAATAAATGACCAGAACAAAATTATGTGTGCTGAATGAAATAGATTTATTAGGAGACTAACAGTAAAACCCCTTCCTGCCCACACCCAATTTCAAATACACTGATGTTGATGTCAAAGTTACTAATATAGGAGCAGAGCAACCCTGGGAGGCAAACTACTTGCTTAACTGCTAAATTTCAGGTATGTCTGAAAAATAATCTTGCTTTCTTTGGCTGTAGATGAGCACCAGTTTGGCATTTGAGTTCAGGATGACTTGTTCAGCATCAGAAGAGCAGGACCGCAGTAAGAAGTCAGTCTGTCCCCAGCGCATCTGCGGGCAGGAAGAGAGTCATTGTTCTTCAGCTTGTTCTTTTGCAGAGAATCGATCTGGTGTCCTGGAGTCGCCAGAGCCGCTGGTCCTTCAGTAGGTGCTGTAGCCGAAGCCAGAGCCGGAGCCCCAAGGCCTATAGTAGCTGCTACCATAGCAACAGCCCAGGTTCTGGTAGTTGCCGCCTCCGAAGCAGTGGTTGCGGGAGCTGTACCAGTGGTTGATGGGAGTGCCCAAGGGCACAACGCAGTTCAGGGGCGTGGCTCTGTAGGTCCCGTGGAAGTTGGTTCCAAAGCAGGGGTAGCCTGGGAAGTAGTTTCCACAGCAGAAATAACGAGTCATGTTGGGCCTTGAGGAGGATTTGGAGAGGAGGTGGATGTACAAGCTACCTAAGAGTGAATGAAGTTGTCCTCCTGCGCACCCTTTTTATACCTCCAGCTGGTGGGCATGACGTGCCTGTCTACACATCTTCCCACCAATTTGCATAAGTAACCCCATTATTTTCTAATAAAACGCATATAAAGGAACCCACAGACTCCTTGTGCATATTTTGTTGGCTTTTCTGTTTGCAAAGAGTGCGTCCTGTCTTCAAAGCCAGTCACCATCCATGACATGCAGTTGAATTCTTTTCATCAGTGACCGATAGTTTAACTACGGTTCTGATTATGTCATGTGAGACTCTTTAAATACCCTGATTAAATCCTCCCAACAGACAGCTAAGCTGCAAAACCTTTAGAAGGAATGTAAACCCTTAAAATCAAGACAAAACCTTACATGGAGATCGTTGACACTTGGATAACAGCACTTGAAACATTAGACTGATATTATATGAACCTCTTGAAATATGCTGTATATAGCATTTCAAGACATTGTTACACCAAGTAAATTATGGGTACAGAGTATCCTTTTGGGATGAAGAAAATAACTTGTAACTAGGTAGACTCTGGGGTTGTGAACATCATAAATAAGCTAAATATGTTCAGTTTTAAATGGTGTGTTTTGTGTTACGTAACTTTATCTCCATTTTTTTTTTTAATTTTCAAAAGCACTGCTACAAATATCCACCCAAACAAGTCTTTACAGAGAGGCTGTAAGGGCACCAATAAGATGTCTGTGGAGTCTACCAGTAATTTTCATCTATTTCATTTATGAGCATCTTCCTTGTTAACATTTATTTTATTTTTTATGGAGAAGATACACTCTTCAGTTGTAAATCATCTTAAACGTTGCCAAACTGTCTTGTTGTGGAGTTACCACATTTTTGCTAAGTGGAATGATGCCCAATTTCAAAGTTATGTTATACCATGTTTGGTTCTTATGGACTCCTCATAAAACAAGCCTGAATGCCTTATCCATTGTGAAATACAAGTTATATTTGAGAATACAGCACTTTTTTCTGCTCCCTTTTTGCTCTGTGTGACAATTCCTCATGATGAAGGTAAACCAGGAAGAATTTGGGCTTCACAAAGCTAAACCTATTCCAACTGAACTGTTTAAGAGAGAATCCTTTTTTACCTGTGAATAAGAGTTGAAATTCCCTGAAATCAAAAGAAGAAAAGTTTCTCGATAAATATTTCTTTTTCTTTTCCTTCCCTTATTAGTCAATTATTGGTTATAATATGTAAAATGAATTATTCCCACCTGACATCTGTTTATCAAGATTCTGCCTCTCACAGTGTCTTTGACAGAAGAGCTTCCTACAGAACATGTTAAAAGTGCATAAAGATTCTTTTACTCTATAAGCTTATAACAGGTTATGAGAGTTTATAGCTAGAGAAAATCAAAAGACAAGGCCTATTTTCAAATTCAGCTTTTAAGAAAGGAAATGAATTAAAATGGTAAGAGATTGCAACCTCAATGGTGTTATTAATATAGACTCTACATCAGATAATCCAGAAAATTCAAAAATACATTTGTGAATTTAAAAAAATGGCAGTAGTGACTGAGAATTAAATATGACTGTGAGTAGTTATTGTGATTCTATCACGCGTGAACATTGAACCTGTAATTTGGATATGCTGCCACAAGGTGGCAGTGGTATTTCAGTCAGTCAGCCTGAACCCTAGGACTAGACTTGGAGATGGCAAATGTAAGCATATAAAAGAATCCCCTAACAAACCAGCTTAAAACTCAGAAGCTGCCCTGGAGGTCTTCAGAAGCTCTACTCTCCCACCACCACCATGAGATGATGAAAATCTTTATTTTTAATGAGTATCTCAGATGATGCTCATGAATAAACCATTTTGACAAATCCCAGGGCCAATCTTTCATGAGATTTCAAGAAAACTGTCTTTGCTTGACTGTGTGAAATTGCTCCGGGCTGCTTATCTCATGCTGGCAGAAGTGTTCAACCTCAGTCACAGGTGGCCTATTTCCTTTTACTCTGGGTGATAGAGATAAGTAAAGAAAATGCCTTAGTTTGTCTTTTCCATTCCCCAGTGCTCTCTGCTTCCTTCTGATTACACAAAGAAAGCAACTGCTGAATGTCCAGTCATCTTCCCAGAGGTAAAACCCAACTGATTGGACTCTAATTTTGTTAGTCCAAATCAGAAGTAAAAGACCATATTGTTTCCCTTTCTTGTTTTTATTTTCCTGCCCCCATTAGACTTTCACAGAAAAACAATTATCAGCCAAGTATTTGATTGTTAATCAATAATTGATTTTATTTTTAAATATTAGAAATACTGATAAATATTCATGAAGGGCTTACTCTGTGCTAGATCTTTTCCTAAAAACTTTACATATACAATTTATTTCTGTATTTTACCTGTATAAATAGTAAGGGAACTTAACTATGCACTTCTATAAGCATTTGACATATGTTAACTTATTTAATTTTTTATAATGCTCTTATGATGTGGGTATTATGATATTTTTATAAGAACACTGGTTCCAAAGAGTTTAAGTAAATTGCCCAAGCTCACATGGTTAGTAGTCAGCAGAATCAAGCTCTAAACCCATGCCATCTAGCTCCAAATCACACTCTTAACTACTTTACTATGCTGCTATTGGCATGTCATTAGTGCTTTGAAAAGCTTCAGTGTATAAAGTGCTTCAGATATAGAATTCACTGTGCTGTTTTCTTGAAGAACATATCCATCAGGAAAAGCTAGTTTGGGCTGTTGAAACAAACAACCCCAAATCTCCATGCACTGAAAGATCAGAAATTTATTTCATGCACACACTACTCATCTTTCTTAGGCTGGTAGATGTCTTGAGTGCACATAATACTCATTCCAGGATTTAAGGTGGTAGAGCTTTCATTACCTGAAATCACAATGAAAGAGAATGTGGTAAATCACACACACTGGTTCCTACAGACTCACCACATGCCTTGCATTAGTTCCAAACTCTTCTCATTTCCTAAAATAAGTCAAAGAGCCATATCTCACTTCCCAAGTCATGAAGTGCAACCCCCATCATGTATCTGGAAGGAGAAAATTCACATGTTGCAGAACAACATTAATGACTTAAACTGATAATTTACACTCCTTACACCACAGACTAAAATAAATTTAACAAAATGTAAAAGCAGTCAGAACCAGATGACTGCATAGGTAAACCCAATGCCTGCTTCTCCCACCCCCACAGACAAGGACCAAAACAATAGATAAGCAAGCACATTCTGACTGGAGTTCCTAGGGGAGAGTGATGGAGTACAGCAGAGCGGTGGAGACCCTCAGGAGCTTGCAGATGGCTACACAGAACAAATTCTCCCAGCTCGGACAACCTGTCTTCAGAGTCAGGAACAGCTCAGAATCAAGATAGAATTCTCCTGGAAGGAAAAAGACAAGCAAAAGACACCCTGCATTCTCCCCTCAAAGCCTGGACACATTGTGGGACATGGTGGCACACTTGTAATCCCAGTGACTCCAGAGGCTGAGGCAGAGGATGGCACATTCGAGGCCAACCTGGGCAACTCAGGGAGACCCTGTCTCAACACAAAAAAATAAGAAGGGCTCAATTGCAAAGTTTGATCCCAGTATCCAAAATTAATAACAATAATAATAGTAAGTTTAGAAACCTCTGATCTTAGCTGCTGGGCTGCCCTGCAATCTGACATCCCTTCAACCCAGGCTCAGGGGCTGCCCATGCACATGGTTGGATCACTCCAAAGAAAGAGACCACACTGTGTCCACTGGGTCCACTCCTTGACCCAGGCTGCTGCTGCATGATGCCATCTTGACATTAAAGCCATTTCTAGAGTGTGTGCTATTCTGGGCATGAGGAGTCCCTGCATCATGCCATCCTTCAGTCGGTACCACAACTGTACTGTGCTAACACAAGTAGTCATAGTGCCCTGACCCTGGCTGTGGAGAGCCTGGACTCCAGAGAACAGCTGTGATCCAGAACCCAAATGGCACCCTACCTCCAAGGGAATAGGAGGTCCTCGGTAGTAGTGAAAAAGCAGCATGACCAAGAACCAGCTGGCCTGACATGCCCAGGTGCCTGTGGCAACCTGTTTCACTGCAGAGGAGACCACCCACCACTCTACAGAGACCAGTCAGCCCCTGACCAGACTCCCCAGCAGGGAGATCACATTTGACCCAGGAGAGAGTAGCCTCTGCACCCTTGTGCTGTTCTGCAAGCCCACCCTAAGTGGAGAGGCAACACTCGACCCAGCAGAGCAGTTGAACAGACACCTGTAGCCTTGACCACTCAGGCACTCACAAGTGCTGCCAACACAGGCTACAGATGAAGAAACTGAATGCGAACTGCAAAACTGCCTCTGCCTGGAACCAAATCCACATATCCTACCCAACCAACAAATTAGCACACATCCATAGGCAAACATCTTTCCCTGTGAAAGCTTCTCTATTAAATGAGGGGAGATTACTGCTCCCCCAGATGTACAAACATCACCATGAGGACAAGGGAAACTTAAAAAGGCATGAAAAAGTGGAACTTCTTCGGTGGACACAATAGTGCTGTTCCCAAAGAAAGGAAAATTTTAAATTATTTTAAAAGTAATTCAAAAGAATGATCCAGTGGAAATTCAATGATGTTCAAGAGAATATATATGGGCAATTCACAAAATTCAGGAAAACAATCCATGATCTGAATGAGAACTTCAACAAGAAGCTAGATATCATTTTTTTTAAATCATGGAGCTGAAGACTTCAAGAAATAGAATAAAAAATATAATTGAGAGCTTCATAACAAACTACATCAAGCAGAAGAAAATATTTCTGAATTTGAAGACAGGTATTTGAAATAAGCTAGAGGAAAAATAAAAAGCAAAGAAAGCCTACAAGATACATGGGACATCGTTAAGCCAACAAGTGTTCACATTATTTCTGTTCTAGGGAGATAAAGGACAGAGAAAGGTGTGGAAAGATGATTTAATGAAATAATACCTGAAGATTTTCCAAGTCTTGGGAAAGATAGGGACATCCAGAGTCATAAAAATTAAAGTTTCAATTAGAAGCAACCCAAACAAATTTTCTCCAAAGCACATTATAATCAAGTTCTCAAAAATCAGACAAAGAATACTAAAATTAGCAACAAAAAAGGTTATGTCATAATTAAGGGAATCCCCATAAGATGGAGAGCAGATTTCTCAACATGAACCTTGCAGGCCAGGAAAGAACCAGCTAACATATTCAGAGAGCTGAAAGAAGAAAACTGACACCCAGGACTACTATATATCCAGTAAAGCAATCCTTCAGAAGTGAAAGAGAAACTTCTTTCCTGACAAGCAAAAGCTAAGGGTATTTATCACTACCAGATCAGACTAGATCAGCCTTACAAGAATACTCAAGGAATTCTTCAACAGAACAGGAAAGAATAACAATTATATGACCAAAACATATAAATGCACAAAATTCACTGATAGAGATAAATTCATAATCAAATTCTCCATTATTGTAACAGGGATATATAAACTGTCAAATCTCTAATAGGAAGTCAAAATGTCAATGATAACCATAACTGTAACAAGATGTTAAGGAATAGAAAATACTAGAGAATGGATGTTAAAGTCACAAAATTACAAATTTGAGGGGGTATAAAAGTTTAAAGTATTTGAATGCAACTGCAGTTATCAATTGAAAATAGTCTTTTACAGCTATAAGATTGCTTATGAAAATCCCAGAGTAACCACAAAGGAAACAACTATAACATATAAACCAATGATAAAGACAAAGAAACCAAATCCAGTCCCCCGCTCCAAAAAAAAAAAAACCCGCAAAACCCAAAAACAAGAGATGAAGAAAGTAATAAAAGATCTGGAAACTACAAGGAAAAGAGTAACAAAATGACAGGTGGAATCACTTACCTTTCAGTAAAACACTGGATTGTGAATGGATTAAATTCTCTAATTAAATGACACAGACCCTTAATTTTAAAAAAAGAGAAAAAGAAAAGATTCAAATAAATAAAATCAGAGATTAAAAAGGAGACATTCCAACTCAAACTACGGAAATGCAAAAGACAGTCAGTGACTGTGCCGACAAGTTGGAGAATCCACCTCCCATGAACCTGCTACTATAGGAATCGTCCAAAACACTTCAAGTTGGTACAACAAGCTGATGGTCTCTTTTCCTGGTCAGATCAATCTCACCTGCCACCCAAGAATTTCCCTTTAATATCTAGGAACAAAAATAGGAGCCCACCTGATCCCATGCTGGAATGATCCGAGAGGTGTGGGAGGCAAATACCCTGGAGATAAACCTTTGACCAAAGACAGATGGAGGTCTGTGGATATAGTCTTCCCTTTTCTCCATGGAAGAACTTTCTTGGCCAGTCCTGAGCGGGGTAGACATCTTGGTTCCATGGACCAAGGCTCATAGCTGGGCCAGGCTCTGGTCAACTTAAAATGACATCCTCAAGGCTGGACTTGTGGCTCAGTGGTAGAGTGCTTGCCTAGCATGCATGCAGCCCTGGGTTTGATCCTCAGCACCACATAAAAATAAAGGTACTATCTCCACCTACAACTAAAAACAAATTTTTTTTTTTAAAAAATGACATCCTCTCTTGAGCTCTCCACCCTCCTGCCTAGCTCCCCTTCTCTTTATTCCCATCCCTTAAGAAAAAAGCAATTTGTGAATTCTTCATCTAAAACTGCTTTCTGGAGAACCCAGATCCAAACAGCGTCTCAAACATCATTTTAAATATCTTTTTGGATACATAAAGATATGTATTTTTTTGATACATAGAACAAAATATATGTCTTTGAAAGTGTACAGTTCAGTGGGTTGTAGTATATTTGCAGTCACGCAACCATCGCTATTATCCAATGTGTGAACATTTTCATTACTCTGAAACGAACCCACAGGTCTAATAAAATTCACTCTCCATTCTCAACCACTAAACCTAGTTCTGTCTGTATGGATTTGCCTGTCTTGACACTTTACATAAATGGAATCGTGCAGCATATGGCCTTTTGTGGCTGACTTCTTTCCCTAGCCCAGTATTTTCAACATCTACCATCCTACGGCAGTCTTACTTTGTTCCTTTTTTATTAACAAACAGCATCCCACTGTATGAATATATCACATTTTGCTTATTTATTCATTAGTTGACAGACATTTAGATAGTTTCCAATTTTGAGCTATCATGAACAATGCTACTATGAACTTTCATGTGCAAATGATTTTTAACACATCAAATTTTGATCTCCTAATTTTCTCCAGCCTTTCCCATCTTGGTAAATAACACTGTTATCTAATTGCCCAGAATGAAAACTTAATTTCTTTTTTCATCATGATTTCTTCATCCAATCTGTCACCAGGTCCAGTCAGCTCTGCCTCCAAAATATATCTCAAATCCATCAGCTTTCTGCATATCTACTGCTGCCAGCACCTGACACCCTCCTTTCCACCCTAGGCCACTGTCATAGCCACCTCACTGGTGTCCTTTCATCCACTTTGGCTCTCCAAAGGATTATTCCTAAAAATCAACTACAGTGACCTTTGCAAATTGTGCTTTCTTCTAGTTAAAAAGTTTTTGGGGACCTCATCTGGTTGTTGGGGTTAGGGAAGTCAAGCTTCTTACTTTAACATCTTTCCTGTCTGACTTTCCAGCATCGCCTCACAGTACATGGTCCCTTCCTACCAGGATGGTTTCTTCCTGGCTGTCCCTGCCCTGACTAGAATGCTGGGAGAGGCAGCATTGTCTCTCCAGCATCTTGTGTGATGTCTGACTGATGCATCCTTGGAACTCAATTAAGTACTTCTTCCTATTTTGTCAAATGAGTAAGATAGTTGTTTGGGTGTATCATGAAGGATGGATACGGTTTCCACTGGTGGGGAAAAAGGTATTTGTAAAGAAGAAACACCAAAGGCAAAGACACAACAGTAATGCTGCATTTGTTTGGGGGCTGGTGAGCTGATTTTGTAGATAAAGTACTAAGCATATGTTGGAATGTTATGAGAGATTTCTGGCCAGTGAGTGCCTATGTGAAAAAAGGTATGTGGAATATAGATAGAGAGCAGTTACTAAGGAATTTAATTGAGGAAATGAAGTGATAAGCATGGGCTTAGCATAGTGAATGTTACTGGGGAGTACCCCAGATTAGTGTTCTAATCATCAATCATCAATTCAAAAATACTCTAGAGCCCGGTGCAGTGATGCATGCCTATAATCCCCATGGCCCCGGAAGCTGAGGAAGGAGGATGGAGAGTTCAAAGCCAGCCTCAGCAAAAGTGAGGTGCTGAGCAACCCAGTGAGACCCTGTCTCTAAATAAAATACAAGATAGGGCTGGGGATATGACTGAGTGGTTGAGTACCCTGAGATCAATCCCTGGTACCCCCTAAAAATAGTCTAGACTCTGAGTTACACAGATGGTAATAAAATAAGAAGATAGATTTTAGTAAAATTTTGGAAGAAAAATGTACAGGACTTATTTAGCAATGAATAGATAATAGCCATGAAGGAAAGAAAGAAATCCCATTCATTAATCGCTCCTGCTACCTGGGTAGAAAGCAGTTCTGTTAGTGGTAATGGAGAAGTTAGGAGAGGTTATAATGTGGAGAGATCACCTCTGCCAAGAATATTATAAGTAAACATATGGAAATTTTAAAAAAAAACACCTCAGGGGTAAAATATATATATAATGATCAGGATTTCCTCTCTTCAAGGTAAAGCTTCAAGCAAAGTCGGTAGGTAGGACCCACCAGATCAAGGAAATGGCTGGGAGCAGAGCACTGGAGACACCTGTCTTCCAAGGGTATGGGAACAAGAGGCATCAGGGGATCAGTACAGAAGTCAGAGAAGGCAAGAGAGTGAAGACAGTGGGACTAACAGAAGCCCTAAGAGTGGACACTCGAGGCTGAGATGGCCCCACCACCTAGTGCACGGACTAAGGAGGATGGAGATGAGATCCTCACTGAATTCACCAAGAATGCCTTATTGATGCTCTTTGAGAAAAGAGCAATCAGTAAAAGCAGGAAGAATCTGTACTTAAAATGATTAATTGCACCACTGATTAAAAGAAAATAATGAATGTAGACTACCCTACACAGATGTTTATCTAAAAAAGGGAAGAAAATTATGAGAAAACAGCTCCTGGAGTTGAAGGATCAAGGGTAGTTTTCTGGGTTTTTTGTTTTGTTTGTTGGTTTTCTTGTTTTTGCTGTGCTGGGGATCAAGCCCTGTACCACTGAGCTATATTCCCAGCCCAAGGGTAGTTTCTGTTATTTGGAGTTTTTATTAATATAAGAAATACTGAATACTGGAGCTGAAGGAAGTACCAGTCTAACTCCCTTCTGATTTTATACATAAGAAAAGTGAACTATGGAAAAGAAAGCCAAGTGTCCAAGTCTCCTTGTCAATGCTGACTTGAGCCTAAAATCAAGGTGCCTTGAGATCTTGTCTGTTCCAGACTCAAATCCAATCAATAACTCAGGCAAAAAAATGAATTTCTTTCCTGCACCTAACCTCCTGTGGGACACTTTCGGGTAGTCCCCATGACCTTGCATCTTGATAGTAATACCCTTGAGAAATACCATCTCATGAATGGGGGTAGGGATTGTAAGTTGCTTCCAATGCTAAACAATGCTGAAGATGATGTCACTTCTGGGCTTACATTATGTAAAATTACAGCATCGTCTTTTTCCCCTCATGGTTTTGATAAAGCAAATAACCATGCCATAGAGACCCAAATGAGCCAGCATCCAGCCAGCAGCCCACAGTAACACCACCAAAACTGAAGCACCCTTGGGCAACAGGCTATAGGACATTGGATCCCACCAACGACCGTGTGAACCTGAGAGTGGATCCTTCACACTCCAGTAGATAAGTTGCACTCCCCCACACACAGAGGCCCTGAAGCAGAGCACCCAGAAAAGCTGAATCCAGAATGCTGGCCCCACAGAAGCTGAGATGATATATGGGTGATACTTTAAACCACTGTGGTAATATTGTCACACAGTAATAGAAAAATAATACAAAACACACACACACACACACACACACACACAAATCCATCTCTGCTCCAATCAGCTCCAAAAAAATTCATCTCAAATCTGCTCAAGCCTTTCCATCTCCACCGCCACCAGTCGCCAACAGACTCTGCTCCCTACTTTCTGCTTCAAGTTTGAGGCAAATCACTTTTCTGCACACTGATTGGCACAGGGAAGGACACAGGCCTGAGCTAGGCTATCAGTATGGCCTCCGCCTCTCCCAGCAGGCCTACCAGTGCCCAGGCCTGTCTGCTTTCTGTCTTTGAGGGACTCCCCTGTTTCTGCTCTCTTCTGATGACCATCTTTTGATTTTTCCAAGGTTGCTATGATTTCTTCCTCTCAAGGGACTCATCTTTTCCATCATTTCTAGGGGTGTGGAGGGGGTAGGAGGTTGGTGCCTCTGTTCACTCTGCTATTCTGATACAATATCCTCTCCAAGGTAATTTTCAAGATATTGTGTTGCCTCTCCCATATCCATCTATAGGCATTTTTTTTCCTGGAACTAAAGTCTGGCATAGACTTTTTTTTTTTTTTAATAATAATAGCTCTTGTAAGTACTGTGCATTGTACACTGTAAATTACATTTATGAAGAATATTTAATGGTGTTGCCAAAAGCTCATACTATGATGAAGTATAAGACAATATAGAAACTGTATATTGAGGCTTTGTCCTCCTCCAGGTAGAATGTTCCGCAGTGTGAATGAAGGTTCTCCATATTAAAACAGAAAAAAGACCCAGAAAAGTTCTTGGGACAGTGCCAGGACATCAAGATAGACAAAGCAGAGGGAGAAAAACTGAATACAGAGAGAAAGGCACTAAACAAGACCGAGGAGGTGCTGGAGGGCTTCCTGGAGTAGGACACAGTGAGCTGATTCTAAAAGGTGAGCAAGAAGAACCCAAGAAAAGCCCGCAAAGGAATGGCAGGTCAAAGGATTCACGGAGGAAGAGGGAGAGAAGAATCCAATGTTCAGAGTGAGACACCGATATCACAGACTCTGCCATACACAAGGGTTCAATCAGCACTTTGATATGTTAATAAATAACTAACACAATCAGAAAAGTGGTTTAGAATAAATTAATTATTGTAACATTTTTATAGCAGCCAAACACGCATCGGAACTCCTGGGAACCTCGCCTGCGGCGCCAGCGAGACTCTCTGCTGCCCTCTGTTGACGGTGACTGTCACCTGCACGGCTCGCAGCAGCCGGGGTACAGGGCCGCCTCCAGTGAGTCAGATGCACGCTCCTGTCTTTGAAGCCACCCCTGTCTCTGTCCCAAGTATCTTCACAGGGATAGTATAGACTGAGTTCAACAGAGTGATACCAGAAAATGCCGCTCTCAAAAGACAATTGAGAAAATTTTACTGAATACCATGGATTGACTCCGCACATTTCTGAGTCTCTATCCACCTGTCAGAGCAGACTGTCCTGAACAAACTTCCTCATGATGCCCTTGCCGTGCCCATTCCTCCATTTTACCAGACAGGAACACAGCATGGGCTTTAGGGAGGAACTGAGAGACACCTGTGGGCTCATTCTGTTCCAAGAGTATCTGTTTCCCCAGTCTCGCAAGCAAAGAAAGGAACTGATTTTCTTAAAAAGCAGATTTGGGGGTTCTTAAAATTTGCAAAGAGTGGACTCTATGCTGCTTTACACTAGTTAGTCTTGAAATTCCATGTGATCTTACATGTGCAAATAAACAGGGCACTGTTCTATCATTACATAAAAAAAAAAAAAAATCTGAATTTGTCCTCCACCAGACCCGATGCTCTTTATAAAATTGAAGTTTGAGAGTCAGAAAAGTGTGGAAAGAATTTCAAAATCAGTAATGAACAGATAATGACCTTACCTAAGAAATCCTTAAAAGATATTTTTAAAGTTTTAGTCTTATTATTCAGAGAAAATAGTCATCGAATGTATTTATTTGGCAATCTTTTCACACAAAGTACTTTCCTACTCACTGTTGAGATTGCAGAGGACATCGACACAGCCTGGAGATGTGACTCAGTGGTAGAGTGCCTGCCTAGCATGCACCAGATCCTGGGTTCAATCCCCAGACTGGCAAAAAGTTTTTGAAATGACATAGACACAAACCTCTCATAAGGACTGTTCTGACAGACATCATAGGACTGATCTCACTACCAATAATAACAAAACTTATTATTTACTGAATATTTAATATGTCTTGTGCATCTCTAAGTGCTTTATATGCATCATATCTTCTAATTATCACAAAATTTCTGTGATTTCTTCTTCTCAAGGGACTGTTATTCTTTGCATGCTACAATCCAGGGCACTGAGGCCCAGAGAGTTAAAATGATTCATCCAGGGTCACACAGCTCTTAAGTGTCAGGAATACTAATTGAACCCAGGCAGTTTAAATGAATGATAAGAGTAAGTGTTGGAATAAACAATAGTCTAATCAAATAATATTTTAAAACAAGGTCAAAGTTAAACTTGAATCACATCACATGAATCAGTAGATAATTTTTTATTGTGATGCTATTATACTTTTTAATAACAGTGATTCAAAAAGAAGATGTAGAAGACAGTGATGGTGGCTCCCGGAGGCTGGTCCTAGTGACAAATAGAGATGGAGATGACACAAGATTGGGGCTACCTCCAAAACTAAGTTAAATTGGCGCACAATGACCCGAAGATAAAACTGAATCATCAGGCAACATGAAGGCATGAGGACAATAGCCTTCTTTTACTGTGAAACTTTCATGGTAGAAGCATTTGTTTACTACTTGCTGATTAATAATAATGTCATCAGAAAAGAAAAGGGCACAGTTTCCCTGGAGGGCAACTCAGTACCATCTAGCAAAATCGCACATGCATTTACTTTTTGACTCAGATGTTTCCAATGTGTATCCCAAAGATGCAATGACAAAAATTACAACTGACATGTGCAGGAAACTACTCATTGTGTCACTGTTTGAAGAGGTAAAAATCTGAAACAGCCTACAGAGTCATCAAGAGCAGGATGGCTTATGGTACCTCCAAACAATGGGTGCTGATCAGTTCTAAACTGGATGGGGGCAATCTCTATGTACTCATGCAAAGTTATATACAGAATTCAATATGCAAAAGAGACCTAGTGTGACTGCACTATGCTACAGTTTGAGTATGAAAGAGGGATATACAAATATTTCATGTATTTGCTTATAAGTTGTAAAATAAACTGGAAAGGTAACTCAAAACCTCAACAAAATATCCAGGTATGATAGCACATGGCTTGGGAGGCTGAGTCAGGAGGATCGAGAGTTCAAAGCCAGCAAAAGCAAGGCACTAAGCAACTCAGTGAGATCCTACCTCTAAAGAGAGCCTTCAGAGTGGGAGAAAATCTTTTCCACACGCACTTCAGACAGAGAGCTAATCTCCAAAATTTATAAAGAATTTACAAAACTTACACCAAAAATACAGAGAACCCAATCAATAAATGGACCAAGAATCTGGACAGACACTTTATGGAAGAGGATGAACAAGTGATCAATAAATATATGAAAAAGTGTTCAACATCTCTAGTAATTAGAGAAATGCAAATTAAAACACCTTTAAGATTTCATCGTACTCCAATTAGAATGGCTATTATCAAGAACACAAACAATAAGAGATGTTGGCATGGCTGTGGGGAAAAAGGCACACTTGTACATTGCTGGTGGAGTTGCAAATTGGTGCAGCCACTCAGGAAAGCAGTGTGGAGATTCCCCAGAAAACTTGGAATGGACCCACCTTTTGACCCAGTTATCCCATTCCTTGGTTTACACCCAGAGGACTTAAAATCAGCATACTACAGTAACACAGCTGAATCAATGCTTATAGCTGCTCAATTCACAATAGCTAGACTGTGGAACCAACCTAGATGTCCTTCAACAGATGAATGGATAAAGAAACTGTGATATATATACACAATGGAATACTACTCAGCCATAAAGAAGAATAATATTATGGCATTTGCAGATAAATCGATGGGATTGGAGAATATCATGCTAAGTGAAATAAGCCAATCCCAAAAAACCAAAGGTTGAATGTTTTCCCTGATAAGTGGATGATGATTTATAATCAGGTTGGAGGGGTGGGAGAGAGAGAATTTAGGAACTTTAGATTACATAGAGGGAAATGAGAGGGAGAGGGAGCAGGGATATGAAAAATGGTGGAATGAGACAGACATCATCATGCTATGTACTTGTATGATTACACAAATGGTATGACTCTACGTCATGCACAAACCATAGAAATGAAAAGTTGTACTCCATTTGTGTACAGTGAAAATCAGCTAGGTAAACCCAGAACTGGTTATCACCATACCACCTCCCATTGGCAGCAGAGCCCTTTTGGCATCTGACTGGCTGGTCCACAATCCTCCCCTGATTGACTTCCCAGTCTTGATTGGCTTTCCTGTTCCACATGCTAAGTTTGCGTTTTTCCAGCATCAGTAAAATGAGATCAAGTTTGCGTTACACACTTGAGTTCATTCGAGGGGCATGGATAACATTGGTCAGAAAGGAGGAAGGAGACATGAGAAAGGAAAGGAAGCCAACAGGGAAGCACTATTGGGCCACCTGGGATAACCTAGCCCTAACCCTAACCTGAGCACCAGCTCTGGGAGTCGTAATGCACCCGCTCTTTGGCATCACTGTCTGTGGACTGTGCCCTGCGTGTGAGGGTCCTGGTTCTCCATCTGCCTGTCACAGGGCACGATTTGTTTTAATCTACTGAAGAAAAATGTGAGTAAAGATAGGCAAAATGACATAGGCAAGGATTGATAATTATTGGAGCAGTGATGGGTGCAAAACTTTTATCATTGATTTTTCTGGTTTTGTGTAACTTTTGAAATTTTTTCATAATAAAATGTAATAAAAATAATAGCACCATGTATAATCACATTTTTTTTACTATGAGAATCCTTGGTTTCCAGAGTTCCATCTTTTCTTTTTCATTTGTTCTCAATATTAAGATTGCCTATACATTCATTAGCTTGTTCTTTTATATTTCTTTTATTTATTTACTTTTTTTTTTTCTGGTACCAGGGATTGAACCTAGGGGCACTTAACCACTGAACCTCATCCCCAGTCTTTTTATTTTTCATTCTGAGACTAGCTTAGTCTTCTCACATCAACAAATGTGAAATGAAAAATACATAATTTCACATTTTCATGTTGATCATTGTCATGGTTTGGATGTGAGGTGTCCCCCAAAAGCTCACATGTGAGACAATGCAAGAAGGTTCAGAGGAGAAATGATTGAGTTGTAAGAGTCTTAACCCAATCAGTGAATTAATCCAAGATTGGATTAATTGAAGTGGTAAAGTATGGCTGGAGGAGATTGGAATTGGGGCATGGCCATGGGGTATATATTCTGTATCTGGAGAGTGAAGACTCTGTCTCTCTCTGCTTTCTGATAACCACGTGAGGTGTTTCCCTCTGCCACACTCTCCTGCCATGCTGTTCAGCCTCACCTGGAGCCCCAAGGAATGGAGTTGGCCTTCTGGGAACTAAGACCTCTGAAACTGTGAGGCCTCAAATAAACTTTTCCTCCTAAAGTTGTTCTGGTCAGATCCTTTCAGTCACAGCAACAATAAACCTGACTAACACAATCATAGAATTTGAATCTTATTGAAATAAGTACTTATATTGTGGTTCAACCTAAATGTAACATGCTTATGAAAATACTTAGATAAAATATAAATAAATAAACAGTAAACAAAGTAAATTGAGAGAGAGGAATTTATGTTTATAACTTAGGTGTCAATGACAAAAAAAATTCTAAAGGAAATTTAGACTATTCAGCATCAAAAGATGATCTCCATAATCCATTAACAACTTTTAAAAGCCCACAGCCTCCTTCTGAGAGATCAAGACTGATGTCAGTCCCGGATGTAAGAGAGCAGGTCATCCACTGCTGCAGAGTGGGAACTAGTGGGCAGGCCTCCTGGGGCAAGGATGAGGAAATCAAATCCACCATTTGCTACCGAGCAGAAGGGAATATCCCCTTAAATCATATTCATCTCTAATAATGAATAATGAACCCCTGAGAATTATTTTAGAAGTTTAACAAAGGTCATTTTTCAACAGCTTTATTTCACAAATATAGGACTAAAACTCAATCTAACAATTAGTCCTCTGGGGTTATCAGAACCCAGGTATTGTGCATTCAGGTTTTCACTACTTTCAGTATAACATTCAACAGGATTCAGGCAGAAGACAATGACATCGTGTGTTACAACATCTAATACACAGGAGAGGATTCTCACTTTATTTTCCAATACGCACAGGAAACCTCCCGAATGTTGTCTCATAATAGAAAAACAGATTAAGCAATGAACAATAAGATATTAGGCTATGCTTTTTATATATTTTACACGTAGTCTTCAACTCATTCCCTCACCTTCAAAATACTCTTTGTTTTTAGTGAGCTGATGAGAACAATTTAAAAGGAGGAAAAGTTCATTTGGGGGCTCATGGTTTCAGAAGTCTTAGTCCATAGATGGCTGACTCCATTCCTTGGGGCTTGAGGTGAGGCTGAACATCATGTCAGGAGAGGGTGGTGGAGGGAAGCAGCTCACACCACAGTGATCGGGAAGCAGAGAGACAGAGTCCACTAGCCAGGTACAAATATATACCCAAAGCCACACTCCAATTCCCACCTCCTCCAGCCACACCCACCACTTCAGTTACCACTCAGTTAATCCCTAGCAGGGGATTAATCACTGATTGGGTTGGGACTCTTACAACCCAATCATTTCTTCTCTGAACCTTCCTGCATTGTCTCACATGTGAGATTTTGGGGGACACCTCACACCCAAACCATAACACTCTTCTAAGAAAGAAAGGCTGCAAACTTATCCTTTTATTTCCTTTCAAGGAAATATTAAATGTCCAAAACTTCTTTCCAGTTAAATGCTTGAATAAAGGAGATATTAACACATAAGCCATTGCGTCTGTTAAAACAAGAAATCAAAATTTGTGAGCTCTAACTCTGTAAGACAAGAAATAAAAGAAAATTTCCTTTTTTAATTTTGGTGAAGGAATATAAAATATTGAAGTGAAAAAATTATTTAAAATCTGATGTGTTTCCTGCAATATCACAACGGCTTCTAATATCTGCTCCTAGTCCCTTTCATCTTTGTACCTATTTTGCAGTTTTTCAAACACATTTTTGTAAAGTCCTGCATCATCACATTATGTGCTTGTTCCAAAGCCTTCATCGGTTTCTCATTACTGTTGAAGTTCCAACTTTTCATTATCTGACACAGCCCCAACAATCTGCCCCCAAACTCTCCAAGCACAGCACCTACTACCTGCTTCCTGTCTATGCCACAGGGAGCCAGAACCTTCACAGCGTCCCGCACATGCTCTGCTCTTTCCTATCCTAAAACTGTACTTCCTGTTGACCCTGTCTTCTTGGGAGGCCCCTTCTCTAAAATCATGTTTGCCTTTGAGATAGCCCCGCTTAAATCAAGATTCAGTTATATGCCACCTCTTCTAAGAGAGCAACCTGAGGTGGTAAAACCCAAGTTGTTTACCTACCCCTGATCTTGGCTCTTGGGACCACTATTAGAGTCTATATCACCCCTGTAAGTTTTTTCTTTGCCCTAATTAGATCATGAGCTCATTAAAGCAAACAGATGTTTCCTTAGACCTACCTGGATGTGGGCTTGTCAAGTTCCAAGGAAGGAGTGTTACCCAACAGACAGAAAACAACCCACTCCTAGCCTTCCCCAGCTAGATACCTCGAACGATTGCTGCTTGGCTGAGTTTGGTGAGACAGTTGGATGATGTTTGGGAAGCTGAAGGAATTATACATTAACTTACCAAAAATAGGTATAACAGGACATGTCACAGAAGAAAGAGCCTGGAGGGGAGGAGGGAAGCTGGAGCCACCATAACTGAGGAAGGGAGCAGAGAGGCAGCAGAGGAGGGATGCAGAGTAGGTGGTGAAGAGGTGAACACACTAGCAATTGGAAGAAACCAAGAGCTCCATGGGGGGCAGCAACTGGGAGTAGGAGAGAGAGATGAGAAGAGGGATTTCAGCTGCACGGCGGACCCTGGGGTCCCCTCCCTTTCATTCTCCAACAAGTGCCTTCCCATTGAAATGTGTGGCGTTTTTCAGATGTGATAAGGTGCAGGATTAGCGTTAAGGTTAGCCCTGGCTGAGAACAGAGTTGCTTCAAGGGAGCCAGTAACAAGGTAGCACAGGTAATTCCAGCATCACAGGTTTATATTTATAGATCTTTTTGTTTTGGTTTTGGTTTGTTTGTTTTTTTGTTGGGGCACACATGAAGTCCCAGCAAAAGCTATATTTTAACCAACTATATAAAGTTTTATTCACTCATTCCATTAATTTCATTATCTTTGTAATATTCCTTTTTAAATGAAACTCATCATGGATTATTTAAAAAGTAACTTAATTGCAGGAATGAATTAACATTGCAACCATTTGCCATCTAATAGTCGTGTCTCTGAACAGCAGAATCACTTTGCAGAGTTGAGCCTGGACACCGTCTGTTTACATTGGGGTGGGTGACAATTAGCACCAACAAACAGCATTACTTGTGACTGAGGAATAAAAAATAAGTAAATACCTCTGTCTTTAGTCAGAATCATAAATGAATTAGAAATTTAGGTCAGCGAGTTATCACCATTGCTATATTTATTTATACTTTGTGTGCCAAGCATGCTTCAAGACACTGTGAGTTCCCCACAGAAGACTCATTTTCATATACTATGCACTGAATTCCAAATTTCTCCTCTCTTTTCCCAAGAAAATTGCATCCACTCAGAGCCAAGAAAGTCCACTAAGGTGTGGACTTGGGGAATGAGTAGAAGAATCCGATGTCTGATGAATGTCAGTTATATGAAATTTATATGAAGTTTATATTGCAATCAAATTTTAAGTGGCAGAATTTCAATCACAGAGAAAAAATTTGGGTGAAAACAATCTCAAAGGATTTTAAAGAACCATAATCACACCCCAGGTACTATCCCACATACAGTAAAGTCAACTCTGATCATGAACTTTTGGGAGAGAAATCTTCGTACTCCCTACTCTTCCCCACACTTTGCTTTCAGCAGTAATGAATTAGCCTGGTCAGAGGTTTGGCTTATGATGGCACTGTCATTTCAAATGGCACAGCTGCTTCTACAATCTGAGGATTCAAACTCTTGCAACTGAAACTTAGTGTGAGACAATTAACTCCAGATCTCACCAAATGAAGTTGAGAATTAATCCGTATCATCACATACGCTTGGTACAGCCTTCATCACCCATGAAAAGTATATACTTTGGACACACTGCTCACTATTGTCATCTGAGAGTAAATACTTTGAAGAAAATAGTTATGAAAGTCATTCCTTGAGTTGCCTGCAATGGGCAGGCCCCAGGTATTAGACACAAGTAAGGGAAAAGATGAGAAGCCACCGTTGCTTTTTCAGCAGTGACTGTTTATTAGAAAACAAAAGCAGAAAATCTTTATGAGAAAAGAGATAAACAGGTACCTCTAAAAATGAAAAAAAAGTGTGTTATTGGTTATTCACTGTCAAAGAAAATTTCTGGATAAAGACAAGCTGGATTGTTAAGAACTAGGCATGCAGCTAATGCTCTGACAGCAGCCATTAACTAAAAATTGATCTTTGAGACTTAGCCAGCTTGGAAGTTCTGTTGCAGGGAACACACAGCTAAACACATTAATCTGAGAAGCACCTTCTCCCTGACCTGTGACACAAGGTCACCAGCACCTGCAAGGATCTGGACTCCCTGAGCAGCAGGTAGGAACATAGACAACCCATTGAGGACATTGCAGACTGATGGATGCGTTCGAATCCACCGTCCAAAGGGATCAAAACAGTAGAAGGATAAGTACATGATCCAATTCAGATGACCAAGGTTCAAAGTCCTCCTAACTTGGTCACTTATAGTCCACTGTCTGTATATCCCTAATTGAAGATAATTATCATTATTTAAGAGGATTGTAGGCTCAATGAGATGACAAGGATGAAATAGGTTTTATACATCAAAAGACACAAATTTTTATAATCCACTACTCAAATCAATGCAAATATTTGTACAAGTATGAATGAGTTCTATAATCTGATGAATCACCAATTATTTTATATATTTCAACCCTAAGGACAAAAAGAAAGTTTTAAATCCCATTCCAGGGTTGTAGATAACTAGATACAGCATTACATATAGAGTCACATTCTGATAAATTTTCACCATATTGAATTAGATATGAATTACCCAAAGTATGAATTTTATTTATTTATTTGTTTGTTTATTTATTTATTTGCTTGTTTGTTTGTTTGCTTGTTTATTTTGCAGTGCTGGGGATTGAACGCAGGGCCTTGTACTTGTGAGGCAAGCACTCTACCAACTGAGCTATGAACCCAGCCAAAGTAAGAATTTTAAACACTTAAAGTCATAATAAAAAACATAACTTAAAATAAAAGTTGAATAGATGCTTAAATTTTTAATAATAATATTTATAATACAAATGACATAACCAAATTAAATGAAATTTTTATTATTGAGTTAGGTAAGTTTTAATAATAGTTTTTATAATATGAAGAGAGGAAGAACAGAAATGGTCTCTGGGGGATTTGTTCCTTCTCTGTTTTAGGTGGCACTGATAAAATCACAATGGACAAAATACTATGATCTTGCCAAACAATAGCTATAGCACTGTGGTAAGATCTTAGAACTATGTTTTAAGAGGAAAATTAATGAACCTTAATGTAGAGCACTTGAAAGCACTTTTAAGTGCAGAAAGGTTAAAGACCTTGGGCTATTGAGCTTAGCTTTTAAAAACAAGGAGGAAATAACAGATACCTCGAGATATTTGACTAGCCATTATAACTACTCTAAGACAATTGAACTAGACATGATTGCACGCAGCTAAAGGCAAATAGATCTCATTTGTTTTCTGAATGGTGAATGATATTGAAAAGAGAATGGAGG
This sequence comes from Glaucomys volans, assembly GCA_020662805.1. NCBI lineage: Eukaryota > Metazoa > Chordata > Mammalia > Rodentia > Sciuridae > Glaucomys > Glaucomys volans. The sequence goes on from JAJEJO010003631.1 coordinate 137,761, forward strand.
GCTACCTGAATATTGTTGAAAGAACTTTAACATTAAATGGAGTCAGAAAACAAAAGTTCACTAAAACATAAAGCCCCTTACAACTCAGATTTTATGATTCTATAACTTGTCTTTCTTTGATGCTTAATATAACACAAAGGTAATATGTACAGCCGAAAAATGACAAAATTTGCATGGTTCTAGTTTGCATTTCTTAAATATTGTAGTTCTACAACTTACAGATGAAATTAGGCTTTAGAATTAGAAAAAAAGGAGAGAGAAATTGTCCTCTTACCCACTTAAAATATGAAAAAATAGGATTTTCACACACAAGCACACACAAAATAAAAACACATCAAATACATTCAAAGGATCCTCGTAGACTTTCAGTGCTGAGTGGTGTCGGGCAACATCCCCATTATTGTTAAAAATGAATGCTCTGTTGTGCTTGAGAGAGATCAATCATACCTTCATCTTCCTTTTCCTTTAAAAACAATAAAACAGGGCTGAGGATATAGCTCAGTTGGTAGAGTGCTTACCTCACAAGCACACAGCCCTGGGTTCAATCCCCAGCACTGCAAAAATAAAATAAAAATAAAAAATAAAAATAAAAATAAAATGAAACAAGAACTTCTTAGGAGCGATAGGTATAGGAATAATACTTTCTTACTGATTTCCTTTGATTACCTGATTGATGAGACAGAGAAAAACTATGCAGATTAGCCTCAATTCTTTCTGGGTTCTTTCTTAGAATATACTTAGAATATATATATAATATATATATTCACAAATTACATATATATGTTTATATGTAATTTCTCCTGTGCCAGGTGCTCCCCTCCCTGCCCCTGATACAGCAAAAGCAGTTTCTGATGCTTCTCTATTTCTGGATATTGCAGAGAAAAGCATTAGAATCCAGTTGTGGGTAGGCTGCATTTTTAAATTAGATTTATAGGTAACACAAATGACATTTTATTTTAATCACCATCTGGTGGAAATCTGTTTATTTCTGAAATTAACTCCAAAGTATGTGGTGAGATAAAGAGATATGATTAATTATTTGTTTCCAAAACCTGCAGAAGTTGTGCCCAAATAACAGGAACACATTGCATTATGCAAACTCCTGTTGGCATTGCCCAAGCCCACATGTTTACTGGGGAAGCAGAAGCATTCACCCAAGAGGAAAGAGACACATGCTGAATTTAAAAAGAAAAAAGAAAGTAAATCCCTATCCAATACAGAGTGAATTTTGTTCTTTACATGAATAAAATTTGACTGATTGAAAGTTATATATAGTAGTTATCACCTAAACTAAGGAAGAAAAGCTTTACTGCAACTTTGCTATAAATAGATGGAAGGAATACAGCTGGTCTTAAAACCTTTGTTGAACTCTTATCACAAAATAAATTGATTTTTACTACCTATGAAAGATCTCCTGAACAAATAAAAATTTTGCACTGAAAAAAAGACAGTAAGGCATTTTTAAGAAAAAAGAAAATTTTAGAGAATGCACATATTGTGATCTCAATAAAATTAAATTAATTAAAAACTCTAGGAAATAAAAAATGTGAATAAGATAAAAAGACAAAATGAGATGAATGGGAAACTTTTTTGAAATGAAAGTTGTAGTGAAAGTATTCCCAAAAACATAGTAAAATATTGCAAAAAAAGAAAAAACAAAGTGATAGAATTTATGTCTTTATCACATGTCATGAAAAGCAGAATTCACCCAGCAAAAGTCTGAAATATGTCATATGTGCTTGAGAAATACTCTCAAAATGCGGAGGATAAAAAGAAGTTGAAAACAAGTAAAGACAGTTGATTCCTATTTCTTGCTGGAGAGGAATGGGCCACAACATGGTGGAGATTAGAGGGAATCAAAGACACTGAATTTTGAAATTCTGGCTTCAGTAGTTTCAAAACTTTCTAAAAGTTTGTTGATTACATTAAAAAGTTTAAAGTAGTGATGGGAAACTCAAATGCCCATAAGTGGTATACAAGAATGTAAATATCTGAATCATGGTAGATGGAAGGCAATCAAGATATTGGGGGTGGTGAATACATACTCTACCTAATGCCTCCAAAAATCAAAATGTAAAACAAACATACAGGCCAAGCATACACATAGTAGCTACAATGGGCTTACCCAGGGGTAATCCCTGGCCAAGCTTTTCTTACTTTAAGTCCCTTATCTTTATTTCTTTCTCAAACATACACACACACGCACACACACACACACACACACACACAATACACAATATATATATACATATATACATATATATATACATGCACAACAATAAAAATTGAAAATAAATATGAAAATATATATGATCATACCTTTTTCTAAAATGGCAAGTTAATCAATGAATTTCAAAAAAATATGACTCCTAAAATATCCATTTGAAAACACAAGGCATCTGATGAAACAGATGAGAACAACTTCTTGAAACCAAATGCACAGTTAACATTGAAACACAGAATCTAACTTCCTGGCAGGCTGTGTTTAGCTGGACTTTGGTTTTGGAATCATAGAAGCAAAATCTGAAAAGATGTGTGGAATCCAATTCTGCCAACACTGTATGATTTGTCAGTTGTGGTTTGACCAAAAAGAACAGGAGAAGAATTCAGAAAGTACTTGACTCAAAACAAATCAGCTGCATCCAGTCAAATGGTAAACAAAAAGGGAGGGATTGCAAATCCAAACAAATGGGGGGAAATGTACAATACAATGTTGGTTCCAACACCGTCCCCATTTGAAGTGAATGTACAAATCCCCAGTGATACAGAGACACTTGGAAGGGCTCAGTGATTCAGACCTAAAGGAATCCAGAGTGACCTCTTGTACTCTGACCCACTGACCTTAAAACTTGGTAAGATTTTGACAGGAACAGAAAAGGAGATTTCTACAATAGCTACTGGATCACAATCTCCAGCAGCTATTGAAATGTAAACCACCTACATTGTTGATTCAGGGGAAACCACTGGTTTTAGATTCCTCTTTTTAGGGCAGCAACCTGAGCATTCTGTAAGGAAACCTAAGTCTAATATTCTGACCCCCATGGAAAGACAAGAACGGTTCATTTTGGTTTTGTTGAGCCCCCAGCAGAAATCATGGCTATTTCTGTTCTTTATTGGAAAGTTTGGGAAAGGATTGGATACTGTACACTCTCACTCTTGCCCAATTAGGTCATGTCAAAAGCCTGGTATGTACACACACTTACTGAGACTTTTTCAAATGCCATAGAGAGCCTGAGCCAGTCATCACTGTCACAAAGAGAAAGCACTCCTCCAAAATTCTAGTTAGTCACTCTTTATCACATAATCTCTGTTAATCAAAACAGACCCTATATGAAAACACAAAATCTATTAAATGAAACCAGCAATCATAAAGGTAATTCAAAATTTCCTTCTAGAAAAGGGAACTAACTCATTAACAGAGCCCAGTCTCAAGCAAAAATGTGGAATATTAATTGCTACAAATGGTGACACTCATACTGGAGAGAATAAAGAAACGATTTGTCATTAGCTAAGATATGACTATGGAATTCCAGCAAAACATAAAACAACAGAATAAATCTGCACATTTATAACTCATGGACTCCAAAGTGTGGGGTTTGGTAGATGCTATGGGTTCATATTCAACTGAATAACTGACACACCAGAGTCAAAGTTCCAGTTGGTGCCAACCCCCTTGACTAGTACTCCCATTTCTTCTATTTTTTTTTTTTCTGGAATCCTAATAATTGAGTCAAGGTCATATCCTTTGGAACTCAAACTACAAAACTCAAAATGATAGCCCATGGAAGAACAGTCAAAATCATGCAAACTTGAAATGGCTAAATCTATAAAAATCCCTACACAGAAAACCAAAGATGGAAAAGTCAAAAGGAGAACATTACCAGAGAATCTAGAATACAAATTTCCAGAGGATACGGGTTAGCTCACCATGTCAGGAGGTAGTGATCAGTTTTTTTGAGCAAAGAAGTTAACAAAGCCTGGTGCCTCTTCTCTCAAGTACTGGAGGATCACTTTCTCTCAACATTCCCATTTGTTTATTTGGAAGATTAAGATTCTTCTATTCACAGATAGGCAAACACACACACACAACACAACACATACACACATCAGAAGGGCTTATATGAACGCACAGAATAATAAAATTCCACTTGCTGATGACAATCCCTCTTCCAAGGCCCACGTGGAGAGACTAAAAGGGAGGTGGAAAGCCTTTGGGGGCTGATCATGTGCTGGATTCTTGACTGCAGTACTGGTTATGCAGGTACATTCACTCTGTGAAAAGTGATTCTGTTCCCACACTTAGGCATACTTTTTTTGCTTTCATGTTGTATTTCAATGAAATTTGCACTTTAAAAGTCAATGGGCAGGTACAAACTTGCAATTCATTTCTCACTGGAGTCATTTTGATAGATCAAATGCATTCTTATTCATTAACTTCTATTAGCATTTATTGAATGTGTTTGGCATACATCTCCCTCTACTTAAGTCTTCCCTTATCACTAATAGTTTGAAATTAGCATCTGACTGGAACATATTGTCCTTAGATCATATATTAATTAACCTTTAAAGGCCAGATATCACAAAACATCACACAAAGTATAAGCAATATATTGAGGTAATTGAGAGTTTGGGCTCTGGAGTTATACTGCCTGGGATGAACCAAACTCTTTCACTTGTTATGCCTTGTGGATTTGAGCAGGTTTTTTATCCTCTTTGTAATTTTTTATCTAAATAACAAAAATAATACTGTTAATTCTAAGGGGGGGTGGGGTTGCCATCAAAGCTCTTAGAACAGTGTCAGCTGAAAAGGTCAATCCTTTTTAGCAAAAGTTATTCTCACTACCATTAACATTATTATATTTTTTAGCTAAACATTGTGTAAGTGAATTTCATATCTATATGAAGTAAGTTACTTTTTTTCAGTTGCTAGAACAGAGGTCAAATAGCTGGGACTTCAAAAAGTAGTTTATATTTCTCTCAAATAGCAGTAAGTTGGTAGATAGTTCTATCATCCTCGGAATATATTCTACACTACGATCTGAGAAGTTGCTCCTAAGCTTTGCAAAATCTCATCAAACAAAAAAGCTGCCAAGAAAAATACACACCTAACTATTTTGAGAATGAAAGCTCTGGTACATATCACTTCTGCTCATGTTCACATGGCCGAATCTATCTACAAAGAATGTTGAAAAATATAGTGTTTGGCTGAGCAGCTCTGTACCAGCCAAAATGCTATTGTTATGAAAAATGTAGAGAATGTACACTGATGAACAACTAGAAGTCTGCCATAATGCCCTATGTCGCACCATCTGTTAAGCCTTACTCAAAATATTGAGAATACTGGGAGTACCATGTTAATGAACATCCTTCTCTTCTGAAAGCCCATTAAATAGCAGTGAAGAAAATTGATCCACAATAATGGATTGCAATAATGGATACAGAGTAATAAAGAACAAGTACTTAGATGCCATCAGAGAATAAAATTCACCAACAAATTACTGGAAGATAGTCTAGCTGATGGAAAAGAGGAGAAGAATTTTAAAGTACATGAGAAAGACATCATCACGCAAGATTTTAACATGCCCTGTTAAAACTTTAGGAGAATGCATATATATTTAGAAATATTCCATATAATAGAAGGAGCAAGCATAAGACACATGGTTAAAAACAAAAAATAGTTTAAAAGCTTAATATGTAAAAATTGAACCCACTTCAAGCTTTATGAAGAAAAAGTTCTGTTCCCAAGTATCTGACCAAAGCAAGGTATTGGAAAGATCTTTCCATAGAAATAGACTTAGAAAAGATATCTCTGCATGCTAACAGTTAGTAACTATCTCACATATTCCAAAATAGAGTTAGCAAGAAAGTAATTCTTTTTTTTTTTTAGCTTTTGGTTTTTTATTTGTTCTTTTTAGTTATACATGACAGAAGAATGTTTTCTTTAATATTTTTTAGATGTTAATAGACCTTTATTTTATTCATTTATTTAATATGGTGCTGAGAATTGAACCCAGTGCCTCACACATGCTAGGCAAGTGCTCTGCCACGAAGCCACAAACCCAGGTCCAGTAGAATGTACTTTGACATATCATGCATACATGGAGTATAACTTCCCATTTTTGTGATTGTACATGATGTGGAGTTACACTGCAGTGTATTCATATGTGAACTACCTAGCTATTTTTTTCTTTATTCATTGTTCTTGTCTCCCATTCATGGAATTTCCAGTCAGTATACTATTGGATGAAATAGTCACTTTAAGAAGAACTGCACCTTGAAAATAGGAGAACTGCCTAATAGAAGAGAAAATAGGTCCAAATCTTCATCATGTTGGCCTAGGACCAGATTTCCTTAACATGACTCCCAAAGCACAAGAAATAAAAGCACGAATCAATGATTGGGATAGAGTCAAACTAAAAAGCTTTTTCTCAGCAAAGGAAACAATCAGTAAGGTGAAGAGAGAGCCTTCAGAGTGGGAGAAAATCTTTGCCACACACACTTCAGATAGAGCACTAATCTCCAGAATCTACCAATTACTCAAAAATCTTTACACCAAGAACACTAATAACCCAATCAATAAATGGGCCAAGGAAATGAACAGACACTTTACAGAGGAAGATCTACAAGCAATCAACAGATTTATGAAAAAATGTTCAACATCACTCGTTATAAGGGAAATGCAAATCAAAACCATTTGAGTTTTGAGAATGGTGAATAATGAAAGACCATCATCTAGCATTTCCATTTTCTGCTGCTCGTTCTCAAAACATTGAGTAGCATAACAGTATACCCACTTTATTATGCCCATGGATTTTGTAAATCAAGAATTCAAACAAAATATCTTTACTTTGTTGCACAATGTCCAGGCACAAAGTTGGGAAGATGCAAATGTCTAGGAATGACCCAAACAGATGGAGGTAGGAATCATCTGGAGTATTTCTCATTCTTATTCCTGGCTCTAGGCTAGGATGACCTTGACGACCAGACTCAGCCTCAGGTTGTCAATCTGAGCAACAGCACATGGCTTCTACACATGGTCTGGGCTTTTTAAAGCAGGCCATGAAGCTTTGAGAGCAAGTTGGAGCTGCCAGAGTACAAGATTGGCAGGGAAGCAAGTTGGGAGGAGCAAGGTCTGTTATGATCCAGCCTCAGAAGTCATCTGGTATCACTCTCACAAACTTTTTTTTTTTTTACTTACAGATTTCATTTTGATTCACTGTATACACATATGGGGTACAAATTTTCATTTCTATGGTTGTGCATGATGTACATTCATATCATTCTTGTTGATCACACATATACATAGGATAATGATGTCTGTCTCATTCCACCATTCTTCATACCCCCATACCCTCCCCCTCTCATTTCCCTCTATATAATCTAAAGGTCCTCCATTCCTCTCTCACCCTCCCCGCAACCAAATTCTATATCATCAGGGAAAACATCAATTTTTTTTGTCCAAGTTGTCTTCAACTTTATTTGTGTCTAGTAGTCACAAGTCCAGAGTCAATAAGAGGGGACATAGCCTCCACCTCTCAAGGAGAGAGGTGTCCAAGGACTTGGGAGTCATGCTCTAAATTTGCAACTTTTGCATACATCACTGTAAAAATCTACAGTACCAAGGGGCAAAGAAAGATCTAAATGCTCCCAGGAAGAAGAAAGAAATGACCAAAAAGCAAAGAATCAGGTTGATATTGTCATTAGCTAATATTGTGTTTTAACTCATTGGAAACTAAAGTCAGAGATGCAAAATTGTCTATGTTGTGATAAAAACTATTTTCAACCTTGTATTCTGTACCTAGTCTAACTATCATCCTAGCAGAACATAAATAATAATCTTTTAGGAGCAACTATTCAAAAGTTTATGAAATCTACACTCTTCACATCCCTAAGGATTATACCCTGAGAATTGTTCCAACAAAAGAAAAGATTTAACCAAAGAGAGGGAGAAGTGGAATCGATCAAATTGTAGATGCAACCCAGAAGATTAATGAAATGGAATTCTAGGGTGACAGCTAAAGGGAGAAATAAAGCCAATTTAGTTTGAGCAGAAAGGTAAAAGACAAGGGGATGGTCACTGGAACTGAATGAGATTTCTTGTGAAAAAAAAAAAGAGACTAAAATATAAAATACATAAATGTAAAGAGTACAAGAAAAAATAAAATATTAGAAAATATGAGCTAATAGAAAAGCATTTAAGAAAATCTATATAATCATAGTTTAACACTTTGTTTTTCAAAATATCTGTATCATTTATATAAACAATTGATTTCTACATCTATGTAAATGATTATTAATTAGTTAAATTAATAAATAAAATAATAAAATAGGAAGACAGGTTGATGTGGCAAAGAGAAAAAGTCTTTAAAATCATAATAGAAAGTCAATAAGTAATATTAGATTTGAAAACTTCTAAAAATAACAGCATATTATATCAACTAAGGACATTTTAATAACTGTTTAACAATCTAAAATAATTTTATATGTTTTTTTCCTGAGGAACAAGACTAATATGAGGGAAGAATAGGATATTTGCTTCGTATTCAGTCATTCTATGTCATTTATTCTTTTAGTTTGCCTGATTTAACTAGATTTTTAAAATTAATTACTTTTAAAACGCAGATTATCATACCTAATGTTAGTTCAAGATCAAGGGAAGACATTGAAAAGATTATTATATTATTGAATTTTGCAACATCAAAACACAAATATACTATTAAGTATTAATGAATTTAACATATGACAAATGTGGAATCATTAATCAGCAAGAAACACAGTATTACTGAATACAGGGTGCTAAGATACCTGGCTCACAATTTAGTTAGCAAAAAAGGCATCCCTTTATGCTACTTACTGTATTAAATTACGAATGGATTTGAAGATAAGTAAAAAATATCAAAACTTAAAAAACTTAGAAGAAAATAAGGGAGAATGACTTTAAAAGTCTTTTAATAAGGCAATATTAGTTAAAAATCATAAAATTAAAATTGACTGAACAGGGGTTGGTGGAATTGAACATCTTTTTAGGGCCTTGGTCAATCTTCTAAGAACAGACTGCTCAGCTGCTTCTCAGGGTCACAGTGGCATTGAGAGCCACCCAACTGCTCCCAAAAGACTCCAGCATACTTAGGAGAGGCTGCTCAGCACTTCTGTAGTCATGCATTGGTATCTAAAAAGTGCTTCCCAGGGCAGTGGGAGGGTGGGCAGGGCTGCCTGACCATTTTCTGTGTTCGTCTGCCAGCCAAGCCACAAGTCACTCAGGTGCTTCCTGGGGTTATGGGCAGGTGGATTGGGCCTCCTGTGGGATCACAGAGCTGCTGGGGTCAGCTTCCTGGTGGCTTCATAGAACCCCAGGTGCATGGGGTCTCAAGGTGGATCTATGCAGCAAGAACCCGAGTCTAGGAGAGCACAGGGTGGGCTGGACTCTTCTGCAGGACAGTGTGACAGCATGGTAACCTCAAAGCTGCCCAAACCAGGCTTAGGTCCTATGAAGGCAGCGGAGTTCTCCAGTAGTAAATGCCTTAGGTGTCTGTGGCATCAGTGGAGAGTGCCAAGAGCCTCCTGCTCACCCATCCCCTGCCAAGCAAAGTTCATCTTGGTTCAGGGTTGACCTTAAGACTCAGAAGGGTAGATGCTGTGTGCTTAGTTCCCTTCTTTATAAGGTCAAAATGTATCTCTATGTTCTTCAATGCCTGCCACTCATATGCATAAATTGAATTACTTGGTATTGAACCAAAGTGCACTCTACCACTGAGCTATCTCACCATCCCTAGCATTATTATTATTATTATTATTATTATTATTATTATTATTATTGGTACAAGGATTGAACCCAGAGGTGTCATACCACTGAGCCACATCCCCAGCCCTTTTTATTTTTTATTTTGAGACAAGTCTCACTAAATTAGTTAGGGTCTGGCTAAATGACTGAGGCTGGCCTTGAAATTGTGATCCTCCTGCCTCAGCCTCCCAAGTTGCTGGGATTACAGGAATGGGCACTGGTGTCCAGCCCAGTCATAATAATTTTTAAATAATTTCTATTGTATAATTAAATGTAGTTCTATTTTATCAATTACTTGTTTAAAATAGGAGAAATTTCTCCCCAGTTTCTGCAGCTGTGAAAAATAGTAAATATCACAAACACTAGGGGGATTTTGGATCTGGAATGCCCCTTCACTAATTCAAGTAAGTCTTTTGGCAGAAAATTAATCAGCCCTGCTTCTTTGTGTGGAATATACCTCTGGATGAAAAGAATTAAAGGAACAAAGGCTAAAGGTTGTTATAGATGGCCCTTACAACTTTCCTTTTTAATTAGAAATTTTTAATTTCATTGTGAATGCTGTCCTCAATTATTTCAAGGTTACACAAGATTTAACCTTAGATGTAATACCAGTCAAACAAATCAGAATGGAATGATCAATTCCCAACACTGTAAATCCAAGTCCTAACCCCAAGTATTCATGAATATGGCTTCATTTGGAAATTGGGTCTTTGAGGATGTAATTTAGGATCTCCAGATGAGGTCATCCTGGATTCAGGGCCCCTAAATCCAATGACAAATACCCTTATAAGAGACAGGAAAAGACAAAGAGATTAAAAGGAAGTAATGTGAAGGCAGAAGCAGAGCCTGGGGCCATGCTGCTATCCTCTAAAGACTACCTAGAGCCTCCAGAAGTGGGAGGAGGCAAGGATTCCCCCAAGAGCCATCTCCACACTTTAATTTCAAACTTCTAGCCCTGACAACTGTAAGAGCATATATTTTTGCTCTTAAGTCATTCGATGTTTAGTAAGTTGTTTTGACAGCCCTAGGAAATTAATGCAGAAGGTATCATGGAAATATAGTACCTCAATGCTTCTTTGAAAGATGGGAGGAAATCCAGCTGGAAAAGGAACTAGAAAAGGTTGCATAAGTATTGCTGTGGTTTGGATCTGGAATGCCCCCCAAAACTCTGACATGTTGAAGGTATGGTTCCCCATGCAGCCATGTTCAGAGGTGGGGCTCTGGGAAGTGACTGGGTCATAAGGGCTCCTATTATACCTGTGGATTAATCCACTGATAACTGAAGGGACTACCTGGAGTTGGGACCTGGTGGGAGGAAGCCAGTCACTGGGGATGTGCCCAGATTATATAGTCATCTTCTCCCTGGCCCCTTCACCACCTGTTCTCTCTCATTCCTAGCTGCTCTCCAGCTGAGCAACACCCCTCCCCAACACCTACCACCATAATGTCCTTCCCCACCTCAGGCTCAAAGCAATGGAGCCAGGGGGTCTGGGACTGAAACCCCTGGAACCTTGAGCCAAAATAAATTTCTCTTCCTCTATATTGTTCACAGTAGGCATTACAGTCACAGCGAGAAACTTAGGTGTGAAAGCCCAAGTCAATCATACCGAACTTTCTCTTTTAAATGAATTACCCTATGTATCCCAAAGTGGACTGAAAAGTAATTGTGGTCTCAGCCCAAAAAAACAAAAACTGTCTTTGATAACCAATAACTTATACTCTCCACATACATTTTACTTCAAAATTTACAATTTTTCTGCACATATTATGTGCTTTTAATTCCCACAGGACATTTATAAATTGAGCAGCATAAATATTATCATATAAATTTTATATGTGGAAAAAAATTCATGTCTAGTTGTTTTGTTACCTACACATTTATTGAGTAGCTCTCAAAAAAACATGAATGTTTTACTTCAAATACAAAGTCCTATTCTTTATACCTTTTTGAAATTAATAAACCACAGGACCTAAAAAGTCTAATCATGAGATCCTAATAATGCTGTAAGAATATTAATTTGGATAAGAGTTTATAATTAGGCAACTTTACCAGCCAGCTATTATAATAGGCATGAGACAATGAGAGTCTAGGTCAAGGTCATATCTTCTTAAATGCTTACTTATTTTGAATTTTATGAAAAACATTAACTGCATTCCCATATGCTGAAATATATTATGCTTCTTCCTGCTTATCCATTTACCATTATTTTCTGGGCAGCTTGGAATGTCTTTGCTTTCCACAACAGTAGTAAAAACTGCTAACCTCATCTTTGCATCAGGTAGGATTTAGCTTATGTGTAACCCATGAAAGGATTCTAGAATTAAAACTGGTTGGACACACACACACACACACACACACACGCTCACACATTCACACACTGAGATCATATAAATATTTGGTACCTATATGAGTTCAAATATGACTTTATGGTCCATACCACTTAATTGAAAGATACTACAAAAAACTGTAGTCCTGACAGAGTGAGGTATTAGGAAGGCCAATACTAAACTCTGAAATTCGAAAAATATTGAGATTGCATTCACCTTGATAACTTTTTAAATATTTTAAGACAGTCAACATAGCCATATTTTAACAAAAATAGTTCATGTCCAGTTGGGTATATAGATTAACATAGATTTAGAGAGTGAAATTTACAGGATTCTGCTCTTTCAACAAATTCCATGGAAATGAGAAAAGTTCAGGATGCATTCCATTTTATAAACCATATTTAAGAGATGCGTATTAGCATATTAAGGCTTAGACAGTTTACAAGAAAGAAAGCAGCTTAACTTTTATGCATATTGCATTTTTCAAATTTACTTCATCTGGAATTTTTTTAAGATCAAGAACAGAAAAGGGATGAGTTATTTCTTTCTGATAATCCACAGAACTAGAGGTCATAATACGATTCATTAATGTCAACATGTTGTCTGTGGGATAACTCTTAAAAACTTGAAAATAATGTTTTTCTTTGAAAAAATGCCACTCATTAGGTACATTTTACAAAACAATTCAGATAAATAAGAGCCAACTCTATCAACTGAACTTGAGTCAGTACTTTTATCAAGAAATGTAACATTAAGCATAGAAACTGAGAAAGCAAAAAGATGAAAAGATAAGAGGAAAAATGCTGATATTTTAAAAAATTAGGAAAATACTTTTACCTGTGAATATTATGTGAGAATAACATCTGGATTCTTAGCATTGATGCACAAAAGGACCTGAAATACTGTGGGAATCCAGATTTCAAAGTATAGACAATTACTAAGATTCAGGATCAACTTGCAAGTTCTTCCATAGCTGATGCTTTCAGAACGAAGTGGCATGACCAGTAGATACAACCATAGCTGTGCTCTCTGATTCATAACTTCAGAGCTGAAACTGTAGACCTCAGAAGTTGATTTAAGGGAAAAGAATCCCAGTGATGAATCAGAATGTGCCCATTTATTCTCATATGTGTCAATTTATTCTGACCATGCCCATTTATTCTTCTGTTGCAAAATGCAAGTCCAAGACTTCCTGCAAGTTATAGGTCCCTTAAGGGTCCAAGAGCAAGTTCCCAGAGAAAGAGTTGCGACTTTCTGTCATTAGAGAAAGATAAGGTATGAAGAACAAATTCCTGGAGTCTGATGTTCCTTCTACCTAGGGACAGATACATTATTTTCCTCATTTAAAAGTTTGACCCGTAGCTAGAAAAGAGGATTTTTAAAGGCTCTCACCACAAATGACATCTAAAATAATGGAAGTACTAATTGCCCTGATTTGATCATTAAACAACATATACATGTATGAAAACATTACCTTGCACCTACAAAAGTGTAAAATTATTGTGTAGCAATCACACACAAAAATAAAGCAAGAAAAAAATGAACTGCTTTTCCACCGAAGGACCTTATTTCTCGACATGCATACAAATTGATTAGAAAAATCCCTTTCTCTCATTTTCAGTAATGATATTTTCTAGCTCATTAAGAAATGCACTTAGTTATGCACAGGAATTAAAGCATTCCCAACAAATTACAAGAAGTATACACCACATTATCAAGGAGTGAGCAAGGCTAAGCTATGAAACTCATACACTTGTGACATTTTTCAAGAGACCATTTTTTATGCAGTAGCTTTATTAGCTTGTTATTTTTGTGTGTGGCTGGGAAGACATTGTCAACCACAGCATCCAAAGCATGCCCATGGTTTGTGAGAGAAAGCATATAATTTCTTTCTAAATACAATAAGTGATCAATAGAAATGCAATCTGCCCTCTGTGTCCACTGGTTCCTTATCAGTGAATTCAACCAAACTCCAATCAAAAATACTTTTAAAAATAAGTTCCATCTGTGTTGAACACGGTCAGAGATTGTGAACATGTACAGATGTTGTACATTGTTACATAACAAGACCAATGACCTTGTCATTGTTACATAAACAAGACCATATACCAATTGTGTGCACAGGATGTACATTGTATTAAATATTATAAGTAATCTAGTGATGATTTAAAGTATATAGGAGATGTGTATAAGTCTTATGCATCATTTGATGTAAGGGGTTTGAGTATCCACAGATTTTGGAATCTACAGGAGAGAGGGTCCTAGAACCAATCCCTCGTGGATGTTGAGGGACGCCTGCATGCAGAGATTGGTCATAAGACAGTCTCCACATAAATCTCCGTGAGTTTAATCAGACCTAACCCTGCACCCTCAGAAAAATCCAGCCTACACACCTGAAGATCTGATTGCTCCCTGATCATGCCCACCTGCATGTTCTGCAGATGCCTCAAAAGCAGTCAACTTTAAACAAAGCCATTGCCTGAAACCCACTTCATCATCCTTCCACCGTGCTCCCTCTCCTGATAAAAGACATCAGTATTCAGTCTGGCAGAATAAAACTTTCAGAGCCATCATTCAGCTCCAGTTCTTTCTGTGTCTGGTTATTAGGTACAGAGAACTCTTAAACCCCTCCCATGTGTTGTGGACAATTTAAAGAATAACCTCTTTTCGTGGCATTTGAGATCCCCAACGTAGATATTCTTGATGAATACTTCACATCTTTCTTCCTCAGCATTCACTTAAAATAATGCTTTTGAAACCACACTTGAATTCACAGTTTCTGAACACACCATTAGCCTTGGGGGCTCACTGTTAAACCCATGGGAAGCAACCCTCTTTTCTCTGCCTCACATACCCCACCCCTCAAAACATGACCTCTTCCTTCACGTACCTGGACTTATCAACCCCATGTTTCTTTCAGAACCAGTTCAAATATTTTTTGGTAAATCCTCCCACATCTCCATTGCAGACTAAACTGACCCTAGTAACTAAGTCCCCAGCATTTTCCATATGCATGGGTGTAATGGTGTTTATTTAGTGTTACCTGGTTATTTTTTTAACTACTATTTTTCTAACTGGTTATTTATACACCTTCTTCCCCACTGTATTAGAATCTTCATGAGAGAGAAACATCCTCTAATGACGATCAGATGTTCTATAAATATTTCCTGGATGACTAAATCATTAACTGAACAATTGATTTAAGTATGAAGTCGTTTCAGTGCCACCTAATTATAAAAGTGTCAACGACTTCTCACAGTTACTGGAAACTCCCTTTCAATGTGTCTCCTGAGGTCATCTTATGCATTTCTTCTCAGGGGGATGTGAAAAGTTAAGGGAGACAATGAGAAAATAAAGCTATCAAATAAGAAATAAAAGAAGGAAAGGAGTAGGAGGAAAATCTAATCATAATTCTAAACCACGGATTTTCCCCATGACCCTGAAGAGACCAGACAGCAGCTTTAAAAAAAAATCACTCACTTGATGGAGTCTGCTCAGAAATGAGTTCAGGGGTCAGGGGGTGGGAGAGATTGGAAAACTTCTCAAATCCAAAGCGTTTTTGGTGTTTGCATTTGGTTTATTTGGCATTCAAATGTCACATATCACTTTGAAATCAACAAACTACCCATCAGAACATTACACAGCTCAGTCAGCTGCATTTGTTTATAAATATATCTTGCCTTTTCAATTACCATTGCACTTTGAGGTATGGGCAGCCTTCATGAATTTCACTAAGAGCCACCATATAAAGCATGACTTAGACATGTTAATTGAGCAGCAATATGAAACCATGGAGCTTGGCCATCTTCATTTTGAATCAGAGAAAAAATTGATCAGCCAGGTCTGATCCCTCACCTCACACAACATAGACGAAAAAATAATTTAATGATTCATCAACGTCTTGCTGCACTGATTCTTGTACAAGTCATATGGTTATTTCTATTTTCCCTCTTAAGATCCATGGGACTGTCTTGTTCTCCTCATCCATATCTTACATTAGAGAAAGAACGGAATCCGTCTTCTATGACGGAGGGAGTACCTGGCTTCTCTGAAGTCCTCTTTTCCAGTGTTTTCTAAAATTCCTTTCCCAGAAAGATAATCTCACTAGATATTCCCAGATAAAAGAGTTCCCTGGTTTTATACACACACACAGAGAGAGAGAGAGAGAGAGAGAGAGAGAGAGAGAGAGAGAGAGAGAGAAATAGTATATTCCTCCAGCAGAGATTCCTAGTACATAGCAGCAATATTAAAGATGAAAGAAAAGTAAGAAAACAAATCATATTAAATTAACTGGATCTGAATTTCCCCCAAAATCGTCTCTATAGAATCCTTTATCTATGCCAGTATTAATATCACATCAAACAAGACTCTTGTAGAATCTTGCAGAATCACAGGATCCCAGTTACATTTGAACTTCAGATACAACAATTTTTTTAGTGAATGTATGTCCCAAATACTTGTCCCAAATGGGATAGAGGTATACTTAAACATATACTATTTTTTAAAAGACCCAAACTAGCAATAGTGAGAATTAAACACAGCAGAGGGATGGCAATATCTTGCGAAGCGGTCCTGAGGAAGCTAGGCACAGTGACCCATGTCTGTATTCCCAGCAACTCAGGAGGTTCGTGAGTTCAAAGCCAGCCTCAGTGACAGTGAGACCCTCTCAAAAAAAAAAAAATTGGGGGGCTGAGATGACGAAAAGAACAAGTGACGGAGCTAAGTTAGGAGGTGTAGAATTTCCCACTATAGCAGCACACCCTCCGCAAGCATCTAATGGGGCAGCAGCTGATACTTACTGTGCCATCATATGCCCTGGGGGCTGTGGGGTCACATCAAACAGGGCAGGGCAGACATCAGGAGTCTGCCTGGCGGTCGTGGTAGGAGAGCCAGCTAAGTCCTCCAGAGTGAACACGCTTTCCTCAGCACACTGTGCATAGGGTCGCCACACTTACGCCATATAAATACAGGACTCCTGGTGACATCTGAATTTCGAGAAAATGACAAATGATTTTTTGCTGAATAAAAAGGGAGTCCAACAGTACAAAATCTAACAGTGGAGAAAAGCACAGAAAGCCCTGAATGATCAAATCACACA
Organism: Glaucomys volans; assembly: GCA_020662805.1. Taxonomy (NCBI): domain Eukaryota; kingdom Metazoa; phylum Chordata; class Mammalia; order Rodentia; family Sciuridae; genus Glaucomys; species Glaucomys volans. Next base: position 154,968 of record JAJEJO010003631.1, read on the forward strand.
TGAACTCATCAGACCTTATGATCAAAGACCAAGCCACAAAACCTGAACAGTGTTGCCCGCAAATTTTTAGAAGAAGTCCTCAATTAGAGGTCACTGAATTTTCTTGGACAGGTGAGCTGCAGTGTGATTCCTCATCCATAATGGGAGAGGGTTGTATAAGTGAACTCCAATGTCTCTTCCAGCACCAATATCTTACAAAAGATGTCACTAGTCAGTAAAAATAAAAACCAGATTTGCTAAATTAAGATGAAATTGTTTGGCTTATGTACACTAGAAGGAGGTATAAAATTGTGTGCCTCAGTTTAATTGACAGAGCTGTTTCCAGGTCCGTGTCTATTTTATTTCAAGTCACAAATAGCTAAATTATTTTTAATTATTGTGGTTATTGCCAGAATTAATTCCTTTTAAATGAGCACCAATGATTTGCATCTCAATTTTTGTCTAGAAACATTCTCCTTGGGATTTAAAAACAATGCCTCCTAGAAAGATGGGTCTTTTAACACTGCTAACAATCCCTGAATTTATTAGATTAGCTACCTAATGTATTCTTTCCATGCACTGTTTCTTAGAGCAAGGCTCCATTTGTGGGCAGACGGAGAGTGGAATCTATCAGCTTCAACCAACACTAGATTTACAGTGCCCAGCATGAGTCAGACTTTCACATCTTACTCTTTGATCCTTACAACCACATCATGAAGGGTGGCAAGCACAGGGTAGGTATTCTCCAAACCATTTCCTCCTCTTCCTTTGCCCACATCTAGGCCATGTGAACCAGCCTCCTTCCATGTAAATGTGGCCACATAACTGGAAACTTGCCTGTGAACCAGGAGCAGATGCCATATGGTGCATCTCCAAAGCTGGCTCATGACAGCTTCCCAGGTACAGTCCCCACACTCTTCAACTGTCTGCAAAAGCCAAGGAAGCTGGGCGAGGCATAAGTTAAAGTACTTTCATGCCCAAATCTCCTTTCAGAGAACTGTCTGCTAAGCAAGGCACCCCTTTGACACTTGATGTGAGCAGGAAATAAATTCTTACTATGTAGCCACTGAAATGCACAGTTTATCTTTTATAGCAAAGAGACTCACCTTAGCTCATACTTGAAGTTGGCTTTACCATCCCCATTTGACAAAGGGAGGACAGAGACTCAGAGCTCAAACAACTTCACTTACTGTTGGCGAGGTAGAACTGAATCCAATACCAGACCCTCTAACTCCAAGTCCTGCAACTTTTCTCCAACAAGGTTGCCCCTCTTCCAAAACTCTGATATCCAAAAGAATAACATACAGGCATTACAGCCCATACACAAGCTTTTCTTCAAAAAAGACATGTTTTCCAAAGTCATTTCAGAATCACATGCAGAGATAAGGGAAGAGTCAGTGAGTCAATATCTTGGCAAGAGCTAACACACAGCTTGAATTCTTTCTTTCTTTTAATTAAATCAATTTAAAGATGAATGCAACCATTAATCCCAGGATTTATAACTATAACTTTTGTCTATGGGGTAAGCTTTAGGGGAAATTCATTTTACTTTCTAGTGAGTTTTATTTTCATATCTCACCATTTACCATAGGAAAGGAAGGACACTCTGATTATTGAAACTGTACTTTAAACCACCAAGTTTGGGGTACTCTGTTATGGCAGCCCCAGCAAACTAATTCGAACAGATTTGATAATAGTGTGCAAAGAGGATGAGGCAGGAGAGAGAAATCCTGAGATTAGTCAGGAGCTTATCACAATACCCTGGTGTGAGGTAACAGCTGTCCTAGTACGTAGGGTTAGAGAAAATGAGAAGAAAAAGAAAGAATTGTGATTGCTACTGGGGAAGGAAGAATAACTCCTGGTGTTTCATTAAATGTGTGAAGCTGGAGCTGGAAAAAAAAGGAGTAGTGCCTCATGGCAGGATGTCAGTCCCAGGTGACATGAAAGACAGTGAGTGGCACCACTAGCCAAGAGACAAAAATTGGTATGATAAGAGGTTTTAGCAAAGTAGTTTCTATGCCATTATGCAATTGGTGCATTCCTATAACACTTGCATTATTTTTTTTTCCAAAAAAAGATTTAATGGAAGAAAAACTAAGTTTAGGGACTAAAGTTTCAGGCCCAAATGGCAAAGTAAACTTTTATGAATAAATTTCAACAGTGAGCATCTGTTTGGGGTGGGGATAATAAGTACATAGCTTCATCATCTACACTTCACTAAACAAATCCTCCTGTTTCAGTCAGCTTTTTCACTGCTGTGACTCAAAGATCTGGTCAGAGCAACTTTAAAGGAGGAAAAGTTTATTTGGGGGCTCACAGTTTCAGAGGTCTTAGTCCATAGAAGGCCGGCTCCAGTTCTCAGGGCGGGAGGTGAGGCTGAAAATCATGGCAGGAGAGTGTGGCAGAGGGAAGCAGCTCATGTCATGATCAGGAAGCAGAGAGAGTCCACTCGCCAGATACAAATATATACCCAAAGCCACACCCCAATTCCCACCTCCTCAAGCCACACCCGACCACTTCAGTTACCACTCAGTTAATTCCTATCATGGATTAAATCACTGATTGGGTTAAGACTTTTACAACCTAATCATTTTTCCTCTGAACTTTCTTGTACTTTCTCATACGTGAGCTTTTCGGGGACACCTCATATCCACACTATAACACCTACCCTTGACCTCAGGCACCTTTGAATCAAGAGTAATCATCCATCTTTCTTTAGGCACCAACATTGTCATTCACATAATTCTTACCTCTCTTACCTTATCATTCTTTCTTTTTTTTTTCTCAAAGAGAATTTTGATGTGAAAAACTGTAACAGCAGAGATTTGGTCTTCACAGAACACAATTCTTCCAGTCTCTTAAACAGAACTGTAAGATACATAAGGAAAATATATTGGCTTCCTCTACTAAAAACAGATTATGTGATCAAATTACAGGTATCTTATTTAATTAGGCCCCCAGTGTAATTTTAGTTAAGTTGATTTCTGAACATAGGCATCATAGAATATAATCAACAATAACAAGAACCTGATTCATATTACCGTATCTTAAAGCCAGAGATCCTTTATCTCATATCCTATGCTTTAAAAATGTTTATTTCCACAGTCTAGCTATTGTGAATTGAGCTGCTATTAACATTGATGTGGCCATGTTACTGTATTATGCCAATTTTAAGTCCTTTGGGTATAAACTGAGGAGAGGGATGGCTGGGTCAAAAGGTGGGTCCATTCCAAGTTTTCTGAGGAACCTCCACTTTGCTTTCCAGAGTGGCTGCCAATCTGCAACTCCACCAGCAATGTAAAAGTGTGCCTTTTCCCCACAGCCATACTAACACCTATTATTGTTTGTGTTCTTGATAATAGCCATTCTATTTGGAGTAAGATGACATCTTAGAGTTGTTTTAATTTGAATTGCTCTAATTACTGGAGATGTTGAACACTTTTTCATATATTTATTGATCACCTGTACATCTTCTTCAACAGATGAATGGATAAAGAAGCTGTGGTATATATACACAATGAAATACTACTCAGTCATAAAGAAGAATGATATTATGCATTTGCAGATAAATGGATGGAATTGGAGAATATCATGCTAAGGAAAATAAAACAATCCCAAAAAAACAAAGGCCAAATGTTTTCCCTGATAAGTGGATGATGATATATAATCGGCTTGGGGGGCTGGGAGGTGAGAAAAGAATGGAGGAACTTTAGATTACAAAGAGGGAAATGAAAGTGGGAGGGGGCAGGAGTATGAAAAATGGTTGAATGAGACAGACATCATGGCCCTAGGTACATGTATGATTACATGAATGGTATGACTCTACGTCATGCACAACCATAGAAATGAAAAGTTGTACTCTATTTGTGTACAATGAATCAAAATGAAGTCTACAAAAATTTTAAAAAAATAAATTTTTAAAAAATGTTTATTTACTTGAATGAATGGAACTAGTAATAGTAATCCTTAACTGGATTTTGGAGGAAGTGGGGAATAACTCTGAATCAAAGAAGAAAACAAAAATTATCCCCTAAGCACTTGATTTTGGACTTGCACATAGATGTGACCTGGTGGAACAAGATACTTAAGGTACTTCCTTATTGGATGGAGAAGTATGTAATATTTAGTATATGAAGACACATGGGTAATCTTTTTAGTATTTTTTATTTTTAGGAAAGAAAATGATCAAGGAATGGACCTAGATCTCTCTCAACTTCTGATAGTGCTTCCAGTTAAAACTTCAAAGTATTTATTTTTCTCCAACTTAACTCTATCACTGCTGAATATCATGATACCAAAACTATTAATAAGGCCAGGCACGGTGGCACACACCTGTAATCCCAGCAGCTCAGGAGGCTGAGGCAGGAGGATTCTGAGTTCAAAGTCAACCTCAGCAACTTAGTAAGGTGCTAAGAAAAACAAAATACAAAAAGGGATTGGGATGGGCTCAGGGGGCAAGTGCCCCAGAGTTCAAACCCCAGTACCAAAAAAAAAAAAAAAAAAAACTATTAATAGTATTCTCTAATAGTATTCTGTTTTATCCAAGGCTTTGTGAGTTTATTCCCTCCTCTTGCATCCTTACACACAAAACTTCTCAGATAAATGAATAACTATAACATTCCAAGTATTTCCTATTCATTTTCATAATAAGTCACAGAACTACTTATACAGGGCAATTATATTTGCCTTTAATAGCTTTTTACCTATGCTAGTAAGTATAGTTTCCTGATCATAATTGTTTTATAATAAGAAATATATATTATTTTTTAAAGGAAGAGTAAAAGTTTATTAAGTTACATTCAGCGGTAAGAATAGAAGACAACTTACTCCGTATACATTTAAAAATATCCACAGGAAAAAATTACATGAAGATTACACCAAGAGAATGCCATTACCTGGAGTACTAGAGAGCAAAAGTCACACTGCAGCTGGACCTCCAGGGTTTCGTATTTCTGGTTTGCAAATTCATTTTTGCATCTGTTTCTGTGTTTCTAATCCTCTTCATTCTTCTTTCTGATTGTTGTCTGTGATCATCAATGTCAGGGAGAGGGACATAAATCAAACAAAACAGTCCAAGTGCACTTTAACAACTCTTACTATGTAATTAGTAAAACATAATAAAATGTCTTTTTCAGACAGACATGCTAGATGATGGTAAGAGTGACACTTCATCTATACATAGTGCTTTGTCCCTAATGTGTATACCGTATCAGCCATTAGGATTTATTTATCTGATCCATGTAATAATTCTTTTATTTCTTTTTCTGTGATTTTTTAAATTCTTCTTTTTAGATATACATGACAGAAGAGTGTATTTTGACATATTACACATACATGAAGTATAACTTATTCTAATTAGGATCCCCTTCTTGTGGTTCTACATGATGTGGTATTTCACTAGTTGTGTATTCATATAAGAACATAGAAAAGTTATGTCCAATTCCTTCTACTGTCTAGGAAATATATATTATGATTCACGTCTTATTGATAGAACAGATAATATCATGACCAATTTGAGTTGTCAAAATTTCCTTGGATGTTATTCTAGGATATTTGTCTGGAAATGCTGATTGAGCTTTAAAATAAGAAAGTACATAGTATGAGAAAGATTGAAGTTTGAAAGTCTAATAAGTAAAGATTCAGGTTCATAAAAGTAAACAGAGTCTTTCATGAATAGCATTTGCCAAGCCACAAGTAGGAGTTTCCTGAAAACATTAAGAAACCAATAGGTCTTTACTGAGGTTGAGGCCAGAGATCAGAGCCAACCCTCATCTCCCTATGGGTAGTTATATAGGGCACTGGACTGGGGCTGGATCCTGCCTGTCAACCATTCATTCTTGTCATTTGATCAAGTCTCTATATATTCCTTTAAGTCTTCCAAGAGTCAGATACTCCAGATGTCGGTCAGAACTTCAGTTTTTATCACAGTTTTGTAAGGAGCATGCACTATAAAAGAAAAACAGTGTGATGTTCAACATTTATAGAGAATTCAAGCGATGTAGCATTGGTAAGCCTTCATCTGCACTGGAAATGAAAAGTATTTGGAAGTAAAAAGTGAAACCCAAGGGAGTCAGAGGGACACGACAGAGAAGACGAGTGATTCACTTAATACAATATAGCTATGAGCAGCCAAGAGAGGGAACAGAGTGGCCTTGCTTACCACCACAGACTCAGCTTCAAGGTACCCACCCTAAGGTTTCTCAAAGAAAGGACAAAGGGAAAGAGGGAGGAAGGGGAAGAGGACAGGGAGGAAAGAGGGGAGAGATTTGGATCTGAACTCAGGAAGACAGTGTCCTGAAGGTAATGACCTAGAAACCTCAGTTTGGAATAATAAACAAATTCTAGAAATGGATAGTGGCCACAGTGGCATAACGTGAATGTTGGTGAAGTCTGCACTTAAAAATATAAAAAGTCAACTTTTCTACTATGTATATATTGCCATGTAGAAAATTTAATCACCTTTAAGTTGTTTTTATCACTGAAGTATGAATGTCCCTTGTGTTCCCAAACTTTCCATAAAGTCTTCTAGACAACAATGCCTTATATAAATCCAGTTAGTGGAAATCAAGAAAAGGAAGTGGTGTTAAATGCCTGAGTTGGGGCAGTCTGAAGAGAAACAGACTATAAAATAGGAAGAAGAGCCACAAAATGATCTAATTCTTCTGAAGTAGGTGCTTAGAGCCAAAGATAAGACAAAGGAAGACATTGTCCCCAGACTCTCTATTAGCAGAGTCCCTAGAGACGTTGGAAGCAGCCAGGACTTTCAGCAGGCAGAGGGAGATAGAGCTAATTGAATTTCAGTATCGGGAGACAGGAGGCTTCAGTTGATACTGGGGTTCCACACATATTATTCCAGTGCATTACTGAAAACAGAGGCAGAAGGTGCTCTCACTATCTCTGGTGCACAGATGAGCTGTAACTAAGGCGTGGGGAAGTGAGAGAACTTGCAACCAGGCGACAGAACCCACAGAAGTTGTCTGCTCCCCCACAGCTATAAGATATTGGATACAGATTGCATTTCTAGGTCCTAGGCTAAGAAGAGGAAGAAATCATCATGACCCAATCTTTTAAAAGTCTGTTCTCCGATACAAACTTTGAAACTTGTCAATTTATTATTTAGTAAGACAAAGAACAGAGAGAACTTTCCAAGTCCATGTACAAATAGAATGGTTCTAATGGCAAAACAAACAAACAAAAAGATTCCCCAAACAGAAATGAAAGCAAGGATATAGCTTGGCAAGGTCCCTGCAATGCCTTGAAATTCTCACACTACCACCATAAACAGCCTGAGCAAGAGTTTGTTTCTATCAGTCCATAAAACCTGTGTCATTATATATATATTATTAATCTATCAGTCTGGGTTAGAGGGGATTCACCATTTAAATAAAAACAGAAAGAGAAAGCATTTCTGTCTTTATGTTTCTATTGAAACCTATAAGGCTGAAAAACAAAAAAGAAACACATTTTTAAAAAATTGTCTCTTAGGCTCTGAAGAACATGGAATTTTCCAAATTATTCATGAAGAAACTGAAATAAACAATAGATGAGAATCCCGCAGCTCTGAAAGGACCATTTAGAGTCCCCCAGTGATTTGTATTTTAGAATAAGCCAGAACATTTCTAAAAGTCAGAGTATTTCTATTAAAAAGAGGTAGTGTGGAAGCAGTGTATAGTAGAAACCACATCCTTCTTTTGTGAGCTATTAAGATGAGTCATGTAAAGCATTTCTTTGATAATAGAGACCCTTACAGTAGAGTCAGCAGAAGGGAAAATTGAACGTGTGGCATTCGTACAGAAGTCATCTACACATCTTGCCTCTGAAAAACCATTGGTGAAATAAGAAAATCATTTTAAACTGGCAACAAGACCCACAGTCAAATTCTCCACCAGGCACTGCGCCTGCAGCTCTGAGAAGAGACATCCATTGATCCCAGGGTGAGCACTTCACACATTTCTATAAAAATCACCTCCTTCTGCTTCTCCTTGAGCAATTCTGAAAAGAAAATACAAAGGTGTGTTTCTGGACATAATAGATAAAAAGCAAAGCAATTAGTAGCCAGCTCTCACTTTCTAGTAAAAGGCAAAAGGGTCCTCACACAGACTCCCCACCCATCCAGGGGCTTTTTAAAATCAGTGTAAGCAAGAAACAAGGTTCTGAGTATTAAAATAGGTCAATATGTTTCTGACATTCTTTTTCAGTCTCCAACCCACACATATGTGGAATTCATAATGATTGAGAGCGTGTTGGGGGGTCTACTGATTTGCAAGGGAGACAAGGATAAAGAGGGAGCTGCCCTTTGGATGCAATGAGTCTCAGGACTTGTGACTCCACTTCCCTTCCTTCCTCCTGCTCCCTCTGTCCCAACTGATCAGGGAGGGATCTTCTTAAAGGTTTCCACTGTGGTCTTCTGATTAAGCAAGCTTCTGAACCTGTGATTGACTCTGAACCTCTAATTCATTTGTCCCTTCTCTGTACAACTATCTGAACTGCCTGGTTTCTTGGGCAACTTTTCTTTTTCCTCTCTGGAAGCTATTATGCCTCTAAAATTTGAGGGAAATGTAAAGGACAGATGATTCCATCAAATTTCACAAACCTCACTGCACCCTGCAGCCAAAGACTCTCTGAATAAATAAAATGTAAGGTGATCCCTTGCTTGTCCATGAAACACAATCACTAAACCTATACTCTAGGTTCAGAAAAAAAAAGAAAAATCAAACCCCAATTCAGCAATGGATGATTCAGAGTCAACAAAAACCCTTTCAAATAAAGAACTCTGCTGAGACATAATGTTTGCAATGCCAACTAATGCAAGTTTATTGAGAAATATATAGTGAGACAAGCTCCCTTCTTCAAAGACACAAAAGCAGAAGCCAGGAGATACAGCGGGGAGGTTAAAAACGTGTCAAAGCATCAGGACTGGGCTGCGGGTGGTAAAGCCTCCAGAAACATGGAGAGCCATCCACAGCACCAGGCATCAACCCTTAAAATAATCTTAGTGCTGGCCAGAAACACTTTAGAGTGCCAAAGGTAGCTTGTGCGTGGCGAAAGCCAGCAAGGAGGCAGTCCATGGGCGTCAGCGATGAAGTCTGTCGGGAAGCATGCTGGGAGATCCTGGAAACACAGCTGGCAGGGCATGGAGTCTTGATTCACTCATGGCTCGGACACACTTAGCAAGTTCTTCGGCAGCTGGACACGCAGGACTGCTGGTACGTCCTGGAGACCCCACAGGCTGGTTGGCAGATAGTGGAGACTCCTCCCACTGGTTGGCAGGCAGAAGAGATGCCGCCCACTGGTTGGCAGACGCTGGAAATGCCTCCCAGAGGCTGACAGCCAGTGGAGACAAAGGTGAGTGGCCGGCTGCAGGGAGTTGAGCAGGAATTGGAGACACAGGTAGTTTGTCGAGAACAAGTTACCTGGACAGGGTTGGAGATGCAAGAAGTTCTCTGGTAACACGTTGGCTGGCAAACTGTGGGCTCACAGTTGGAGTCCTGGCAGTGGTCCAGGAGCCAAGAGCCAGTTTGGAAGGAACTGGGCAAATAGATGCCACTCAGGCAGTCAACATCACGGGCTGAAGCATTAGCCACAGGGGCCACCGGGTTAGCACAGAGTCCTCCAATTGGCCTGGAAGAGCAATTTCTTGTGGAGCAGTTGAAGGACATGATGCTAGAGGGCTGCAGGTATCTCACTGAGTTAGCTCCTGAATTGTGAATGTCCCTTGAGGCTCCTGGGCTTTTATATACCCTTGCTAGTGGGTGGGGCTCCCTCCCTGGTCTCCCAGCTTCTTTGGCTCATACCCGCTTGCCTTAGAACATCTCGTGAATCTATGAGTTAATTGTCTCTTGAGAAGCCTTCCCCCTCATAAAGAAAGTTTAGTAGTTTGGTAACTAAATCATAAGTCTCCTGCACTGTACTTACTCCAGATTAAGAAGGTCGGTGGACAGCTTCAAAGCTGTTGGTCATCCCTGCCCACACTTCGGGCCTCATTCATCTGGCTTGCGTATGATGAGTGTCGGTCTGAGCGCTACACCAAACATGCCACTGTGCTACCGTCACACACTCTCTCCCTTCTGACCAGAGCTAATTACAAGCCCGCACCCTGTTCGGTTCGTCATTGGCACTTATTATGTTTTAAACATAACTTAATCAGTCACTCTTCCATAGCTAACGGGGCTTCTCGTTGGAGAGGTGCCTCCTTGAAGATGTTTCAAGATGACATTGAGGAACTGCTGGGGAAAAGGACACAAAGACTTGTATCCAAAGCAGAAACTGGCTCTCAAAATTAATGAGCTGACTTAAGTTAGATGCCCACAGGAAGGTTGGAAGGCAGAGGGATCTACCCTTCAAGTTCAAGGCTAGAGGCCAGCAGAACCCACCCCTTATTTTCATACAATGAAGAATATTAGATATTAATTAACTGCATTTGTTGCTGAGACCCTTTCTAAATAAATCTGATGAGTTTTATTCCTAAGATTTTTAATCTAATAATAATGGATAATGGATAATAGTGCCTCATTCATATGCCAGTGGAAGAAGATTAGTTGATTTTTAAATTATTATAATGTTAACTTGAAGGGGTAGAGTGTCTTTCTCCCAATTTGTTCAGCATACTCAAAAACATTTATTTTCACATGAGTACTTATACATAGGATGCATTTTAATCATGGACAAACTAAAGACACTCCAAGGTCACCATCACTATGGAGGGTAAAGGTAAGCAAGGATGGGAGGGAACAGGCACTTAATCAATGGTTTGTAATGAATGGATATGCAAAGAATTTTCTATAATGTTTAATTACCCCTTTATGCCTGGGGAAACTGCAAGGATATTATTCATTTTTATCTCATCTCACTACAACATAGTCAGCTCTAAGCACAAAAATGACTGCTTCCTTTGGTTCCCCTTTACCTAGGTGAATCAACCGCTTTGACTCTGGCAAAATAAATCCCTTTAACATCGCTCAGGGGGTCAGGGATATTTCTACCTCAAAACAGCTGTACGATCTGACTCATTTTGCAAACTGGCTTACATGGGGTGTAATAATGGATTTGCATATATTTGAGGGCTGCAGGTAGGCTATGTATTAAATATCCACAAAGCAAACAGCTTTATGTCAGAACCCATCAGAAGTCCCTTGGCAAAAGCATCATTCATCTAATTGGAGGCTAATGATGCCCTTAAACAGAGGATGCTGTGCTGTGAGCTATATTGCAATTCCCAGGGACAAGCCCTCAGTGCCTTGAAGAGCGTTCTCAGGAAGACGGTGAAATTAATGAGATGACTACTTTCCACAATGTTGTGAGTATGTTCTTCCCACCACTAAAAATGTCCCAATTGGTGTTTGAAGGTCGAGTCCCTGGTCATAGGACCTGGCTTGCTTGCTTTAAAATGGATGAGTAGTTTACAGGCTTCTACTAGCCAAGGATTTGCAGGTTATGACAGAAGTGTACCCAGCCATGCAAATGCCAGAATAGTGAAGTCCGGCATAGAGTTACACAAGAGAGTCTTTCAGTATCTGCAGTCACATTCCTAGAATGGTAGAGATTTTATAAGCCAGTACTCTGTGATTCAACTCTCCTGATTCAACTCTTCCATTGAAATTTGGAAGTTACAAATAAAAGGGTCCTAGAAAATATCTTCCCTCAACTTCAGGAGGAAAGGAAGTAACTGCTTCCTGAGCATGTGGCTCTCTTCCAGGTACTGAGTCTGAGCTGTGCATACCCCCACTCGCTGAGTCCTACCTACAACCCTATGGAATAGGTGTCACGTCTTATGAAAGAGACGAAGTTCAGGGAGCTTGAGCGGCCATTAAAGTTACACTGTTTATGAAACAAGCCTGTAAGCCACCAACACACAATGGAGCTACTTAAACATGCTGGGATGCCTTCATTAAAGCCTGAACAAGAATTTATTTCTTAAAAACTCAATCGATGCTTCATTGACGACATTATAAAGGAATAGTTTTCATCTCTTTCTCAGTTCATCAATTGATCAGCAATGAAAATAAAAAGAATATCGTTACAAGCACTGCTGTCCTTACACTTCTTGTGCATGTGTTTTTTCCATTCTGTATACAATTTAACAATTTTTACTCCATTAGCATAAGATGCAATGTCACTATAAACAAAGCAAGAACAGAGAGCCATCAATAGCTTGAAGCTACAATTTGAATTTGCAATTATTTATAATGGCTGTGTAAACTGCTAATTTTCAGAAAATAGAAGAGAAGTGAGCTGACTTTTGTTTTTGCTTTTCTTTTTTTTTCACTCCTATCCATTTTCCAGAGAACCTGCATTTTGCAGGTGCTAAGGAAGCCAATCTGTTGAGAAGATCCCTTAGATTTTGATTACTATAAGAAATTGTTGACGTGGCTTATACTTTGGCTGAAAGCAGACTACTGAAATCTTATGTTAAATTGATTTCAGAGCTTGCAAATCACCTAGACCTGAAAAGATCAATTCATGTCTCTATTCTGAAACACACTCCCAATACAGAGTTCAGGAAGCTCTTTAATACTCTCATGAATACTATTTTCAGATGCAAGTATTTCAACTCTATTTGGATTCATTGTAAGTTGCAAAGTACAGAAACACTTACTGAACTTCATGTGAAACTTGAAGAAACTGCAAAATTCTAATTCAACCATGTTGTTAAATGAAATTAATAAATCATTCTTACATTGGAAATTGTAAGAAAAAAATTATACAGCCAGCCAGCCACTACACAGTTATGTGCAATATGGAAATTTCAGCTCAGCAGAAAGGCTTGTGAAGACTATTATTTTGTCTGCAGAGCATGAAGTGAAGGGAGAGTGTGATGGGAGCAGATGAGGAGAGATCAGAGGACCACTACCCATTATCTTCATCACTGATGGGTAATTTGCTCTCATTTGTATAGAACAATCTAACTCTTATACAATAATCATCACAGTCTGGAAATGAACATTTCTTTCACTCTAAACTAAATCAGAACAATCACTTGGAGGCCATGCATTCGAGATTAAAATGAGCCAAGCAGGTGTAGGAGGCTGAAGGTGGCATATGCAGAGAAAGATTTTTCATCACAAAGATAACAAGAATGTTGACCAATACCAGTTCAGAGAAAATCACTTAGTAGAAACAGTGAACTTGGGGAAAAAAACTAAAAAAATAATAAATTTGCTCATTCTGCACTTTTTTGGGGTGATCACCCTCACAAATTGAAGTTATTCATTGTCTCATAAGAAATATAAAATGAAAATTCAAACATTTAAGCATATTATAGTATAGAGGTTGTTTTAAAAATTCAATGCATCACTGGGCACAATGGTGCACACCTGTAATCCCTAAGAGACCAAAAATTCAAGTCCAATCTCAGCAATTTAGCAAGACCCTAAGCAAATTAGCAAGAAGATCTTGACTCAGAGTAAAAAATAAAAAGTGCTGGAAATACTGCTCAGTGGTTAAACACCCCTGGGTTAAATTCCCAGTGCCAATAAATCAATTAATTAATGAAAAATTAAGTACCTGTTGACTGAGTTGTTCCATTTTTTTTTCAACTTACATAGATTCTGAGTTGATGCTCCAGAACCCTTACTAACTGAGATATGATAAACACCTGAAATCTGAGTGATTTGCACCCCAAAACTGAACTGAAATTTATTTTCTTAACTTTCTGAAAAAGCATCAATCACAAGAAGAGTTGGCTCACTTGGGTTGGAGAGAACCACAGGGCAGAAAGCAGAAAGGGAAAGAAACAAGCAAACCAGAGAAACTACTGTTGCCTCTGAAAATAACAGTCCCCAGTGACATGATTTGCATAAAAATAAACCCTCAGAGGAGAAGGCCAAGGTTGAGAAATCCTAAATTGAAACATGCTCTCTCTACGGACTCCTGTTTTCAAATTCATGTAATTTTTCACGTGTGCCTTACTGGGGCTCAAAATCAGGGATCTGTCAAGAAGTGAGTAGGACCTCAAGTGTTTTTGTCATGAAATTCTCATGAGGGAAATCCCGCTGTGACTGACGGGTGCTCTGGCCCTGGTCTTCCAAGCATACAGAGGTAGGCCCACTTGGGACCAGATGTGAGTAAAGCATTGGCCTAAGGGAGAAGCACCAATCATTCACTGGGTATCTATCGTCCAGAATTATTCAGGGCCTACTTGGTAAGGATCCTGGAACTCTGTAGAAACAGGAAAAGCAGACAGGTCTCTTCCCCTCACCTAGCTGACCTGTGCCATTTCCTGTGAACACAGCCCTCCTGGGTCTTATTTGTCTGTCAGTTGATGGGGAGCACAGCGTTAGGTCAGCGCTATCTCAAGCTGGCATTCAGACTACCAGAGCTGGGTGTTTAAATTTGTCTAGTGTAATTCTCTCATCTCATTAAGAAATTAATTAAGAAATTAAGTCCCAAAGAGGACTTAATTAATTCTTAAATAAGAAATCAAATCCCAAAGAGGGCTTTTCAGGGTATCACACATTCTCATGCACCTTTCCAAACTGTCCCATCCGCCCCTACTGCAGACTCTCTCTGACAGCTTAGGCCAGCTTAGGCCAGCTTCCTGGTGGTACAAACTGGTAACTTCCTGGAAGTACAAACAGTGCTTCTCTCCAGGTCTTCTGTGACACCAGGACAAGGGTTTCCCAGGCTACCTTGCTCTGAACTCATGTATGTACCACCCAGAAGTGGGGCCACGCTTGGGCAGCAGGGTATCAGACCAGAAGATCACTGCTTCTACCTCTCATCCTCCAGGTAGACAGTCCTCAAACTCATTTCAGAAAGTCCCGAGGGACTGTGGCTTGCAATGGTGGCCAACTTGATGACACTAACTTGTAGGAGAGTGTCACACCCCTGTGCCAAATTTCCTACAATGAAATCCCCAAAACAACTCTCTCAAGCTCTGCTTTTAGGGGAACCAAGATGGAGACGCCCAATTTCAACACTTTCTAATTTGAAAGAATAAGAGGTTTTCTAATTCCTACCTCAGGATCCCTAAAGGTACATGCATGTCTGTGTCCATGAAGTCCATGCAAACAGCCTGAACTCATTCTGCACATCAAACGAGTGATGCTTGAACTTTCAGAAGCATTTCCAAAATGATCCAAGAAAAAAGCATGAAAGTCTTTAAAAATATTTTAGGTGGATTGTGAAATTCTTCCAAGTTATGAGAATCACAGTTTTTTCCTCAAAAAAGGCAAGTACCTAAATGATGTTGACATCCCAAGCAATAAAGGGTTGGAAGAGTTAGTATTGTTGATTTGATATTACAGGGCTTTCTTTTCACATTAAAGGATGCTTTTTTCAAAAGTGAAACGTGTACCAATTGTGGAATGGGAAAACTTTTTAGGTAGTAGATGTACAAACCCATTTTAGTTTTTTTTTTAAAATATTTTAGATGTTGATGGACCTTTAATTTATTCATTTATTTATTTGTGGTGCTGAGAATCAAACCCAGGGCCTCACACATGCCAAGCAAGCACTCTACCACTGATCCACAACCCCAGCCTCCATTTTAGTTTTAGTAGGGATGTATTTATTTCTGAATGTACTAAGAAATAAGGCTAAACTATCCAAGCCATAATTTCATAGATATTTTTATGTAGGATGAGGCTCAATCAAGACTTTTTTGTTTAAAAAGTGAATTGAAAAAAGATGAAAGTTAATATAACATAAACGAAAATGTATAATATGAGTAAAAGTGAAATTAATAGAAAAATATGGCAAAAATTGTCAGGATAAAAAATCATAGGGGTCATTTAATAAATTTAAGAGGTTTACTAAGACGACTTGATATTCACTAATATGGCTGAACGATGTGTGTGTTCAGGCTTAATATATATTTAAGAAATAGATATTTTAGGTGGTTGGATAAGTTTTTAAAAGTCTTTAATTCAGAGAACGTGACCACATGACCACACCCACTTATGTGCATTCTCTGCTTCTTCCTCTTCTGCTTATCACTTCCTGTGTAATAAATCACCACAAAACTTAGTAGCATACAGGACCATTTATTGTGTCCATGGAATCTGCAGCTCAGGAATTTGGACAGTCACAGCAAGTCTGTCCTCACTGCAGGACAGACAGAGACAACTGAGGCTGGGCTGGCAGTGGATGCCTTCTGCAACAGGGATCCCTCTTCCCGCGACTTCTCCATGTGGCCAGGCCTTCTCCAGCGCAGAGACCAATTCCAAGAGTAAGAATCCTTAAAAAAAAAAAAAAAGAAAGAAAGAAAGAAAGAAGGCAGAAACAACATTACTTCTCTAACCTAGATTCCTCCGAACTAACACAGCACCCCTTCCTACATATTCTGTATCAAGGTATCACAAGCCCAAGGGAAAGTGATGTAAATTTCGCTTCTTCGTGGAGAAGTACCAAAGCCCTTGAAAGGATGTGGTACTGAAAATAATGTTTAGGCCTTGAATTTAAAATGGCTGCCATCCCCTAAGTTGCCAGGACACCAGGACCAGGAATCACTGAGATGACTTCAGTTTATTGTCAGGAAATCTGAATTTGATGTTCCACATTATTGGAAATACTAGAGTAGATGGACAGCTCACTGCCTAGGGGTGCCGTGAGGGGAGGAGTTAAGACAACCAGGAGAAGGAACCTCAGCAACTGCTTCGACTTGGAATCCCAGCCACATACCTGGGAGCCTGTGTCCCCGATACAATAAACCTGGCCAAAAACAAATAAATAAATACCTGACCAAAGACAATTCTCAGTGCTTTGGAGGATCTTCCACCACCCAATGATAATCTCTTCTTCTGGTATGGTTTTTAAGTGAATCACTATGAAGCTCCCTGGTCATTATGTGTGTTCAGGGCCTTCTATATCAGATAAAATAGTGGGGCATCTGGGAGGGCCCCAAAACTACTTAAAACTCTGTGAACTTCACCCATCTGGAAGGATTAGTTCCTTGAAGACTCCCCAGTTTTACATTTTAGATGATTTTTTTTTTCAATTTGTTGTGAATTAAAACTTTGGAAGTCAGATTGATATTAAAAGACTCACTATCTAGTACCCAGTAGTAATGTGAGAATAGTGAACTGTTCCCAATTCCCAGACTGCCTTTCACTTTCCGCGTCAATTTTGTATTCTAAGAGTTGACTTCCTCAGGGTGTCTCTCACTGTTACTGAATTCCCATTACTCAAGGTGAGGTTCAAACTGAACACAAACACCTTTGGTGGTTTAGGTTAATGTGTTTTTCCCTGCATGCAACTTGGCCGTAGGTAAAGGGCAAGCTCAAAGCAGAGGGTCAGCTGTCTTACCCTAATCACAGCTCCTCAGGGCTTGGGCCCAGCTTTCCAATTGCAGTTGTCCTTAGTAATAAACTATCAAGTGAATCTGGAGCCAGCAATTGCTTTGGCTAAATAACAAAAGAACTAAAGGTTGATAGAGTGACCCTTCAAGCAAAGAATCAACTGGGACTGATACTCCATTACGTCTTCCACTTCATGGCTCAACTTCCACACCCTTCTCCCCACTTTGACACAGACACAGCCACCAACTTCTCTTTCCTTGCTCAGAAACCCACTGTGAGCTCCACAGTCACTTTGGGTTCTGAAGATTTTAGACTTAGATATCGTCCTGAGAGGTACAAAAGTATCTAATATGTGAAACAAAGTTGGGCACAGGAAGAAAATTTAAAAAAAAAATAACTAGGAAGAGCTAAAAGGAATTTGCAGTATGAAAGATTATTTTATGTAATTCATATCAGAATAGTGGTAATCCCAAATTTCAGCATTGCCCCCAAAATCTAGAGTTATCACTCAAAACATGGAAGTGGTAATATAAAGTAATAAACATCTACATGAGAGTAAAAATGAATGAAATGTGGTGAATTTCTTGAAAATAATCAGCTTTTGAGGAGTGGTTTCTAAGTGGGTTGTTTTCAGATGAGGTTGTTTTCCACATCTCAAAATCCAAACAAAAGCATAATTATTATTAGAAGACTGTGGTCCCACTAATGGAAACACCTCAAAGATAACATCAGCTTTGCAGAAATAGAGGCCTGCAGGATATTCAGTTGGTTAAGCAAATGTTCTTCTTGGTCACTAGGAAATATGTCTTTTTCAGACATAATGAACATGTCATTCATATTACCCACCTCTCCAACTAGACTGCTCAAATAGAATTCTGATACTGATTTCATTTTCCACTTGGCCTACGAGAATTATCATGGCCCTATTACTCACACGAGTCTGCCAGTATGATTTCAATGTGAATTACATTCGCACCCTAATTTACATATCAGTCTTTATAGTTTGGCTAACCAGATTGGATCTAGAGGTAGAGCCTGCTAACTCTGGGTGAACTAACAAAGCCGAATTCTCACCGGCCACACGAGGGACAGACTCTGGTCTGGAGTGTGCCTTTCCTAAGACCCCAGCAAAGAGCAGACAGCAGGTCTAATCTGGAAAATAATCTTTCACCCTCAGTAACCAAACCATTTTACCTGCGACCGACAGAGTTAGCGTTTCACAGCAGAACATGTAACCACATCATCTAATGAAGTCCTCCTTCCCCAGGTACTCTTAGCAAATCTCTTTTAAGGCAAATGTTTTAAGCATGGTGGAGGTTGAACTGACTGATCTCTATAGAAATTTTTTAGTTGTACATTGTGATGTAGTACACTGTGTCATTTGAAACTACTTTTCTCAATATCTGCTATGAGTTGAATGCCCCACCAAAACTCATGTTGAAATCGAATCCCATAAAGTACATAAGAGCAAGAAAAAATAATCTGACTATGGCATTTGGAGGCAAGAAAGCTGGGAAGATTAAATAAATGAGGCCAGGTTAGGGGCCTAATTCAATGGGATTGTGGTTTCATACACAAATATGAATAGATCTGAAGGAGAGATAGAAGGCAATACAGTGAGATTTCAACATCCATTTTCAGCAATGGATAGGTCTTCCAGGCAGACAATAAATTAAAATAAACACAGGACACAAACTACTTTCTAGATTAACGGACATATACAGAATACGCCATCTGACACAATATACATTCCTCAGAACACACATTCTTCTCACCTACACACAGAACATTCTCCAGATATGTTAGACCACAAAACAAGTATTAAATTTAAGAGGACTCAAGTCAAATCAAGTCTATTCTAATGGCATTGGTGTAAATCATAAGTGAAAAACAGGAGAAATTGGATAATTCACAAAAACATGGAAATTAAACAATATGCTTCTGACCAACCACTAGGTATATGAAGAAATTAAAATTTGTCTTGAGACAAATGCAAATAGACACACTTCCTTCCAAAACCTTTGGAGATACAGCAAATGCAGTTCTAGAGGGAAAGTTATGACAACAGACATCTAAATCAACCAAGAATACCTGAAATAAGCACATTAATATGGCACCTCAAGGAATAAAAAATAAAAGAACAAATTGAGCCCAAATTTAGTAAAAAGTGGGAAATATGAAAAGTCAGAGCAGAAATAAACAAAATACAGAGTAGAAAAACAATAGAAAAGACCTATTAAATAAAGACTTGGTTTAAAAAAAAAAAAAAAACAAAAAAACAAAATCAATAAAACTTTCTCTGGACTAACTCAGAAAAAAAGAAAAAACTCAAATGAGTAAAATCAGAGATGAAAAGAAGACATCAGAACTGGCACCACAGGAATAAAAATAATCATACTTCTTTTTTTAAGTTATATATAGCATTAGGACACATTTTGACATAATCACAAAAGCATGGAATATAGTTTGCTCTAATTCAGTCTTATGATCCTTTTATTCTTTTTTTCTTTCCTCAAAAAAGTAAATATTATATATGCCCTGCCATATATAATCCAGCAATCCCACTAGTAGGTATATATCTAAATCAGTGTGTCGGAGATCTCTGCACCCCTGTGTTTATTGCAGAGTTCCCCACAATATCCAAGGCATGGAATCAACCTAAGGGTCCACCAATTGGAGACTGGATAAAGAAATGCACATGCACACGGGACCCTCTTCAGTCATAAGAAGAAGATCCTGTCGTTTCACACCGTGCATGTGAACCTGGAGTACATTCAGAAACAAGTCAGGCCCTGAAAGACGTGTATCACAGGAGCTCATATGTGGAATCCAAAATCACTGATCTCATGGAAGTAGAGAGGAGAATGGCAGACACCACAGGTGGGGTGAGATATTGGTCAAAGGATGCATAATCAGAGTTAGGCTGCATAACTTGAAGAATGCTGGGAATGGATGCTAGGTGTTTTCACCACCACAATTCTGGGAGTCAATTCACTTGCTAACTAGCTAGATTTTACCATTCCATCATGCACATATGGTGCAGGACATTATGTGACATATATTAAATGTACAAATTTTTTTCTGTCAATTAACTAATACATTTGGGGGGAAAAAATTTCCACGAGTTCCATCCCCAACTTTCCCACTGACTCAGCCTGACATTAGGCTTCTTATTGAAGCTCCCCGAATCTGTTTCATCATCATCTGTAAAACAGGGATAATGGGATTTGCCTCACTGGGAGCTGCACGAACCGAGTTATGGTTTGCAAAATGCTTTATGATTCATACATAAAAGGCACTACAAGAAAGAAAACTGTCGTTGAGCATTACAGTCTTCATCCCAATTATTTTAAAGTAAGAGGAGATAAATATTCTACACTTCCCAAAGATATTAACCCAGCATGGTGTTCTAGAGAATTTCCAACACCAAGGTAGGTGATTGCTGATTTAGCTTTTTTTCTGGGAACTGGAAATGTCATTCACAGGTAAGTGCAGGGAGAGGGAAAGCCGAGGGATATGTGAAATCAATACTAGGCTCTTGGATCTGGCAAAAAGGTTTTATTTTCAAATCACCAGTGAAATCCAGCCCATGAGAATATAGATGAAAAATCCTCCAAACCTTTAGCCACATACCCAGACCTGATGTTGATTTTTCACTTGCTAAAGTTGGAATGATTTTCACGTCTTATAGGTAAGTAAATTAAGGGTTAACTCTGGTGGGTTTGTTCTTACACTAAAGAGTTCTAGAAGTGGAAAACTAAATTCTAAATTATATGAAGTAGTGCTGGCCGCACTTTAAATTTCCTGCAAACACCTTGGAAAGAGGCTCTGGGGAAAGACATGATTTGCAGCTTATAAAGTTATAATTGATATTTGACACCAACTAATAATTCCATTTAGCTGCATTGTACTTATTTTCACCTTTAAATTATAACCACACAGGGAAGGAGTAAATTTCTTCCTAATATCATTTGGTGGATTTCCTTATTAAAAAGCCTCCTGGGCACTCTTGGCACTAAAAATATCATAATAGTAATTATAATGATTAACATTCACCCTCTTCCAATTAGGAGAATGCTGTGGCTGCAGTGATCCAATGGTGAATGTCAATGTCTTGGCTACAATGTAAATAGTTGATTAGAAATTAGAAAGAATGAACGAAATAAAATGTATTTTCCTTAGAAAATGCAAAGCAAACCATTCAATAATTAAGGAAGAAAGGAAAAGAAAAGAACATTTAAATCAAGAACGGTCAATAGATACAGGGTGGCCAAGGGGGGATTTTTCCTGGAGAAATCCTAAATTTCCAGTTTGGGAAAATCCTTGCCAGATTTCTATCACAGAAAACCTGATGATTGAGTAATCTGTGCAATTTAGATGAAGCAAGCAAAAGCTACTGACCTGCTAAATCATCTCATAGTTCACTGTAGATTAGAGGGAGAGTCAGCTCTACCACATACCTAGCTATGATCCTGGAACAGAGCATCCAGCTCTAAGCCCTTTCCTAGTCTATAGATGAAAATAATTAAAGAACCCAAAATCATATTTGCTAGAGGGTAAAATAATTCTTGTCTGGGACATTCAATGTACAATGGTTCTCTTTCCCTTTCCCCTTCATTTAAGACAAGGCATGACAGGGGTCTGATTTTACCCAAATAAAATTCTCAATTTGTTTAAAATTGTGGGAGATTCCTACCTCTACATATAGCCTCTTAATGCTTGCAATTAAGAAACATCGAGCCCCAAAACATAATATTTAACAGCTACAGCTTCATATTTTGGGATCATGAATATGAATCAAAATTCCAACACAATTCTTTTAATTCCATACTAGCTGTAATTCAAGTGCATTCAGTCTCTTGGTTAACTTTGCTATCAGCACCATCGACCATCATTGTCACCATGGTGACAGAGATAAAGTTGTTCTTTCTAAGCTTTAGAACCTGAACTTCTGAAAGAAGATTTCTGAAGTCATGGATAATACTTGACTAGGGGTTTTCAAATTCAGCTAAAGTAATTCTAGTGACAGTAACAGAAACCAAATATCCTTAGGACATATTGGTAGAACCCTCCAGGAAGGAGCCTAAAGCAGCCCGAGGCAAATGCAAACACTTTTTGAAGACTTCCACCAGTCTTAATGCAACAGTAGAATCATGATTACCCTAAAAGCCAGCAGTTGACTCTTCTTAATGAAAGGATTACTCCTGTCTTGTTTAGGAAACCACTTTGATAAATCCTTCAGGGTAGAAGATGAGACTCTTAGAGCATTCACTGTTCTCAGCAGAAACTAGGGCAACAAAGAGATGACTAAACCGCTCTGCCACTGGCACAAGCCAAATTCCTGGGGAGGAAAAGGGAAGGTGTCAAGAAATAGGAGAGGAAGATGACAT